>CM077186.1:34643369-34813369 GCA_039654105.1 Coreius guichenoti
TGGTTGATGGGATATGTTTCTACAGTGTTGGCAGGTGTCAATGCAAAAAAGCACTTTCGTGTTTTTCGGCTTCTGCTACATGCTCGTAACCCGTCTCTGGCCAAAGAAAGCATCTGTAAGAGCCAATGGCGGCTTGTGGGCTACAGTGAAATGCAGGAGCCCGACTGTGCAGCGCTGTCATATGTAGTGAGTTGTGTGGGAGAGATGGAGCATATGAACCTATATAGAGCAAGACTAACAGACGAGCAGGCAGAGAAACTTATACCAGCCTTAAGGCTGTCGAAAAGCATTGGGTGAGTCTGACGTTTTAGATTTTTACACTGCACTACTAGATGCACTTATAACTTTTATTGTTTTAATCACTCCGAGACCACCTCACGCTGAACTTACGTATACATAATCAATGTTGAAAACAGTTGTGCTTGCTACTAAATATATTTGAGGAAATCATGATAGAAAGTTTAAAGGGGTCATGAACTGCATTGTTTTATTGGTTTATAATGTTTCCTGTGGTGCACTTATAATGTTAGTATGATTTTTACATCAAAAATTGTCATAATTTAGAAATAAAAGGCATTTTTCCTATCCTGATTTTAGCCTCTAATTTGAACGCTCTGTTTGAAGGGGCGTGTCTGCTGTGAGAGTTCAGTGTAACGAGTGCTGTGATTGGCTGACATCTGTGTAATGTACTTTTCCACTATGTGGAACTCTCTCAAAAACTTTTAGCACGTTTTTACTATTACAGCTCTCAAGGTTAACTAATCGTGAAAAGTGTTGATTATAGCATTATATTTAAATTGTGGCATGAAAGGTTGCAGTGATGAGCGTTGTAGCCGATTACAGACATGTTGAGCGCATGAATGCAGTGATCTCGTCATTGGAACATTTCTGCACACTAACGAATGCTTTCATCATAACTAACAGTGCAAACACGATGTAAATAAGAGATTTGTTGATTATTATGGGAGTTTTGGGTCGAGTCCAGAACTCAGTCACTGATAAACTTGCGCGGTTTGATTGACAGAAATTGACTGTGGCCTTTGGCTTTTGGCTTGCTTAGTTGGGGACACTAAATATTCAACAATATTACTGATCTGCCTCCGTCACTGAAATTACTTAAGCTGGACTATGACACTATTTTCGTCTAGATCTGCTGTACAGCCGAAACAAACTTTGTTGCAATAATTTCCTATTATCACTGTAAAGCAACAATCTATATTGTAAAAAGCACTATATAAACAAAGGTGACTTGACTTGACAGCTCCAGCGATTGTAAAGGGAGCTTTCTTTGATCGCTTTCTATATATAATTTATCTTAATTAATATATATAATTTAGTTTAAATAACAGATTATTTTCATCCTACTAAGAAAAACAATGTGAAGTTGAGCGTTTAGTCACTGGTTTGATTTACTGACACATAGACAAAGAACATCTGACTGTACATGAATCATTACATATCAGAAATCACTGGTCACAGATCAGGCATTAGAATTAACATGTTGTGGCATTACTGTCGAGTCCATATCGTAAAAGTCTGTTTGCAAATCCTGCGCCGAAATTGCGACTGAATCCACAGTGAAATGTACCGAACAAACAAATAATGCTCAACTGAGACATTCACATTGTTGAAAATAAATAACCACATTCCTAGCATTAGGAATCTTTGGAAGGTAATGTTATTTGTAGTCCAGTGATCCTGTATCGCTCTTCTCTCCTCGTCATCTCACTAACACACCAGTGGGCGGGGCCAAAGTTGCGATGATGAAGTAGCTGTTGATTTTCTTCTGCAGAGGCGGTCTTTCACATATCTAAGATAGGCACATTCAACAGTGAGTCGTTCTCTGGGCTTGGTTATAATAAAAGCTGTTTTTGGACTAACAAGTTTTCAGTTCTGAAACTTACAGTTTATTATAGTATGATGACTACTGTTCAAGGAAAATAAAGTTCAAGGAAAATTTGATTTCTCAATTCATGACCCCTTTAAAAGAAAAGCATTTATTTGCATTAGAAAGCTTTTTTAACATTATAAATGTTTTCTACTGTAATATATTTTAAAGTGTAATTTATTCCTGTGATTAAAGCTGAATTTCAGCATCATTACTCCAGTCTTCAGTGTCACATTATCCTTCAGAAATCATTCTAATGTGCTGATTTGCTGCTCAAGAAACATTTCTTATTATTAATGTTGAAAGTGTGGATTCTTTGATAATTCGAAAGTTAAAAAAAAACAGCATTTATTTGAAAAATACATTTTTGTAACAATATAAATGTCTTTACGTTACATTTTAATAATTTAATATGTTCTTGCTAAATAAAAGTATTAATTTCTTTACCAAAAAAAATCTTACTGACGTTGTTTATTTTAAAAAATGTCAGTTTTTTGTCCAGACAATTAAAGTCCAATGTGTCATTTATCCTTTCAGTCTGATGCAGAGTCATCTCAATTTCGCCGCCATCACCCACCTGGCAACAGCGCTGGTCGAGGGCCGGACGACCGCGCTGGATTTGTCCTACTCCACATTGGAAAAAGATTCATTTAAAACCCTCTGCCATGCACTCACATGCTCTCCGCTGCAGTCGCTCTCGTAAGATCATTTTTTATGTATGTGCCCTTGTTAGAAAGGACAGCATCATATTAGGAATGGTATTGTGACTCAAAACTGAATGCCGAGAGCTTGTGTCCTACTGCTGTGCCACGGCTCCACCAGCAATATAATTTTTGATACAGTGGGACCCGTCATTCTTACGCCGGAATACTTTCTGAAATGTGTCGTCACCATGTTTAGGTTGATTGGATGCAAATTGACCACAGCTGATTGTGAAGCACTGGCGAAGATGTTCTCCGGAGGCTCCCGACTGCGTGTGCTGAGTCTCTTAGGGAATGACCTAGCGGATCAAGGCCTTATTCATCTCAGCAGTGCACTGGAGAACTGCAGACTACGGGAAATCAAGTACACTCTTCATAATACATCGCATGTTTGGAAGCAAACATATAGAAATGAAAGCAATACAGTTTGTTGTTTGTGTGCATTTATTCTGCAGTATGGATGGGTGCTCACTGACAGCGGCATCCATGTCTGCACTGTCTTCAGCTCTGCTCAATGGTTTTTCAGAGCTGAGGATGCTAGACCTGAGCCGGAACTCACTGATGGATGATGGGATGGAGCTGATCTCACAAGCGATACAGAAACGCCGTCTAAACTCATTGATGTAAAGCATACATACATACTATGTGTTTAGGTGACCAACACACATGGCTAGAACTCACGTCTAAATGCCTATAAATAGCTAATATCTTTGTCTTTAGACATACAATTGTAACGGTGGCTGTTTCAGAGGAACGAGAGTAGGATCCATATGCAGCAAACATTTATTCAAACAAACATAATAAAAGTAAATCCAGGAAAAACTGATAAATCCAGCCACGATCAAAGAACGCAAACACAACTGACAACAAGCGCACACGCGTAACATCCATAGAAGGACAAGACCTGACAAAGAACACAGGAACCACTGGGGTTTAAATACACAGGGGCAAACAAGCTTAACAAATTAATAAGACACACCTGTGGAGACTAATCAACATGAAAACCTACAAAGAACTACAAAATAAAGCACAGGAAACACTTCAACGTAAAAGTCCAAGGACAGACACAGAGCAAATGTGACAATAATACACTGTCAATGTATATTATCAAAAATATAGTAAAATAAAGGAAATATTACAATTTTATTAAAATGTTATCAGTGTTGAAAAAAAAAATGCACATTTCTCAGAATTCTTTGATGAATAGAAAGTTTAAAATAACAGCATTTATTTAAAATAGAAATCTTTTGTAACATTATTAATGTCTTTACTGTCACTTTTGAACAAATTAATGCATTCTTGCTCAATAAAAGTATTATTTATTTAATATATAAAATAAATAAAAATCTTGGTAACACTTTACCAAGTGTTTAGCCTTTGCTCCCCACGTGCATCAATGAGCCTTGGCCACCCATGACCCTGTTGCCGGTTCACCACTGTTCCTTCCTTAGACCACTTTTGATAGATACTGACCACTGCAGACCGGGAACACCCCACAAGAGCTGCAGTTTTGGAGATGCTCTGACCCAGTGGCCCTGGTCAAACTCGCTCAAATCCTTACGCTTGCCCATTTTTCCTGCTTCTAACACATCAACTTTGAGGACAAAATGTTCACTTGCTGCCTAATATATCCCACCCACTAACAGGTGCCGTGATGAAGAGATAATCAGTGGTCATATATATATATATATTCACACATACAAACTATGGGGTGAGTTGTGCATCAGTGGTGCTAACACTACTGTAAAGTTCACTAATAGCATCAACAAAACATTTTTGACACATTATTTCGTTGTCTTTCCTTGAAACAGAAACTAAATGCTAAATGCAATACATTTCGAAAAGAAAAAATATATCTAGAGTATATTTAGCGGCTAATTGGAGATTCAAAGATTCAAAGTTTGAGATGGTTGCAATTGACTACAAAATTCATGAGGTTAATTGCACGAGGTTAATGAAAAATACTTGTTATCGCAGAGTGTCTGATTGCCAGTTGACTGGCTCCTGCTGCCCCTCTCTGGCAGCTGCCCTCCAATCAGAAAACTGCTGTCTGACTGAGCTGAACGTGTCCGTAAATGATCTCGACCAATCAGGAGCGATGCGGATATGTGAAGCCCTGATGGCTCCTGAGTGCACACTGGAAATACTGAGGTATGTATGCAAATTAGTTGTTTTTTAACCACATTGATGAAGAGCATGTTGAAGCATGTTAGGTTATAATATCATTGGTTAATATTATTTTTCTTTGCTTGGATCAGTAGAGAATACACAATTTTTTAAAAGAAATGTATACTTATAATCAGCAAGGACACATTAAAATAACAAAATATGGTTTTAATTAATTACTAAGTAATTCATTACTGTAATTTAATTTAATTAATTTTCCCTGGAAAAAGTAAAGTAAGGGATTACTCTTAATTTTTCTGTAATTGAATTACAGTTACTACTGATGCAATTGCATTAAATACTGTATAGACTATAGATCAATTCTATATAAAACAATAGTGGATTTAACATCAAAATGTAACGTTTTAATTTAACCTTCTCCCTTTAAATACTTTGGTCAGTTCAAGAATAATTTATGCAATTTTATATTATTTATTTGACAGAATTAAAAAAGCATTTTTGTGTCTATCCTTATATTGTTCAACTGGTTGAGGTTGATATGGGATTTAGAAAGTAATTAGTGATGCAATACTTTTTAGAGACAGTAATTAGTACTGTTGAAGATTTAATTAGTTGCTAGTAATCAATTACTTTTTTTAGAGTAACTTATTGAACACTGGTAAAGACATTTATAATATTACAGAAGATTTCTATTCCGAATAAATCTAACTTTCTGTTCATCAGAATCTTGAAAAAACACTATCAAAGTTTACAACATTGATAATAATCAGAAATGTTTCTTGAAAATACAGCATATTAGAATGACTTCTGAAGGATCATGTGACACTGAAGAAATAAATTACATTTTAAAATAGAAATTCAAATAGAAAAGAGTTATTTTCGATTGTAATAATATTTCATAATATTACTGTTTTTACTGTATTTTTGATCAAATGAATGCATCCTTGGTGAGCAGAAGACTTCTTTAAAAACATTAAAAATTGCTACCAATCCCAAACGATTGTACGGTAATGCAAATGTTGTTTCCAAGGTCGAGAACATGCATTTTAATTAAAGGTTATGAAAACAATCATTTAAACTTTTCTTTAAAATAAGATGAGGTGAGGATTTTTGCACAATAAGACTAGTTACATTTACATGTATGAAGGAAGTACATTTTGATACCATTTTGACTTTATGATGCACAAGACATGAGATTAAAGTCCCATGAAAAACATTCCCAGAGGAAATCTAAGCAGTGAGTGTGTTTTGTTGTAGATTGACGAGATGTGAGATGACTAAGGAGGCCTTTCGAGTGCTGGGGAGTGTTTTGACGTCTGGCACATCAAGGCTTATCGATCTCTCGTTAGGACTGAATAATGTGGGCGATACTGAAGCCAAACACATGTGGCAGGCGCTGAAACACAAAAACTGCAAACTACAGCACCTGGAGTGAGTGATATCCTCATCCACGTGCTCCCAACAGCAACTAGCATGATTAGAGATTGTTTGAAATGCACAAAACTGCACCTGATGATTGAAATATCTGTTTCTGCAGTCTGGAGGCTTTTACTCTGACAGACGCTTGCGTAGAGGAGTTATGTGAATCTGTTGCTGCCAGCACCACTTTATCAACTCTCATCCTAAAAAACAACGAAATGACGGACTCCGCCGTACCACATTTGGTCAAATTAATGCTGGACCGTCCTCTAATGACCGAGCTAAAGTAAGTTCAGCCTATAAATATACTGGGGTGAACACCTGGTTATTGCTCTTTTGTAGGACAGTAGATGTGATTTTGCGGGACACATGTGGAGAGATAAATTTACTACTATTATACTATGTAAATATGGATTTACATTAGTTGGAAAGCCTATTTCCATCATGTTGGAAGTCTACAGGACCTATTCAGTCTATTAAATATAATGAACTGAATAACAGGCTAGCAGGTAAAAGTCACATTCTGGCAGGTTTAATCAGATGTTATCCAGTGCATGTCTAGAAGTTGTCGCTGGTGTAGCTGTTTTTAACATCCTGTAACTAATCCTTATCTCGCGGGTCAAAATGACCCGAAGCCCTAGAATTATACTTTTTCTTTTTTGGTCCAGAAAGCTTATATCATTTCATTTTTATAATATTTTTTAATGCAATTTTTTTTTAAATTATTTTATTTACATTTAAATGACTAGATTTGATCAATAAATAATGTAATTTAAGCACATTCTTCACATTATTTCAACTTAAATTTGAATATAACTCTCCAATACATGCAATAACCAGCTCAAAATATCTCACATTGGGTCAATTTGGGTCTCTCTGCCGACCTCCAATGGAAAAAAAATCTATATACAGTATAATATGATATTTCATGACTCTTGCCACTAGATGGCCTTATAGCTCTATATGGAGCAAATGAGCTGTTCCGCTGGGTCCTAAAGTCAGTTCTTGAGTCAGTTCTCTTCTGTATGTATTCAGATACACATGTAGACATTATAAAATAATTTTTTTAGTTTTAATTTTGAGCAATTTTTAGGTTTTTCAATGTATACTGCAGCATTCCATTCTTTCCTAAGGGAGTCAAATTGACCTGCGAGGAAGGATTTTTTTTAAATTTTTTATTTCAACCACATAAATTCCTCGAATCCAGTCCATTTTTTTGTGTATTCGTGGTTCAAGTGCGACAAAAGTCCTGAGGTCTTGAACCACTCTGATGAACACTGAAAATGAGTTTCGGGCACTGATTTATGTAGATCAGTGGTTTCGGGTCAAATTGACCCGAGGGAACGATGGATGAGGTCCACACTGATTCCTTTGCTCCGTCCAGCCATCAACGGAAAAACCCCTCTCTACGAATGCGTTGGTTGGTTATTTCTCCCGCTGTAGCTAGTAGCTATAACATGACGGCTGCGCAAATGAATTTTTAAACAGCAATTGCATTTATAGTATTGTATTTCTTATTATGGTATTGTAATTTCGGGGAAGGAAAAAACAATACAGTCATAACTGAAATGCGGGACGCTGCTTACGTCTTTTGAGACGTAGACATATGCAGGACAGGTGGTCACCCTAAAATATACATGCCCATACAGCAAAACAACCAAAAAATTCAGATATATATATATTTTTTTAAAAATGCGCTAAAATTGCCAAAAATATATTGAAAATAAATAAAATTAAATATACATATTTTAAATACGTTTACTTTTACTTTGTTTGCTATTTCATTGTTTTTGACCATTTTTTATTTTCAATGGAAATATAATTATATTTAAAATACATATTAAAAGATACATTTATTAACCCAACATGTATTTTAATATTGTAAATGCATTTTCTTGCTCCTTGCAGTACATTTTCTAATATATTTTGTAATTGAAAGATTTAAATGAAATATATTTAAAAAAAAATGTAAATATGTTTTCTTTAGCATATATTCTACATACATTTTAGCCAGAAAAAATGCTGTATGATTGCACTTGTCACACTTCAATATGATGTACAGTATGTGATAACGTATTATTTTTCTCACATTTTCTTCTAGTCTGAAGTATAATGACTTCAGTGAGGATGTTTTTGACTTGATGGAAACGTGCCCAAATATCGTTTACTAGAAGAATCTCAGGTATGAACACCTGCATATCTTGGCTTTTAAAATTAAAAGCATGCTTAAAGTGTATTAATAAGTATTCTATTCCATCTGTTCCTTAGCAGCAAGAGACAAAGTTACTCCCTCTAGTGGCTGTTTTACAGACAGTTTTATACAGTCGCCCCAAAAAGTGTGAATGTCTTTGCATTTGTAACAAAATATTATAAAGTAGTATCTATACCAATCAGGCATAACATTATGACAGGTGAAGTGAATAACACTGATTATCTCTTCATCACAGCACCTGTTAGTGGGTGGGATATATTAGGCAGCAAGTGAACCGGCGACAGGGTCATGGGCGGCCAAGGCTCACTGATGCACGTGGGGAGCGAAGGCTTGACCCTGTCGCCGGTTCACCACTGTTCCTTCCTTGGAGCACTTTTGATAGATACTGACCACTGCAGACCGGGAACACCCCACAAGAGCTGCAGTTTTGGAGATGCTCTGACCCAGTCGTCTAGCCATCACAATTTAGACCTTGTCAAACTCGCTCAAATCCTTACGCTTGCCTATTTTTCCTGCTTCTAACACATCAACTTTGAGGACAAAATGTTCACTTGCTGCCTAATATATCCCACCCACTAACAGGTGCCGTGATGAAGAGATAATCAGTGTTATTCACTTCACCTGTCAGTGGTCATGCCTGATCAGTGTATATTTGAAGGAATGGAATATATCACAAACACACTTTACAAGGAAAAACATCACAAAAATAAGCTTTTTGGGTTTGGGTTATAAAAATTATATATAATTATATATATATATATATATTTTTTTTTTGTGAAGCATTAGTGGAACATGCCCATAGTAAATATGATGAATTACTTCATATATTCGCTCATTTTTAATTGTCATACTTTTTGGGGCCAGTGTATATCATGTCTGGTTCTTGCACATACTGGACAACCCTCAAAATGCAATTTATTTGCAAAATAATTGTCTGAAAGAAATAGACAGCTGGAACTCACAGATACAGTGATTTATTTCAAATTACATATTGAGAACATTCAATTCAGTGTGATTTTCAGAACTGTTTCACACAACTTTAGTGGCACTTATAGAGGAGCGCTCAGTCTGGCGTTTGAGGTTTTTATATAGAATAAAGTGGCTGAAAGGACGGACCCATTAGAAAGGACAAAACCTGACAGTGCACTCAGAGAGCGTCCTCATGTGACTTTGGTCGCTCTCACTGTAACACACTCACACCCTGCTGAAACTTAGAGCACCATGGATTTCTGACTGAGAAGAGTTGCTGGTTAATTAAACTAGTCAAAGTGTTTAAAACACAACAGCAATGCTATTCTTTTCAGCAGGGCTCACAAACATACCACACACATACTCAGTATTGTAGCTCTGTCCTTCTTTTACTGATGTTCTGGATGGTTCTGCAAGCAGCGGATGAACTCGGTAACAGGCTGACCCTCGTAACAGATCTCGTACACTGCATTAAAAAGGGGAAATCTGTGGGAAGAAAAAACTTTCAGATGTGTTGAACTGTGGTTGGTCTTAAAGGGTTAGTTCACCCAAAACTGAAAATTCTGTCATTAATTGTCACCCTCATGTCATTCCAAAACATTTAAAAATTTCGTTCATCTTTGGAACACAAATGAAGATATTTTTGATGAAATCTGAGAGCTTTTTGTCCCTCCATTGACCGTTACGCAACTACCACTTTGTCGCTTTAAAAAGTAAAGAGATCGTAAAACTAATCCATATGAATTGAGCGGTTTAGTCCAAATTTTCTGAAGAGACTCGATCGCTTTATATGATGAACAGATTGAATTTAGGCTTTTATTCACATATAAACAATCATCAACTCACACATCAGTTGTGGTAAACGGAAGCTCAAGCATGTTTGCTTGATGTGCAAGAACCAATGAGGTTCATTCTCGTGTTACGCAGCATGTTTGAGCTTCAGCAAGAACCAATGAGGTTCATTCTCGTGTTACACAGCACGTTTGAGCTTCAGCAAGAACCAATGAGGTTCATTCTCGTGTTACGCAGCACATTTGAGCTTCAGCAAGAACCAGTGAGGTTCATTCTCGTGTTTCGCAGGACGTTTGAGCTTCAGCAAGAACCAATGAGGTTCATTCTTGTGTTACGCAGCACGTTTGAGCTTCAGCAAGAACCAATGAGGTTCATTCTCGTGTTACACAGCACGTTTGAGCTTCAGCAAGAACCAATGAGGTTCATTCTCGTGTTACGCAGCACATTTGAGCTTCAGCAAGAACCAGTGAGGTTCATTCTCGTGTTTCGCAGGACGTTTGAGCTTCAGCAAGAACCAATGAGGTTCATTCTTGTGTTACGCAGCACGTTTGAGCTTCAGCAAGAACCAATGAGGTTCATTCTCGTGTTACGCAGCACGTTTGAGCTTCAGCAAGAACCAATGAGGTTCATTCTCGTGTTACACAGCACGTTTGAGCTTCAGCAAGAACCAATGAGGTTCATTCTCGTGTTACGCAGCACATTTGAGCTTCAGCAAGAACCAGTGAGGTTCATTCTCGTGTTTCGCAGGACGTTTGAGCTTCAGCAAGAACCAATGAGGTTCATTCTCGTGTTACACAGCACGTTTGAGCTTCAGCAAGAACCAGTGAGGTTCATTCTCGTGTTTCGCAGGACGTTTGAGCTTCAGCAAGAACCAATGAGGTTCATTCTTGTGTTACGCAGTACGTTTGAGCTTCCTCAAGAACCAGTGAGGTTCATTCTCGTGTTTCGCAGGACGTTTGAGCTTCAGCAAGAACCAATGAGGTTCATTCTCGTGTTACACAGCACGTTTGAGCTTCCTCAAGAACCAGTGAGGTTCATTCTCGTGTTTCGCAGGACGTTTGAGCTTCAGCAAGAACCAATGAGGTTCATTCTTGTGTTACGCAGCACGTTTGAGCTTCCGGAAGAACTAATGAGGTTCATTCTCGTGTTACGCAGCACGTTTGAGCTTCAGCAAGAACCAATGAGGTTCATTCTCGTGTTACGCAGCACGTTTGAGCTTCAGCAAGAACCAATGAGGTTCATTCTCGTGTTACACAGCACGTTTGAGCTTCAGCAAGAACCAATGAGGTTCATTCTCGTGTTACGCAGCACATTTGAGCTTCAGCAAGAACCAGTGAGGTTCATTCTCGTGTTTCGCAGGACGTTTGAGCTTCAGCAAGAACCAATGAGGTTCATTCTCGTGTTACGCAGCACGTTTGAGCTTCAGCAAGAACCAATGAGGTTCATTCTCGTGTTACGCAGCACGTTTGAGCTTCAGCAAGAACCAATGAGGTTCATTCTTGTGTTACGCAGCACGTTTGAGCTTCAGCAAGAACCAATGAGGTTCATTCTCGTGTTTCGCAGCACGTTTGAGCTTTAGCAAGAACCAATGAGGTTCATTCTCGTGTTACGCAGCACGTTTGAGCTTCAGCAAGAACCAATGAGGTTCATTCTCGTGTTTCGCAGCACGTTTGAGCTTCAGCAAGAACCAGTGAGGTTCATTCTCGTGTTACGCAGCACGTTTGACCTTCCACAAGAACCAATGAGGTTTATTCTCGTGTTACGCAGCACGTTTGAGCTTCAGCAAGAACCAATGAGGTTCATTCTCGTGTTACGCAGCACGTTTGAGCTTCAGCAAGAACCAATGAGGTTCATTCTCATGTTTACCCATTACGTTTGAGCTTCAGCAAGAACCAATGAGGTTTCTTCTTGTGCATCAAGCAGGTTCGGTTGAGCTTCTGTTTATGTTCACTGAACAATGTTTATATGTGAATAAAAGCCTAAATTCAATCTGTTCATCATATAAAGCGATCGATAGTGCTGTCAAAATTTGAACAAAACCGCTCAATTCATATGGATTAGTTTTACGATCTCTTTATGAACTTTTTGAAGCGTCAAAGTAGTAGTTGCGTAGCTGTCAATGGAGGGACAGAAATCTCTCAGATTTCATTTGTGTTACGAAGATAAACAAAAGTCTTTCAGGGTTGAAATGACATGAGGGTGAGTAAATGATGACAAATTTTCATTTTTGGGTGAACTAACCCTTTAATGTAAATGAACAATGTCTTACCTGTCAAGTACACCTTTGTTTTTAAGTATCGTGTGGACTTCAGCGGCTGTGGCCGGACCCTGCAGCTTCTGCCCATTCAACATTTCCTTTTCAAGTTCTTCGAGAGACTGAAACAGAGAATCTAATGACTACAAATGCTGAGAAAGATTTGTTTATTCTATTTCAATTTGCTCTGTTACTGCTACTTTAAAGCGCTTGTTTTGCACTATTCTCATTGTATGCAAAGCTACAAATGGGGGGGGGGGGGGGGGATGGAATTGAAATCATTTTGTTTCTGTCTCATATAAACTATTTTGACCTGGTTTGATAATACAGGATTAATCACATTTCACACTATTACTGTATCTTTAATCAAATAAATGTAGCCTTAGTAAGCATAAGAAAAACATATAAAAACAAGTCGAAAATGCAAAAAAAAAAGGGTTAGCAGATTGCAATCTGGGCCTAGTTATTGTGCCATGCCAAATTTAAATAAATGTACAAGTACAAATAAGATTTGACAGCTGCACTAACATTATACATTATAATACTAACATTGTGGTTTGTAATGTTCCTCACTAAACAGTTAAAAGACTTGGAATAAACTTAAATGGACTGCTTTTATGGTATTTTTTTGTCTTTTTGAAGCTTGACAGCTCCATGTCTGCTTTTTATACTGTATGCATTTCTACAGAAGAAAGTCATACAGGTTTGAAATGGCACGAGGGTGTGCAAATTTTTGGGTGATCTATCCCTTTAAGTTCTTGGTGTCTCACCTTGCCAGTCTTGGCGAAGGCCTCTGCGACTTTCCGATTTCGTCCTCCATAACATGTCGTAATGAGATCAGCAACGCCACAGCTCTCCAAGAAAGTTGCAGAAGAGACAGAGCCGGCAGTGCAGAACAACCGAGCAAAGCTGATCATCTCCATGAGACCCAGTCTGATCACCGCAGCCTTTGTATTGTCACCAAAGCCCAACCCGTCACAGAAACCTGCTCCTACTGCTACTATATTCTGTAGGAAGACAAAGAGGGTCTAAATATATGACATGTTCTGAGCTGGATTACAACAGTTTGGAATGGCTAAAGATCCCCTGGCACTATATTTTAATTTATGGTGTTTGTGTTCTTACAGTGCACTATGAAGTTTGGTTGGTTGCAAAGTCAAATGGAAGTCTTAAAGGGATAGTGCACCCAAAAATGAAAATTCTGTCTTCATTTGGTTTGCAATGACATGAAAACGAGTAAATGATGACAGAATTTTCATTTTGGGCTGAAATATCCCATTAAGACTTTCATTTGACTAACAGATTTAAGAAGCAAAGTGTTTTTCTCCTATAGCTCAAACAGTAGAGCCAAGGTCATAGGTTTGATTCACAAGGAATACATGAACTGATAAAGATGTGTATCTTGAATGCAATGTAAGCTGCTTTGGATAAAAGCAAAAACTATTCTGAGAAAGGAAAAATATAGCCTTTAAATACTATATATATATATATATATATATATATATATATATATAATTATCATTACTTGAAACTAAATAAATGTTAAACTGCATGAAAAAAAAAAAAAAAATATATATATATATATAATTCTATTATTACCTTCATATCACTTACATTAAAAATGTCTGAATAAGGGTTATTATCATTAACTAAAACTTTATTAAAAAATTATCATTACTTGAAACAAAATAATTGTTCAACTTAAATCAAATTAAATATAATTAAAATATTTTATTTAAGCTAGATGGCAACATTTCTCATTTTCTTTTAGTTTAAGTACTAAAATAACTAAAATTAAAACTAAAACTAATAAATAAAGACTAATAAATACTATATAGACATTTATTTAAAAAATGCAAAAATTAATAAAAATGACAAAACACAACAAAATTACTAAAACTTTAACTAAAATTGAAGTGAAAACAGAAAATATAAAAATAAAAGCTAATTCATAATATTCGCAAATATATTAATGATAGTAAAAAACACTGGCCTGAAAGTCATTACATTTGCTACGATATCAAACCAACTAGTTTTTATTTTATTTTAAAGAAAGACAGCACAAGCACACTTTTCAGCAAAAACATTTGACAACAATACATTAGTGTTATTTTAGTATTATTTCTATACTATTATAGTATATTTTCATTTTAATTTTAGTTTAGGTTTTATTAACTCTGTGTGTGTCACGGTTCTGTTAGTTTGGACTTTCTGTGTCTCACCACCCTCTGCCTGAGTTGTCTTGGTTACTCATTATGTTCAGCTGTGCACTCATTACCTCCCTCATTATCACGTGTACTTAAGTTCTGTTCTGTTTGTGCCATTGTTCGGTCTCGTCTGTGTATTACGTGTGGTGTACGTTCTCCTGCCGTAAATCATTGTGTATCTTTTGAATTATCAAGTAAAGAGACGTTTTGATCTGATTTCGCCTTCACGTGTTTTCCTACACCACCAAAGTGTGACGATGTGCTTTTATCAAATTAATGTTTTATTTTAAAACTAATTTTAGTACTTATTTCAGTTAGTTTTTTTCTTTCTTTTAGTTAGCAATAACAACACTTTTAAGTTAGTGGTGCAACTGTCCAAATTCTTGTCAGTGTATATAGTCCTACTGGTTTGATTGTTTTGTGTTTATTCATCATGCTTCAAAAAGCCTCTTTACAGCAAAAGAGAACATTAATAGACTGTAAAACTCACACTTGCCATATCAAGACAGACCAGTATTTTTACTGCTGTTGATAAAACAACTTCTTGAGTTAATGCAAATAACCACTGCATGCAATGTCAACCTAAAAATAGCTTTAACTGTTAAACACACCGGATATCACATTATTTTGAATTGTCACATATGCACTGTCCTTTGACTATTTTGAGGTGTAAAATGTAGAAGTGTGAATAAACAAACCTTCAGTGCACCACAGATCTCCACCACATCTGCTTCCTGTACGACCGTGACCCGGAAGTGATGCGTCTGCATGAGTTCTTTAAGCAACGCCCCATCAGTTTGATCCCTGCAGCCTTACAAACATTAAACACACAAATGCATATACTCACCCAAACATAAAGTGAGCTATCTAACATATCCACATTTTTTTATCAGCCTCACCAATGGTGGTCTCGCAGAATTTCTCATCCGCCACCTCGTTGGCGATATTTGCTCCCATCAACACGCTCATCTTGATGCCCAGCTTCTCATGAATAACCTCCGAGATGAGCTTCAGTCCGTCCGGTCCTTCATCCACCCCCTAAACAAACCCACATGCACAGTCAGAGTTTGCTATCTGTGTCAAATGTGACAGTCTTGTGATCTTAAAAAGCAACTGTCCTCTTTTTTTCCTGCTGAGTAAGAGAGAAAATGGCAAAGAGTTTTCACACAATGCATATATTCATCATGAGTGTACGGGACCTTGATGAGTGACATTCCAAGCGCGTCCTGTTTGACTTTGCCCTTAATGGTGTCACAAACACGACCGATGAACTGATGTGGAATCACAAAGAGCAGAATGTCAGCGCTCTTGGCAGCGTCGAGCAGATCTGGCACCGCCACCTGTGAGCGAGAGAGTAGAGAACGAGAGAAGGGAAACGAATCTGTTTGATACTGAATGATGAAACCTGGGGAAACATACATTCACTCAATATATTCAGTATATGATTGGTTACACCTAAGGTGCCCTGTTTCATGTTTTATTATGTGACCGGCTTATTTGATTTGTTTGGCAGGGTTGGTGTCCATGTCACGTGTTGTTCATGTTCTAAATCCTTCTGGTTACTTTACCATGTCTCTGCCAATGGTTTTCTAGGCCTCTAGCCCAGTCCCGGGATAGTGATTCTTGAACTAGTTATAGGTTGAACCATTTGGCTGACTCTCAAACATTTT
This sequence comes from Coreius guichenoti, assembly GCA_039654105.1. Classification (NCBI taxonomy): domain Eukaryota; kingdom Metazoa; phylum Chordata; class Actinopteri; order Cypriniformes; family Gobionidae; genus Coreius; species Coreius guichenoti. The sequence goes on from CM077186.1 coordinate 34,659,609, forward strand.
GGTCTTGAGTGCAAATGGATGGTTTCCTTTACAAAGCAGCAAGTGCCTCCCTAAGGTTTTGGGGGGAGAATCTAGTGGCTCAGCACTCTTCTCCAGACTTCTGTATTGTGTTTACTTCCTCTGTGGCAGAGCAACTATTTGCTGTTGAAACAATTTCCCAAGCAAAAACGTGAACTGAGCTATCTGTGTGGCTGAATCTTGTAGCCAAATATCCATTTTACCATATATTTTCATTATATATACACAATTAAATACTATATGCAATTAAAACAAGTGTATATATATATATATAAATAATATACAGTATTTGTAAATATTTGCAAATTTTTATGTTACTTGCGATTAATCGATTTGACTAATATATATGTATATATATAATATAGTTTTACTTGCATACTTGTGTAATAAAATTGTTTTTAATACATATTTGTATTATATCTTTAATATAATACAATAATAATTTTTATATATTAAGCAATGTATTATTCTCTTGATTTTTATATATGCAAATAAAATTTCCCATATTTGCATCAAAATATGAATAAGAATTTAAAACTTTATTAAAATACAATGTTTCTTACAACATTTATTTAGTATTTTATTATATATGCAATTAAAACAAGCAACTATTTTTATTCTTGTAATACAATATATTTTCTATTATTTTATTATATTAAAATAATATAATATATAATAATTTATATATAATACATTAATGTATACATTCTATATAATTTGGTGTATACTGTATATGCAATTATACAAATTTGTTTATACACAAATAAAAAGTTACCATATTTGCTTCTGTTACATTGAAAATATGAATTAGGATTTCACACTTTAATTTATTAAAAAAGAACGTTTCTTAAACCATTTATTTATTATTTTATTATACAAGTATGCAAAAAATATTTTATTTACATTTATAACAGAATGCATTTTATTATAATATATTTTAATTATTTTATTATATATTATAACATACTTTATTAATAATATTTATGTTTAATAAATGATATGAATAAAATACAAAGTTTCTTACAACATTTTCTGGAAGCTTGTGTCCAGGCAAATACTTGATGTTCTCGTGGTCTGTGTTTATGATCTCTGTGAGTTTACGCCCGTTCACCGTCTCTTCAAACACCCACATGTTAACCGTGGAGTCAAACTTTGTATTGTTCCTTGCATTCGTGCCAACTATCTTAGCAATAGCAGAACCCCTGTGGACATGAGAGAGAGAGAGAGAGAGAGAGAGAGAGAGAGAGAGAGAGAGAGAGAGAGAGAGAGAGAGAGAGAGAGAGAGAGAGAGAGAGAGAGAGAGAGAGAGAGAGAGAGAGAGAGAGAGAGAGAGAGAGAGAGAGAGAGAGAGAGAGAGAGAAGAGAGAGAGAGAGAGAGAGAGCATCAGCATGTGAAAGTTACAATACAGGGTGTAAATTAACAAAGGACCCGAGATTGTCTTTTTTCACCAAAAGGGAGATTTTGCAATCCAAGACAGAGATGATAGTGATCAAAACCTGTTGTGTCAGATCAGAGGGTCAGTCCAGTCCTGCAGTGGGGGTTGACTAGTCTGCTGATTAGGCACTTTATTTACAAAATAGGCCTACCCAACCATATCAATTTTGCAGTATTGTTTGAGAAATTTATTATGGCTCATAACTGAATACATAAACATAAATATGGATTGTTGTTATATAAACATCTACTTTTGGAGTATTGTTTAGAGTGACCAAAAATAGGGTGGTTTTAAAGGAACAGTAGCCCATTTCAAATTCTTTGTTTAAGCACATGCAAACCTCAATAACAGTCACATTTACCTTAATAAATGTCTGCATGTGTGAATTATTCAAATCAAGGGAAACCATTCAATAACAAAATGATAATCAACATTTTTGCATGCATTGTATGATATACACTGGCGTTCAAAAGTTTTTGATCTGTAAGATTTGTAATGTTTTTAGAAGAAGTCTCATGCTCACCAAGCTGCATTTATTTTATAAAAAAAAAACAAAAAAAAAACAAAAACAGTAATACTGTGAAATATTATTAAAATGTAATTTATTCCTGTGATCAAAGCTGAATTTTGACCATCATTACTCCAGTCTTCAGTGTCACATGATCCTTCAGAAATCATTCTAATATGATGATTTGATGCTCAAGAAACATTTATGATTAAGAAAGTTTAAAAGAACAGCATTTATTTTAAATAGAATCTTTTGTAACATTATGAATGTCTTTACTGTAACTTTTGATCAATTGAATGCATCCTTACTGAATAAATTTATTAATTTCTTTAAGTTCTTTCCCAAAAAAAATACAAAAAAATTCTTACTGACCCAAAACTTTTGAACGGTAGTACCATGTTGCAAAAGCTTTCTATTTCAGATAAATACTGTTGTTTTTTGAACTTTCTATTCATCAAAGAATCCTAAAAAATGTTTTACACAATTGTTTTCAACAGTGGTAATAATCATAAACGTTTCTTGAGCAGCAAATCAGCACATTAGAATGATTTCTGAAGGATCATGTGACACTGAAAACTGGAGTAATGATGCTGAAAATTCAGCTTTGATCACAGGAATAAATTACATTTTAATAATATTTCACAATATTACTGTTTTTTTGTTGTTGTTGTTAGTTTTTCTGTATATTAATAAAGTAAATGCAGCCTTGGTTAGCATAAGAGACTTCTTCTAAAAACATTACAAATTTTACCGATCAAAAACTTTTGAACGGAAGTGTACATTTCTGCTTCTGTCAGTATATTTCAAATATTAGAAATGGATATTATACCGGATAGTTGAAACTTATGGAACATAAATACTGAACCTACAGTGTGACTGACTGGAACATGTGCTCCACTTGTTTTGCATTGCAGCAGTGTTACAAATGGCTCATGCAAACAGTGATAAATAGTATTCAAGTTAGTCCAAAAGCACATTCACAGCTGTTGAGCAAACTTCTTAAGTGGATCTCATTTTGTGTAGCAAAAACTACATTGTATATCTGTATCGTTCATATTAATATGCCTTCTGTTATGCCCTTTCAAATGTCATAACCTTAAACTTGTACATAGCATGTGATTGTGTGCCTTTGTTTAATGTTTAAACTAATAGTCACATGCTGTGAAATGATCCTGAACCCCTACAGCTCAAACAGTCATTTCTAAAAGAAAATCTTAATATTTTTTACCAGTTCCCAGAGCCGACGATGCAAACTTTTTTTGGACTTGACATTGCGCTGAAAATCTTCACCGGCTCCTTCGCTGAATTACAGTCACTCTGATCTGTCAATCAAACCGCAGCGCAGCGAGCGCACACTTGAGCGTTGTCCGTATAGCCGCGCCCCCGTGTGCTATTGGCCACTCAGAAGGCGAAAACAGCTCAGTCGGCTCCGCCCACTATCAGCTGGTGGGTGTGTTTACGGAATCTCAAAATAAGTGATTCATTATAACGATGCAGTAAAAATACAAGCAAGTTATGTTATGCACACAAACTTTAGTCTCAGTTGGACAAAATGACAAACTCAAAGCCAAGATGTAACTTGACAGCAAAAACTAGTGTTGGAGCACAATGCTGGATTTGCCTACTAGCTGTAAAGTTTATAATCTATTTTTAATATGAGCAATCAATAAGTTATATAGTGAGACGAGAAATAAAAAGTAGGGAATTGTGTTATATCGTAATGGTCTTAAAAATATGCTTTATGCAAAACAGAATAGATTATTTGTATTTATCTTTTGATTTGGGTGAAATGTAAGACATTTATGGAAGATCCAATCCCACATGGAGGTGAAAGAGATCAACTGATATAACAGAATGGGACTTTAACAAAGGATCTGAGTGGCTTAAGATGGCAAAATGACCTTTGAACAATAGAATCCACTGTTAGGGAATAAATGGAATACCAGAACAGTTCTCAGGGGTGAAAGGTCACAGTTCAATGGGATAAATTCCTCAATTCACAGAGAGCTTATTTTTTGGAGAGTTAAAACTTTTGTGTTATTTTAGTTATATTCAGCCTATATAACATTTTTTATATTTTCAGTTAAATTTTTTGGTAAATTTAAAAGTTATTTTTATAAGTATTAAATATGTCTATTTAGCTTTATTTTTATTTCAGTATTTGTTTTAGTCATTTTAGTACTTCAGGTTAAACTGAAGTAGGCTACTTATTTCCGTTAGTTAATATTTATATTTTCTTTTATTACAGTAGTTCAATAGCTAGCAGCAACATTGCTTTGCACAACATTACATCTATTGTACACACACACACGCGCACGTTTTCATGTTTTTATGGGGACTTTCCATAGACGTAATGGTTTTTATACTGCACAAACTGTATCTTCTATCCCCCTACACAAACCCTACCCCTAAACTCCCCATCACACAAAACTTTCTCCATTTTTACATTTTCAAAAAACATCACTTATGAGTATTATTTATAAGCTGTTTTCCTCATGGAGACCAAAAATATCCCCACACGGACAAGGATTTCAGATATTTCCATCTTTGTGGGGACATTTTGTGCCCATAATGTAGGGTTTACCAGGACACACACACACGTGCGCACTCACACATACAGAGGAACATTCCAGGCAGATAATACACAAGGCATCATTTTATGCATGTCTATTAATAAAAAAATCATATTTTATTACAGCCACATGATAAACATCAAAATTATACAGAAATGAATCAGCTGAAAAAGTTTGATTTACATATTAATACTGTTGATCTTTGACAATCCTCCATTTGAAGGAAATACTGAAATCTGATTGTGTGGTTTTTCTGAAAAGAAACCAGACAGGAGTCTGCTGTATATGAGATTAATATAGTGTCTCAAACGTAAATCTGACATGAAAATAAATAGCCATAAACTACCATATCCCACAACAAATCACTGCATACTATCTGCTGGCATTTGACACATCTATCTAATGCATCAGAGACTTGAAAATACTTGATTTCCTTTTTAAAAATACCTGACACCCTATTGCTCCAACGTTTCCTCATCCATTCTAGAAATAATCACATGTAATATATACATGCAGAAAGACAGCCGTTCACACAGAATGCCTTTTTCCATGCCACTGCGTTACTTTTCCATCGTTTTTCAATGTAAACACGTGCTAGACGGACATTGCGCTTCCAAGACCTGCGTCTCGCACAGCAAAAACGCGTTCTGTGTGAACCAGCCCTCACAAACAGACAAACACATCCATGCACTTGCAGTCAAGCTCACACACGCAGAGCAATGGCACACAACGTTAACAGACACATTTACAGACATGCGCACACACTCCAGCTCCCGACACAAACGTGACACTGCGGACAGAAGCTCACATGCACCCCCTGGGAATATCTAGGGTTAGACTCTCTGATCTGACATGGGCCGATGATATCACACTCATATCATAGCAACTACAGCCTTCAGACTGGTGTTCCCTCAACAACGCCTTGTGCAATGAATAGTCTGTCACAATGCATTTACAGCCATTTCATAGCTATTAAGATGCACAGAATTAACAACACAGTAACCCCTCAAGCTAGCAGACGCATTTCTGTTGCAAAAGGCCAGGCATACAAAGATCGAACCATTTAATTAATATTTTTAACGTTTTAGACATTCCTGCCTTATAGAGGCAAAATCAAAATCAGCTTGTTCAGAAAACCACAAAACATTTTTGGAAAAATACTAGAAAATTTTCATTCATAGGCATAAGAGAGAAAGAGAGAGTACAACCACGAGATGCCAGAACAATCTGTAGAAAACAGCCGCGCTGGTGTCGCGATGCCATCTGCTAAAATGTAGAACATGACCGGAATATGGCTGGCAGGCACACAGCTGGAATATTGCGGGATGTTAATGGAATTTACTGACGTGACATTTGACGTCATCCAGGCTGAGTACAGTGCCGTGATCAGTGTTGTTGTTGTTGTGATGTTTCTTGTCGGAGCAGCGGCACAACCTGTATTTCATTACCTTGACAGACAAAAAGGAAAAAAGATGTTGAGATGTTGTCCTTAACTCTTAAACGCATATTATAGTGTAAGGATACTTTTCCGGTGCAACAATAATTGAATCTCTGTCGACTCAGTAAGTGCAATTCACCTTTAATCCTCAAGGTGGCAATGTCTGAGACGCAATGATGACGTGATGTTTCACTCATAAGTACCAGTCAAGTATTAGAATATACAAGTATCATCAGCAAACTTAACTTTTTTTGATTTACTGCATAGCAAGTACTGTACGCAATCAAATAATAGGGGCGGAAAGCTAAAAACGGAAACTTTTTATGCGTTTGGCTATTCATTTACATGACAAGGCCATTTTGGGGTCTTGAAAATCCAAACATTTGAAAATGGGTTTCAAAGTGCAAGTTTTTGAAAACGATACCGTTATTGTCTCGGTGTGAACTACAAAAACGCAAATTTGTGAAAACGGTGACATCATGCACATGCGTATTACGTGTTCAATCTATAGGATCGTAGTGTTTCTTTACAAAGTGACATCGCCAACTGCTGGCCTGGCATGAATAATACAGCGTTTTGTTTTCTGTCGTTTTCGCCCGATCAATGTGAACGGGGATCATTTTGAAAACGTTGTTGTCTGTTGTTTGAAAACTCACAAAGGAAATACTTTTCCGCTTTTAGCACATCGTTGTCGTGTAAACATACCCTTAGTGTCACTGTTTAGGTGGCTAGCAAGGTATGTTTCAGTTTAGTTTGTGCCAAACCTGGGTTTTAGGCTCCATGAAAGTGGCTTGGCTTTTAGCGGTGTTCATCGTCATAGTAAAGGCCAAAGTATACTTCATTTTTTACGCGTACGTGAGCGTACAGTGCGCGTGATGTGAATTTCGTCATCAGAGAATGCACGTATTGAACGCGCACTGCCGGACTTTGTACGCTCAGGTTGCACATGTGCATTAAATTTTTTTTGCAGTATTTACATGGGTTGTAACTCGTGGTGAGAGATTGCTCAAAACAGCGCATGCGTCGAACACCTGTGTACGCATACGAGTCAAAAGAAGTATACGCTTGCGTACATGTAAAAAAACGAAGTATACTTTCGGCTTAACTTTTGCTCCACGACTAACTTGCTCCGGGGCAGGTTATGTTCCAGGTAAGAGATCTCAAACCGAAATTGGACCAATCAGCTGTGAGTTAAGTGACACATGTCTGATGCAATAAAGTCACTCCCCCTGTTTCTACTCCAAATTAAAGGTCACTATAGCAAATGATTTTTAAAGACAAAATCATCTAACTTTTAACAATGCTTATTTATAATAATAATTTTGGATGATTTCAATAATATGTAATTGTTATACCCTTAATCAATTACAAATGTACAATTTTAGTTTATCAATTAATATTAAGCACTTAGTTTAAATGAGTATAAATATATAAAGGTAATATAAATAAGCTTTAGAATCAATAGATAAAGCTATAAAAATGACTACATGTGAGCTTTATTGGTCAATTCTCTCTATACCATAGGCTATATCAACTATATAAACTTCACAACTTTTACTTGCACTGATATAGCAAGATTTTTTCTTGAGCATCAAATCATCATATTAGAATGATTTCTGAAGGATCATGTGACACTGAAGACTGGAGTAATGATGGTGAAAATTCAGCTTTGATCACAGGAATAAATTATATTTTTAAATATATTCAAAAGTTAACAAAATATGCTTTATTTTATTTTTTTTTTACATTATAAATGTCTTTACAGTCACTTTTGATAATAAAAGCTGAATAAAAGTATTAATTTCTTTAAAAAAAACTCTTAATGACCCCAAGCTTTTGAACAGTAGTGTATTTTTAGCTTGCCATGTTGAGTCAAGAGATTTTTTTGTAAATAACGACTTGAATGAACATGAGCATTTTTTTTGGGTTAAAATATTTCTTTAATAAAATGTAAAAATGTCATTAGACAAAAAAAACCAAACCCCAGCAGAAATGTTTATGACAGGACAGAACATTGATACATATACTTCATAAACCTTACCTCATAAAGATAGTCAAAAAGCTCCAGAATCGTAAGAATACTGGCTCCAATGAAAAGCCCCATCTGTCCTCCGATATCACCTACCAACACACAAACACAGAGACTGAGCTGAAGTGCTAAAGATGTACAGACATTTACATTTCTTGAAGTTAGCAGACACCGCTAATAAGTAACATGTGATTTACCCAACAGACCAGCCACCTCATAGGCTTTCCTCTGCTCAATGGTTTCATAGTTCAGAGCCTCGAAGAACACGTCCAGCACCAGGACATTCTCACTGACAGCACACACAATACAGTTTAGCATGTGTTTGGCATTCCAGCATGGCAGATTATCAATTACAATGCTAAAGTGACACATTATCTAACACTCTCTCTTTCTGGAGGGCCTCTGGCATCTACATAGTTAATCAATTAAGAAATGTTCAAACACCCGTGGCTGTGATGGAGAACAGACGCTACTGCACCAAGGTAACAAAGCGATCAATGTTTACTGAACACTCACGTTATGTACTTCTCAGATTTGCTGTACTTCTTTGCGAGGTATTTGACAGACGCTTTGCTGGGGATCTTGACGAAGGACAGCTCTTTAGCGTAGCGTGTGATGTTGCACGGAGTCTCGCATGAGCAGTAGTCGCTGTCCGTCTCCACAAGGAAATCTTTGAGAACAAGAGAAATGATATAAGTGCAAACATTAAAATTATTTCAAAGTGTCCCTATTATTGCTATTTTAATGGTTGCTAATTTTGTTTTGGAGGTCTGCTACAATAAGTTTACATGCATTTAAGGTAAAAAAAAATCATTTTAATTTTATCATAATATACAGTGCTCATTTCAGCTCATTTCTCACAGTAGTTGCGTCCCAAATGACACACTACACCGATCAGGCATAACATTATGACCTAATATTGTGTTGGTCCCCCTTTTGCAGTCCCATACACAACAAACTGCGATGCACTGTGTATTCTGACACCTTTCTATCAGAACCAGCATTAACTTCTTGAGCAATTTGAGCTCCAGTAGCTCGTCTGTTTGATCGGATCACACGGGCCAGCCTTCGCTCCCCACGTGCATCAGTGAGCCTTGGCCGCCCATGACCCTGTCGCCGGTTCACCACTGACCCAGTCGTCTAGCCATCACAATTTGGCCCTTGTCAAACTCGCTCAAGTCCTTACACTTGCCCATTTTTCCTGCTTCTAACACATCAACTTTGAGGACAAAATGTTCGCTTGCTGCCTAATATATTCCACCCACTAACAGGTGCCGTGATGAAGAGATAATCAGTGTTATTCACTTCACCTGTCAGTGGTCATAATGTTATGCCTGATCGGTGTACACACTATGCACTTATACACTATGTACGTATGCACTATGTACTCATGCGTGTAGTGTATGAATTTTATATGGTTATTCTGTCATTCAACATTGGAGTCTGATGCCCCTCCCCCCCGCTACGTACTTAAAGCTGTGACAGTTGAGCGCATGTAGTATCCAACATTCCACACTTTTGTGGAACGTTTTCTGTTTTTTTCCAAGTTTTTTTCCGGTTAATTTAGTGCATCATCCGGGTATTTAAAGTGCACTTTTTCTTTTTGGAATTTTCAGTGTGAACTCACTACTCACTATTTATACTTAAAAACGTCATAGAATAGTGCATAAGTACGCGAATTGGGACGCAACTAGTGTCTGAAGCGGTTCGATCAAGGATCCATGCTGCGTCCCAATTCACATACTATCCATCCTAAATAGTATTCGAAATTAGAATTAGTGTCCCAAATCGCAGTATGTTGAAATGAATATTCCAAAGATACCCGGATAGTCTACTTTTTCCGGTTAGAATCCGAAGTGCAGATCCGTGCACATTCTTAACGGCTCATAGTGCCTGCAACCCATTGCACGTTGGATGAGGATTCGATTAGAAGTACAAACACAAGTAAAATATTTTAAAAAAAACTACAAACATGGTGGATGTGCAAGTCCGTCGGTTAAGTAGAGAGGTTTAGATAAAGGGGTTTGTTTGTTTGAGTGATTAATAATCAGTATCTAACCTGACGAAAATATATTTATTCAATGTTATCCACATTATATTTCATCTGCAACAGCATTGTGAACTTTTATAAAGATACGTTTGTTCATTAATCTTTAAATGCATCATTATGCAAACACATGAGGAGCGTCTTCATGAAAGACCCATGACTGGCAGATCAACGCTGCGAAACGGTAGGAAATTAAATTAAATTTAATGTGGAGGATTTTAACTGTGACAAGATGATTGACAGGGCAGTTTAAACGATGACAGGATGTACGTAGCTAAGCGACAGAACGGTCCGTTAAAGTGTATGTAGTGTATGTCCCAAAGCTTGCCTATACTCTTCTGCTACACACTCAAAAGTATACTTTTTCTTCACAAAAACAGTACATACTTTTAGGACACAGTATAAGTAGGCGAATTGAGACACAGCATCATCAATTTGTTAAAAACCTACATAGGTTCGTGCAGGAAGTAAGACTGGAATTACTGACGACTCGTTTCAGGCATCAGAATCTTTTTTGGGGGGGGAGACAAACCCTCCATTTATTGTGATAAAGTTTGATCTTTAAAAATTTGCTGACCTTTTACAGCTATAATACACACTACATGGAAAAAAAGCCTAATAGGGACACTTTAATAAAGTTATATTGCTTCATGATAAAAGTTACTCACCGAGTGCTGGATGTGCACATTCCTTATAGAGCACAGGGGTGCAGTACTGCGCATCACCTGCGGGGGCAGTACATATCTAAGCATCATTATTGGAATAATTTGCCCAAAAGTAAATTCTATCATCATTTTCTCTCTCATGTCGTCCAAACCTGTATGTCTTCTTCCTTTATTTTGTGGAACACAAAAGGAAATGTTATGACGTTTCCAACGCAAAGATGTTGTGAGGCTTCAGAAGACTTGGAATATAGTTCACAACTTGTATTTATTGTGCTTTGTGTCATATGGGTTTGGAAGGACACGAGGATAATTAAACCATTATAAAGTTTGTTCAAATGGTATCAGAGCTCTTGGGATTCCCACATTTTTTTCAAAAAGCAATGAATGTTTTATTGTTTACTAAAACTATTAAAAATAGTTTTCATTAATTGAAATAAAGCTGAAAAAATAATTAATGATAATTGGCAACTAACTGAAATAAGTTTAAGTTGAAGTGCTAAAATTACTAAAACTAAACCTGATATAAAAATAAAGCTAAAGATTGCAAATATTACAAAAAAACTAATAAAAACAACAAAAGCACATTGGAAAGTTGCTAAAATTGAAACTGAAATTAAAACAAAAAACTGAAAATATTAAAATAAGAGCTAACTCAAAATATTAATAAATACCATAAATAATACTAAAATAACACTGGTTGATAAATGCACATGAAAAATCAAATAAATTTTGCTTAAAATATAGTTCTGATGTGCAGCAAAAGATTGTTGAGCTTCACAAAATAGAAAGTGGCTGTAGGAAAATAGCTAAAGCATTTCCACCATCAGGGCAATAATTAAGAAGTTCCAATCAACTAAAGATGTTACGAATCTGCCTGGAAGAGGACGTGTTTATATTGTCCTAATGCACGGTGAGGAGGAGAGTTTGAGTGGACAAAGACTCTCCAAGGATCACAGATGGAGAATTGCAGAGATTAGTTAAGTCTTGGGGTCAGAAAGCCTAAAAAAAAAAAAAAATCAAACAATCCCTACATCACCACATGTTGTTTGGGAGGGATTCAAGAAAAATCCTTCTTGCTCATCCAGAAACAAAATCCAGCATATTCAGTTGTCAGACACGACTGGAGATTCAAAAGGGACCTGGTTCTATGATCAGATGAAACTATAAAAATAACTTTTTGGCAGCAAATCCACCAGATGGGTTTAGTGTAAACAGGGATAAAAAGTACCCCATGCCAACAGTTAAAAATACTGCTGGATCTTTAATGTTGTGGGCCTATTTTTTTGCTGGAGGTCCTGGACATCTTGTTCAGATACATGGTATAATGGATTCTAGCAAATACCAACAGATAAAAAATCAAAACCTGACGGTCTCTGCTAGAAATCTTATAATGGGCCGTGGTTGGATCTTCCATCAGGACAACGATCCAAAACAAACATCAAAATCAACACACAAATGTGTCACTGAGCACAAAATGAAGCTTCTGCCATGACCATCCCAGTCCCCTGACCTGAACCCTATAGAAAATGAGTGGGGTGAACTGAAGAGAAGAAGCACCAACATGGATCTGGGAATCTGAAGGATCTGGAGAGATTCTGTATGGAGGAATGGTCTCTGATCTCTTGTCAGGTGTTCTCCAAACTCATCAGGCATTATAGGAGAAGACTCAGAGCTGTTATCTTGGGAAAAGGAGGTTGCAAAAAGTATTTAATAAAAGGGTGCCAATAATTGTGGCCAACGTGTTTTGGAGAAAAGCATTTATTTCATAATGTGATTTACCCCCCACTTTCAATTCTTTTACTTCAATGAAAGTTTAGATTTTTGTGAATTTTTTGAATAAAAGATCAAAAGGATAAACAATGCAGATTTATTTTTTACAGCCATATTTGATCATATTTACCAGGGGTGCCATTGTGCCAATAACTCTGACCACCACTGTACCTGCTAGTATGTTACAAATGTGACTGTTAAACACAATTATAGTAACTATAATCAAATCATTAAAGACGTTGTAAATTGTAACGTGAAGATGTGGATCTGTGGTGTCAGTCCCATTATAAAAACACAACAAACAGACTGAAAATCAACTTTGGTATTATCAAGTGCACATTATGCACAAGATGCAAGTATGCAATTTCCTGCAAAAACCATCCCGTCAGGTCTAAAATATAAACACCTTATTACAGGCTTACTATAGTGAATCAGGGTAAGACAAAAACATGTTTTGGAAGAAGGACTGATAATGTATTGACTCATTATTTCAATTTTGTTAATTTTGAACAAAGAAACGTTACAGCTTTTGTCATTTTTATTTGTATTTTCAAAATATTTCTATCTAGCATTAAATTATCTTTGCTTTAGTTTTAGAAATGTTAGTACTTCAACTTAAACTTATTTCAGTTAGTTGCCAAGATGAAGTTTTTCATCAAGTATTTTATTGTATTTCAACTATATTTCAATTACAGAAAAGATTTTTAATAGTTTTACTTAACAGTAGCTATGTTTCCATCCAAAGTTGCAACTTTAACTTATGCTAAAAATTATTGCAAAAGACATTTGTGAATATAGTACCGCTTCCATCCCATGTGTTCAAGAGAACAAAATCGTAATTTCCTGGGAAATTGGTGCAAAATATCTGTAATAAAAATGAAAGTTGCTGAAATCGTAAAAAAGAAACCGTGGCTCTTTTTTCATACATCATAAATGACTTGCGTCTCAGAGTGCGCAGACAAAACGCAATAAACGTTGTCATGTTATCTTGCGTTCGAGTGCCTGGTGTTTAAGAACGCAATCACGTGAGACGCTTCTGGGAGGTCATTATTTCATGACAGACTTTGGCTCAGGCTTTTCAGAACAATCAAACCAACATTTGAGATGCTGTGTGATGAGATCAGTCCGCTGGTTGATCTGTTGAGGCAAAGTTACATGAATTTTTTTGCTGCGCATCGAGGGATTTATTTGGTAAATGTGTTTCCATCATAGCAGAGATGGAAACTCGAGTTTGCGACTTAAGTCGCAAAAAAAATGACTTGCAACTTGACTTGGACTCGTGAACAACTGACTCAAGACTTGACTTGGACTCGTGAACAACTGACTCGAGACTTGACTTGGACTCATGAACAACTGACTCGAGACTTGACTTGGACTCGTGAACAACTGACTTGCGACTTGACTTGGACTCGTGAACAACTGACTCAAGACTTGACTTGGACTCGTGAACAACTGACTCGAGACTTGACTTGGACTCGTGAACAACTGACTCGAGACTTGACTTGGACTCGTGAACAACTGACTCGAGACTTGACTTGGACTCGTGAACAACTGACTCGAGACTTGACTTGGACTCGTGAACAGCTGACTCGAGACTTGACTTGGACTCGTGAACAACTGACTCGAGACTTGACTTGGACTCGTGAACAGCTGACTCGAGACTTGACTTGGACTCGTGAACAGCTGACTCGAGACTTGACTTGGACTCGTGAACAGCTGACTCGAGACTTGACTTGGACTCGTGAACAACTGACTCGAGACTTGACTTGGACTCGTGAACAACTGACTCGAGACTTGACTTGGACTCGTGAACAACTGACTCGAGACTTGACTTGGACTCGTGAACAGCTGACTCGAGACTTGACTTGGACTCGTGAACAACTGACTCGAGACTTGACTTGGACTCGTGAACAACTGACTCGAGACTTGACTTGGACTCGTGAACAACTGACTCGAGACTTGACTTGGACTCGTGAACAACTGACTCGAGACTTGACTTGGACTCGTGAACAACTGACTCGAGACTTGACTTGGACTCGTGAACAACTGACTCGAGACTTGACTTGGACTCGTGAACAACTGACTCGAGACTTGACTTGGACTCGTGAACAACTGACTCGAGACTTGACTTGGACTCGTGAACAACTGACTCGAGACTTGACTTGGACTCGTGAACAGCTGACTCGAGACTTGACTTGGACTTGAAGACAGATTCGTGAAAAACAAGTTATTTTGGTACGGCATTCATAGAGGCGTATACATATATATGATGCCATTTGTGATTGCGTTCTCTCTTTACTACCCCACATGACAGCATGAAACACAACATTTTACTATTCATTTTTAAATTCATCCATTCCCTATCAATATGTGCTGCAGCAAACACACAAAGCTAGCATATTATACACCGTGTGACGCATCTGAAGGCACGCGTCATTGCCCACTGGAAAAGTGCTGTTAAAGTAATAGTTTTTTATTGTGAATAAAAAAGTAAGTAATACTTTGTGTGCTTTAGTAGACATTTTTGAAGTAGAAATCAGTTTTGATATTTCAAAACACTGTTAATTACAATAACTAGCGGAAAGAATTATTGCTAAAAATGGAACAAAGACTTGAGACTTGACTTGGACTTGGCCTTTAGGGACTTGTGAACATGTCTGCATCATAGTCTTCTTACAGGATAAAACTAATTATGATTATCCACCTCAATTGAGAGCATACGTTTTTATGCACATTTGTAGAATTAATGCACATCTTGCCATTTCCATCCATTTTTTTAATGCAATATCCCAAAATTTGCATAAAAATAGCTAGATGAAAACATAGCTAACAACACTGATAGACAGTGGATAAAGCAATTTCGACGTTTCATTTCACAACACAGACAATAATTCACTATTTCATCGACCTGATGGATTCTTGATTTTGTACTATCAATGGCAAGTGAACGTCAAGAGCTGCTGTAATTGGTGCAGTGACTCACCAGGCATATGCACCAAGCGGCAGTCGCAGTTTTCCACCAGGTAGCGCGTCTCGCAGTCTGTTCGACAGGCGCTGATGCTGTACGCTTTAAAGTAATCCGAGCTTGGAGGGGCTGACTTGCAGCTCCCCCACGGAGCAGGAAGATACACCAGCTGAAAAACAAATAGCATGAGTCAAAAAAAGAGATCCATTTAAAGAGCATATTAACACCACACCTACTCGCTGCTCTTGGCAGGAAACGAACGTCTGGAATCCTGGTGCAACTCCGAAGCCCAGCTGATCTATAAACGGAGGCTCGTCCTGACTGTGAATCTGAACTTTGATTCCCGCCTCAAATGACGACTCATCTGTGAGAGAAAACGAGCATGTGAGAACGAGAATGAGAGTAGCGTGTACCTGGTGTTTTAATCATGTGGTCTTACTTGTCTCTCCCCACACAGGTAAATATTCATCCTGCTGAATGTCCAACATGACCTCCAGGCCGTTTCCCATCCCTCCCTTTACGCTGATCTGCGGTGGGCCGGTGTTACCAGAGTTAAAGGTGTAACACTTCCCATAACGCGTGAACACCTGAAAACACACACAAAAAAACTACTGCATACATTCCATTACAACATTTTGTATCTAAATTATTAGATTACTGTTTATTTCTACTGAGCAGATGCTTTGGCCACCTGAGAAGAACCAATTCGAGTACCAGACCTGTGCGGTGTTCATTGTGCCTTTTTTAACAAAGAAAACCTTTTTTTTTTTTACATACTCTAAACATTGATCAGCAAACATAAACAAACCTCACTGGTTCTTGCTGAAGCTCAAACGTGCTGCGTAACACGAGAAAGAACCTCATTGGTTCTTGCTGAAGCTCAAACGTGATGCGTAACACGAGAAAGAACCTCTTTGGTTCTTGCTGAAGCTCAAACGTGCTGCGTAACACAAGAAAGAACCTCATTGGTTCTTGCTGAAGCTCAAACGTGCTGCATAACACAAGAATGAACCTCATTGGTTCTTGCTGAAGCTCAAACGTGATGCGTAACACGAGAATGAACCTCATTGGTTCTTGAGGAAGCTGAAACGTGCTGCGTAACACAAGAATTAACCTCATTGGTTCTTGCAGAAGCTCAAACGTGCAGCGTAACACAAGAAAGAACCTCATTGGTTCTTGCTGAAGCTCAAACGTGATGCGTAACACAAGAATGAACCTCATTGGTTCTTGCTGAAGCTCAAACGTGCTGCATAACACAAGAATTAACCTCATTGGTTCTTGCAGAAGCTCAAACGTGCTGCGTAACACAAGAATTAACCTCATTGGTTCTTGCAGAAGCTCAAACGTGCTGCGTAACACAAGAATTAACCTCATTGGTTCTTGCAGAAGCTCAAACGTGATGCGTAACACAAGAATGAACCTCATTGGTTCTTGCTGAAGCTCAAACGTGCTGCGTAACACAAGAATTAACCTCATTGGTTCTTGCAGAAGCTCAAACGTGCTGCGTAACACAAGAAAGAACCTCATTGGTTCTTGCTGAAGCTCAAACGTGATGCGTAACACAAGAATGAACCTCATTGGTTCTTGCTGAAGCTCAAACGTGCTGCATAACACAAGAATGAACCTCATTGGTTCTTGCTGAAGCTCAAACGTGATGCGTAACACGAGAATGAACCTCATTGGTTCTTGAGGAAGCTGAAACGTGCTGCGTAACACAAGAATTAACCTCATTGGTTCTTGCAGAAGCTCAAACGTGCAGCGTAACACAAGAATTAACCTCATTGGTTCTTGCAGAAGCTCAAACATGCTGCGTAACACGAGAATGAACCTCATTGGTTCTTGCAGAAGCTCAAACATGCTGCGTAACACGAGAATGAACCTCATTGGTTCTTGCAGAAGCTCAAACGTGCTGCGTAACACAAGAATGAGCCTCATTGGTTCTTGCAGAAGCTCAAACATGCTGCGTAACACGAGAATGAACCTCATTGGTTCTTGCAGAAGCTCAAACGTGCTGTGTAACACAAGAACGAACCTCACTGGCTCTCGCACGTCAAGCGAACCTGCTTGAGCTTCCGTTTACCACAACTGATGTGTGAGTTGATTATATGTGAATAAAAGCCTAAATTCAATCTGTTAAAGTGATCGTATATCATATCAAATCATATAAAGCGATTTGGAATAAACCGCTCAATTCATATGGATTGGTTTTACAGTGTTTTAAAGGGCCAAATCCTGACTGATGGCGATTCATTCTTGCCTTATTAGTGCTCGGAGTTGATCACAATTTTTGGACTTGTGCTTGGACCTTTTGAGGATTGACCACAGGTTCTCTATGGGTTTAAGATCCAGGGAGTTGTCTGGCCATGGATCCAAAATTTCAATGTAATGATGATAATGATGATTTCTACAACTGGTTCTCAACTGCTTTTGCATTCTGAACCCAGATGTTTTTGAAATTCATTAATATTTGCATAATATTTCATATTTACAGCTTCCTAACATAACACAGTTGGTTGCATTTTATTATTTTCATTCAGTTTTGTTTCCCCTGCTGTCAGACGAGACGTGCAGCCAGACTGAAATTGTCTGAAGGAAATAAAGTGATATTACAAGAGCTGTAGCAATTCTTCTGTAGTAAAAAGCTCTATTCTTGAAAACTGACTTAAGACATAAACAATGAAAGAGCAGGAGAGGATTAAAAAAAAAAGAAAAGTTCATTGTAGACCTGCTGAGAGTTATTAAAGGGAGCCGGTTCCTATGGCAACAGAGACCCGAGTGTGAAAAGCACGGAAACACACACACGCACACACACACTTGGCTCTGTCCTCTCGCTCTTTGATACGTTAATTAAACATTTAAAGTGTTTCAAGACATTTCCCTTTGAGCACAGCTCCATCTGTCTGATTGTGCTGAAAACATAGGGGAGATCCTGAGAGATTTTGACTCGTCAGACCAGATCAAACCACCCTGCTGTCCACATCAGCATCCATTAGTGTTCCTGTGTGACTTACACAAACATTCCACAAAAATATCCCTGTGTGACGTCCACCGAGTCTCAAATGACCCTATAGAACCGCTTGTATTGACATTATCATAGCTCACGTTAGTTATGGCAAACACTCTTACGAGAATAACCAGCTCCCTCAACAAAGAGAAACCAAAAGAGACATATAAACGAAGGACATATACATTACCGTTCAAAACTTTGGGGTTACTTTTATTTATTCAGAAAGGGTGAATAAGTTGATCAACAGTGACAGTAAAAACATATTGTTACAATTTTTTTTTTTGTTATGCTGTTCGTTTGAACTTTCTATTCATCAAAGTATCCAGATCATGGTTTCCACAAAAATTACTGTTTTCAATATTGGTAATAATCATAAATGTTTCTTGAGCAGCAAATCATCATATTAGAATGATCTCTGAAGGATCATGTGACATTGAAGACTGGAGTAATGATGGTGAAAATTCAGCTTTGATCACAGGAATAAATTACATTTTAAAATATATTAACATAGAAATCAGTTATTTTGAATTGTAATAATATTTCACAATTTTGGTAAAATAAATGCAGCCTTGGTGAGCATAAGCGACTTCTTTCAAAAACATTATAAATCTTACCAACCACAAACTTCTGAACGGTAATGTATAACACATCAAGCTTCTCCCCAGTAACTAATCTGGTGTCTCAAAAACATTTCAAACTTTTCCCAGTCCTTTCCAAAAACTAATCCCAGCAATCAATATTAAGAGATCTCCAAGACAAAATGATTTGAGCTTCTGTCCACATTTATTTGATAGCTCTATATTCTTAACAGTCAACAAATGTCTCAAGGGTCTATTTTTATTTTTACTAAGAAAATTTTATGGGAAACATCTCAGAGAAAGTTGACAGCAACCACTGAGCAATACAAATTCTCTGCAGTCCTGAGATGTGTTTTTAACTCTACATACAGACACAACATCTTAAAAACAGCAGGAAACACTTTAGTATGGGGAACACATATTCACTATTAACTATGACTTTTGCCTCAGTAAACTCCTAATTACGTCTTATTAATAGTTAGTAAGGTAGTTGTTAAATTTAGGTATTGGGTGGGATTAAGGGATGTACAATATGGTCATGCAGAATAAGGCATTAATATGTGCTTTATAAGTACTAATAAACAGCCAATATCCTAGTAATATGCATGCTAATAAGAAACTAGTTAATAGCGAGAATTGAACCCTAAAATAAAGTGTTAGCAAACAGCATATAACACAAGACAGTGAGATCATAATCTAGCACGTTTTGCATACCTTTATGCATAAATGTATACCAACATTTTACCATGTCAGCTAACCGATTTACATAATCCAGACTAGATCATCCATCTGAAAAAAATGAGCCTAAGGTGGTTACCTCATCATAGTTTCTGAAAACCTGCTCTGTTTTGCTGGTTTTAAAGTTGAAAAAGGAGTTGCGATAGTCTTTTCTTTCCTATTGTAATATATATCCGAGTAAAACAGCTTCTCGAACAAAAACAATGTAGGTGGGGACTTGATTTTGTCCGTGGGGAATTGATTGGATGGTTGTGGTTTGCTATTGGTCAGTCTCATGTGAGTGACAGGTTGCCCCGCCCTCTCGCCAGTAAACACATCATCAGAGAAGAGATGATGTCACTGCAAGAGAGAGGGGAAGTTATTTTGATTAAAGGTTACGAGGGCACATGAATTAAAAAATGATGTCCACCAGATAAATCATTTATAATAAATACTGCAATATTCCATTAAAAAAACCCAGAATGATCCATTTTGATTTCATGGTGACGTTAAAAATGTTTTGGAGCAAAACCTGCAAAACCAGCACAAACCACCTTAGTTTTGTTCACCAGGATGCAAATCAGCTTTGTCGCCTATAAAGCCACAAACCCTATAGCACCTTCCAATCTATCTGACTGACTGAATTATGGCTAGCTGTGATCTGCGGGTCCTCGTGAGGGCAGGTCATTCCGACTGAGCGCCTTGATTTAAATCTCCACTGTGTGAGAGAGATTTGCGCCGCAGGAGCTGTGAGGTGAAATGATTACACCACTCCAACAGGAGAGATAAAGATAGATGGACAACATCAGCAAGGAGAGAAGCAGTTTGTTCTGGATGATCATGTCTTATGGCTGATGAACAAAACACACAGCACACTGCATCTCATAAATAAAATCATGGGGAAATATTTATCCACAGAAATCAGAGCATGTCAGAGCTTGTGGATGATTCAGTAAAGTTGCCAGCGTGTTTCTACAGTTGGGTGGTTGTTAAAGGGTTAGTTCACCCAAAAATGAAAATTCTGTCATTAATTACTCACCCTCATGTCGTTCCAAATCTGTAAGACCTTCATTCATCTTCAGAACACAAATTAAGATATTTTTGAAAAAATACGAGAGCTTTCTGACCCCTCCATAGACAGCAACGCAATTACCACTTTCAATTGACTAAGTACTATGATGTTTCATGCTCATAATTTATTTAGCTCTTTATATATAGTGAATTGATATACAGCGTGCACTTCCACATATGCGTGCAATTAAGCGCTGTCTGACAGGACAGGAAAGTTCGTTTTTCTGAGGTGAGAGTTTTTATTTAGTAAAAAATTAACAAAAATAACGTTAATGAATAATGACACTGACAACATCTCATCTGACCGCAGATACTGAATCAGGCACATCTTTCAAAATAAAAGTCTTGATTCAGAACGACATTTAGAATTACATTTTTTGTTGTTGATGTTGTTTCTTTGACTGCACATTCTGCGAACCACTCTTGGGTCACGACTCACCAGATGACAAACACTGCAATATAACATACAGGTGGAGCTGGGGAAGGTGGAGGGTTTCTGAAAGCACGCTGCACTGCTACAGCAAATGCTGACCAGTATTTGAAGGTTGAGCAGCAAGCTCATTGGCTACTGATACAGCAGGAACCAATCAGCTGTGCCCTATAGAGAATGATGTGATTGCAAGCAGATTGAGTTAAGGATCAGCCTGCCCCATCCAGAGTTTCATGACAGAACTGTATTTAATGCATTAAAGGGTTAGTTCACCCAAAAATGAAAATTCTGTTAATTATTACTCACCCTCATGTCATTCCAAACCCGTAAGACCTTCGTTAATCTTCGGAACACAAATGAAGATATTTTTGATGAAATCTGAGAGATTTCTGTCCCTCCATAGACAGCAATTTAAGTAACACTTTCAAGGTCCAGAAAGGTAGTAAAAACATTGTTAAAATCGTCCATGTGACTGCAGTGGTTCAACAACCTTAATTTAATGAAGCGACGAGAGTACTTTTTGTACGCAAAAAACAAACAAAATAACGACTTTATTCAACAATTCCTTCTAGCCTGTGTCAGTCTCGTAAACAGTGCAGCGCTTCCTAGTTCTACAGCAGAATGACTCGTGTGTACGCGTCGTGGTGCTCACGTGAACAGTGTCGGCCAATGGTAAGCCGGCGCTCTGGAAGCGCTGCACTGTTTACACTACGTCAACAGCGTAAGAGTCTGACACAGGCTAGAAGAAATAGTTGAATAAAGTCGTTTGTTTTTTGTGCACAAAAAAGTATTCTCGTCGCTTCATAAAATTAAGATTTAACCACTGTAGTCACATGGACTATTTTAACAATCTCTTTACTGCCTTTCTGGGCCTTGAAAGTGTTAATTAAATTGCTGTCTATGGAGGGGTCAGAGAGCTCTCGGATTTCATCAAAAATATCTTCATTTGTGTTCCGAAGATGAAGGTCTTACAGGTTTGGAACAACATGAGGGAGAGTAAATGATGACAGAACTTTCATTTTTGGGTGAACTAACTGTTGTTAAAGTCCCCCTGTAGTCAATCATTTTATCCCTTAAAACTTATCCTTGATCACCAAAATGACATATTTAAAAGTTTTTTCCTCTGAAAAAAAAATCTTCATGCCTTAAAATAGCTTGAATGTAACTCTACACCCTTGCTTCATTTAGTATACGGGAAACCATGAATATGCAAATTAGCCCCGCCTCCACTCACTCACACCAGCTCAGAGATCCACTCGCTCAACTTTACTCAAGTTACTGTAGTAAACGCTGCACAATGGTATCGCTCTTTACAACATCGGACACATAGCCGTAATAATACGATTAGCCTTTTGCTTGACTACGTTATCAAACAACAGCTAATAATGTGTTGCCAATGTTACACAAACCATGTTCCCGTTCGCCATCTCAGTCTGCCTTCTAAAAATCAGTATCCTTAGAAACGCTTTGAACATCTTAGAACGTCAGTGGAGAAAGGCATATAGTTCATCATAACATCATGATATACACTCACCTAAAGGATTATTAGGAACACCTGTTCAATTTCTCATTAATGCAATTATCTAATCAACCAATCACATGGCAGTTGCTTCAATGCATTTAGGGGTGTGGTCCTGGTCAAGACAATCTCCTGAACTCCAAACTGAATGTCAGAATGGGAAAGAAAGGTGATTTAAGCAATTTTGAGCGTGGCATGGTTGTTGGTGCCAGACGGGCCGGTCTGAGTATTTCACAATCTGCTCAGTTACTGGGATTTTCACGCACAACCATTTCTAGAGTTTACAAAGAATGGTGTGAAAAGGGAAAAACATCCAGTATGCGGCAGTCCTGTGGGCGAAAATGCCTTGTTGATGCTAGAGGTCAGAGGAGAATGGGCCGACTGATTCAAGCTGATAGAAGAGCAACTTTGACTGAAATAACCACTCGTTACAACCGAGGTATGCAGCAAAGCATTTGTGAAGCCACAACACGCACAACCTTGAGGCGGATGGGCTACAACAGCAGAAGACCCCACCGGGTACCACTCATCTCCACTACAAATAGGAAAAAGAGGCTACAATTTGCACGAGCTCACCAAAATTGGACAGTTGAAGACTGGAAAAATGTTGCCTGGTCTGATGAGTCTCGATTTCTGTTGAGACATTCAGATGGTAGAGTCAGAATTTGGCGTAAACAGAATGAGAACATGGATCCATCATGCCTTGTTACCACTGTGCAGGCTGGTGGTGGTGGTGTAATGGTGTGGGGGATGTTTTCTTGGCACACTTTAGGCCCCTTAGTGCCAATTGGGCATCGTTTAAATGCCACGGCCTACCTGAGCATTGTTTCTGACCATGTCCATCCCTTTATGACCACCATGTACCCATCCTCTGATGGCTACTTCCAGCAGGATAATGCACCATGTCACAAAGCTCGAATCATTTCAAACTGGTTTCTTGAACATGACAATGAGTTCACTGTACTAAAATGGCCCCCACAGTCACCAGATCTCAACCCAATAGAGCATCTTTGGGATGTGGTGGAACGGGAGCTTCGTGCCCTGGATGTGCATCCCACAAATCTCCATCAACTGCAAGATGCTATCCTATCAATATGGGCCAACATTTCTAAAGAATGCTTTCAGCACCTTGTTGAATCAATGCCACGTAGAATTAAGGCAGTTCTGAAGGCGAAAGGGGGTCAAACACAGTATTAGTATGGTGTTCCTAATAATCCTTTAGGTGAGTGTATATCATATACATAATTCACCTGCTATATTGTTAAATGTACCCGATTTTTCATATCAACAGAAAAATATACCGGGATAACCTCTTGAGATTCGCCTGCTTCAGAGAATAGTTAATGATATGCTAAAGCCCGCCCACACGTTGACGTGATTGGTTAGGTAGTTTTTCACATCAGAAACACCAGCGATTTTAAACCGCATTTTTGAGACTGTCTTTAGATCACTGCAGTTTTAAGGAGAACATACTCAGCAATGGTGTTGACTTATGAATTTGCACATGGTTTGTCTTAAAGCATATTAAAAACACCACATAGACATACAAACAACATTAAAAACTTGATTTTCACCACAGGGGGTCTTTAAGTAATGGCACCTAATTGTAAAGTGTTACAATTTTTACCTGTTTTTCATCCTTAGGCAAAAATACTAGCAAGTCTGGTTGCTTAGAAACGTAATAGCACACCTCTCCCTGCTAAGTCACACAAATAAGCAACAACCTAGAAACCACCAGAACACCCTAATTTTTGCATAGCAACACTCAGAACCTCTTAGCAACTCCATACCAATGCAGAACTGTGGCATTGACTAGAACTGCACAAGCAAACACCACTCACTTCTGAAGAAATGTAAACTTTGCGTGAATTATTGCAAATTTTTTTAGAAAGAAACAAATATTGCTTTGCCTTATTATTTTGTCATTATCAACAAATTAAAGTACGTCTGAAAAGCGTTTCAATGGGCTAACAGAGTTAAAGATGCCTAGATTAGTCAGTTAGTATTTGATAGTCTGTGCGTGTTTTTCTCATTGGTCTTCATTCTTTATGCAAACGACCCCCCCCCCCCCCAACCCCCGCCGTTTTCCGGTCTCTCCTTCGTAAAACTCTGGAGTGCAATTAGCTGTCATGATTAGCTGTAAACATCATTTACGTGGGGTGGGAGCACAGACAGCATGCAAAGGCACTTTAATCACTGTCTCATTATCATGTGTGATTATTCATTGCACAATAATTTATTCATCTGCAACTGAAGATCTGAAACATTGAAGCATCGGCTATTAAAGAAGTCTCTGCAGAAAAGGGGATGTGTGTGTGTGACTGTGCTTTTATCTTTTTTTTTTAAATCTCACACAGCTCTATATTTTGTTACATGCTGGCTTATACTGTATTTTGTAGTTTTTTATGCTCAACAAGGCTGCATTTATTTGATGAAAAAAAATGTAAAAACAACAATATTTTGACATATTTAAAATAACCGTTCAATGTTAATATATTTTAAAATGTAATTTATTTCTGTGATGGAAAGCTGAATTTTCAGCATCATTAATCCAGTCTTCAGTGTCACATGATCCTTCAGAAATCATTCTAATATGTTGATTTGATGCTATAGAAACATTTCTTATTATTATCAATGTTGAAAACAGTTGTGCTGCTTCATATTTTTGAGGAAATAGTAATTTTTTTGTTTTCTTTGTGGAATAGAACGGTTTAAAAAGAATTACCAGAAATATTTGGTAACATTATAAATGTATTTACTGTCCCTTTTGATTAAATTAATGCATCCTTGCTGAATAAAAGTATTATTTCTTAAAAAAAAAAAAAAAAAACTCTTACTGTCCCCAAACTTTGAACTGTAATGTATAAACATTATGCAAATTCAGGATAAATTAAACTGATTAAACAGGGTTGATCCATTGAGCTGGTCAATATGAGCTTAACAAAACAATATATGTAAGAATTGAGGAAATGGAACAAAATTATTTACTTGATTTCCCGCCATGTGGAATAAAGAGTAATTGTAGGTTTATAATTTTAAATAATGTTACAGTTATTAAAATGGAGGGAATTAGTGTTATAACAGAGATCTTCATTTGTGTTCCGAGGATGAACAAAGGTCTTACGGGTTTGGAACGACATGAAGGTGAGCAATTAATGACAGAACTTTCATTTTTGGGTGAACTATCCCTTTAAATCTAGCTACTTTTGTGGAAACTTTTTAAGAGGTCTCACTCTCACGGCAGAAAAACATGGGACTTCTGCCTCCAATGATTTTAGAAAAAAGTAAAGCATCACCAAGCACATCTTATCTGTGGAAAGTGCCAAATAAAGCAGTTTGGAGAGTATATAAACAGTTAGCTGAATGACATCAAGGCCAATGAAGCAAGCAATTCCCCTCCCAGAACGAAACCCATTAAGCATTTAATTGTAGCTACACAGGGCTGGAAAAAAATCAAATGCACAAAAAAAAAAGATCCGACTGGCCGTGAAGATAGACCGAGGATAACCATCCCTCGAACTCCATTAACAATTACAAAAAGTCTGGTGCACTTCACTGGGCTATTTTTCCCAAAGCACTGAGTCAGTAAAGACAGAGATGAACAATAGAATGACGCTCTCTCACACATCACACCGAATCTAATATTTAACACTGACCTATTTTAAAGGCAGCTGGATATTTTGAACCTGCTGTGGGAGTTTAAAGCAGCCTGGAGCAAACGGGATGCAGGCTTTTCTTCAAAAGCCTGGCAATGAAGGTGAAGCTAAAATCATCGGTGAGAAACATGCAGAGGTTTTTTGGGAGACTCTTTGCTCATCAGGGAACTACTAATGCTGTTATACAAGCATTTATATTTAGAGATGGAAAAATCCCTGTGCAATATGCTCATGTTGGCATTTGGGTAAGTAGGGCATTATCACCAACACACCACACAAAAGACTTCAGATGCTTCAGACGGGGATGGGGGAGTCAGTACCACATGTCGCCATGGAAACTTGGAGGGAAACATGGTTACACCACCAAAGCAACCTTTTCAGCACCATAGTCCTCATAGTGTTATAGTGAACTCTTGCTCCAATGCTCATTCTCAGTAATGAGCTGCTGCTCACATCTGCTCTCATCGCTTACAGTTAAAAATGTAGGTCTGAGTCACTGACTCCTCATATAACAATAATACTATAGAAGTGGTTTCAGACGTTACAACCATGGTACACACTGATATGCAGTACTGTGCAAAAGTCTTAGGCACGTTAGTATTTTCACCCAAAAAAATGGGTTTAAGCCAGTTATTTATATCTTTTGCTGTAGTGTGTCAGTAGGAAATATCAGTTTACATTTCTAACCATTCCTTTTCGCCATTAATTGCAATAATCCAGTGAGATTTTGCACAAGGAGTCTGACAACAGCCGGTTTGATCCACATCTCACCATCATTGAGTCCATCTGGGATTACATGATGAAACAGAAAAAACTGAGACAGACTAAATCCAGATGAACTGCGGCAAACCTACCATGAAACCTACCATGGCTTTTTCTGCTGCCACGGTTTGGTCAGTACTTCAGATTTTTACTTAAATTGATCACTAGCAATGCCATGGTCATGGGTTTGATTCCCAGAATGTTTGTAACCAGATATCGCCCCCCATTGACTACCATAGTAGGAAGTCAATGGGGGGCGAGATCTGTTTAGTTACAAACATTCTTCCAAATATCTTCTTTTGTGTACAGCAGAACAAAGAAATTTATACAGGTTTGGAACAACTTGAGGGTGAGTAAATGACGACAGAATTTTCTTTTTTGGGTGAACTATCCCTTTAAAGCTGCACTAAACGGATGATTTTTGGGTAAAAATGGACAAAACTGTGTTCTTGCCTGACACCAATTCACTGCGCTAAGCCTACAATAATACAGTATTTTGCATGTTTACATCTTGTCTGCATGTAAAGAAAGGATCATGTGTTCTTGAGCAGCAAATCTTCATATCATCTCATACCATGGTTTTTGGTACAAAGCGTATGTCTAAATTAAAATCTAATAATCTAATATTAATTTGTAATGATAGTACATACCTGCACAGAGTAAACCAAATTAAATATTTGGGCTTATGGCTGGATCCTGAACTTACTTGTAAACCTCACATTGACTATATACTTCGTAAAATTAATTTTGGAACAAGTGTATTGTACAGATCTAAAACTTGTTTTGCATTTAATGTTCGAAAAAGACTTGCTGCACAATTTATATTACCCTAATTTTGATTATGCATATTATCAGAATGCATCTAAAACTAATCTGTTGCCTCAATAATAAATTGTGTAGATTTGTTATTGGACGCCCATTTGTTACACACCATTGAATTATGTATGATTTACTCAAATGGTCTCCACTCAATATTAGAAGGCATCTTCACTGGCTGCAATTTATTTTCAAATGTGTACATTTTAATTACCCCAATTATTTGAGACAGTATTTGATATCATATTCTTCATCATATCATTTAAGACATTCTTCACATATTTTTTTTCTCACCCCTTTAGTTAAGAAAGTTTCTGGGAAGAAAGCATTCAGGTTTAAGGCTTTAATAATTTACCTTTAAATGTACGATCTTTGACTTCATTTTATATGTTTAAAAATGGTTTATTTCGTTGTTTTGAAACTTGTTG
This sequence comes from Coreius guichenoti, assembly GCA_039654105.1. Classification (NCBI taxonomy): domain Eukaryota; kingdom Metazoa; phylum Chordata; class Actinopteri; order Cypriniformes; family Gobionidae; genus Coreius; species Coreius guichenoti. The sequence continues at coordinate 34,688,042 of CM077186.1, forward strand.
TAATTGCTTAGATGATATATCAGTGATTATATTTATTAATGCTCGGGAAAAATTCATATTTTTATGTGTTATTTCTGTAGTGGTGTGTTTGTTGTTTTGAATTAGGTGACTGTTGTTATTGTTTTGTCTTGTTTTGTTTTGTGTTATGTTATTTAACTTTTGTGTATTAGGACCCCCTTGAAAACGAGATGATGCATCTCAAGGGGTTCATCCTAAAGAATAAAATTTGTTACAAATCATCATATTAGAATGATTTCTGAAGGATCATGTGACACTGAGGACTGGAGTAACGATGCTGAGAATTCAGCTTTGATCACAGGAATAAATTACATTTTACAATATACTCAAATAGAAAACAGTTATTTGAAAGTATAATAATATTTCACAATATTACTGTTTTTACTGTATTTTTGGTAAAATAAATGCATCCTAGGTGAGCAGAGGAGACTTGTATGCATCATGTATCAAGGTTTCCACAAAAATATGAAGCAGCACGACTGTTTTCAACATTGATAAAGCATAAGAGCTGCAGTGAGCATATGAAACTCTTTCATAAACATTTAAAAATCTAACCGACCCCAAACTAGTGAGCCGTAGTGTATAAATTAAATCGCTATAATGTTTTTCAGTGCACATCCTGTGTGTAGACCCACTCGCTCACAAAACAGCCGCTCTACATGCATGCAAACTCAACTGAATTGACAGCTCTGGCCCAAACCTCTCTCACACTAGCCTCAGGCCATCACGCCATCCTTATAGTTGAGCCCTGGCTTTACCACGTTACCGGATACATAAAAGAAATGGGTACTTTTTGTTAGTGTTGTGAAATGAAAGCCATAAAACAACTCAACAGCACAGCTGAGTGAACCCTGGGAAATCTCGAGAACTACAAACTTCATTCCAGCGGCGTAAATGATTGGACTGTCAAATAACACACCCCAGCATTTGGATGAAACCTAGTAAAAAGCCTCCGGCTCTCTCAGTACACCGGAGAGATTTGCATCAAATAAATACACCAGGGCTGCATTGTGGGGCTTGAAGTGAAAAGAGCTCAAAGAAATCTATCACTGTGCATCTCTGGAGTGTCTCACCATGCTGAAGTCTTCGGGTCGGCACGGCGAGCCTCTGAACTGGCAGGACAGCAGCATGTCTTTAATGTCGTGTCCCGTTCTATTATAGAACTCCCACATGTTGAATTGTCGTGGTTTGAAGAGGCGAAAGTCTGCTTTGCTCTTGAGAACTTCCATCACGCTTTCTTCGACCAGGTGAGCGTCCCGAATCTCATGTCTATAGAGACAGACACAAAAATAGCAAGAGTTCATCTTTAAAAATAAAGGTTCCAAATAGTGTTTATTGCAGCGATGCCATAGGAGAACTATTCCAAAGAACCTTTCAGTGAAGAGTTATTTGTTCATACAGTGAAAGTCGATGGGGTCCAAAACAAGATCGGACCACATTGACTTCTATTGTTTTGACAAAGACATTTTTCAAAATATCTTTTCAAAATTCTGTCTGTATAGCAATCTGTGAAGAGCATCAAATGTTTCTATTTACGTGTTTTTGCAGCCAATCACAGACATGTTTGTTGAGCGTGTGAACACAATGGCCAATCAGAGGCGTTTAGGTTAGTCAGAATCTGCTCAATACTCCAGAGTTCAGCGTGAGCTCTGCATGCTTGCAAATCATTTTGTTATAACCAACAAAGTATAAAGACGATGTAAATAAGAGATTCATTGTGCAGTACAGACAGGTTTTTTTGATTCTAACAGTTTTCACTCAGTCAGTGAGCTTGGGCTGCGGCTGAACTGAAGTGATATCAGCTTCATTAGGGCCCGAGCACCGATGGTGTGAGGACCCTATTGGAATTGCTCCGTTTATTGATTATATCTTTGATCGCTTTCTGATGTAACCCATTCATAATTTGAATAAAAGTACACACTGCAAAGTTTCGGGAGAGAAAACCATATTAAAATGACAGTTTGAATCTGAAACTGCGATGTTTGAAAATAGATACGTGCATATTAGTCTTAAAGGGGTCATGAACTGAAAAATCTAATTTTCCTTTTGCTTTTGACATATATGAGGTCATCATACTATAAGAATATCCTGTAAGTTTCAGAACTGAAAACTTCTTTGTTAGTCCAAAAACAGCTTTTATTGTAACCAAGCCCAGTGAACGACTCATTGTTGTATGTGCCTATCTAGATAGGTGAAAGACCACCTCTGCAGAAGAAAATCAATGCCTACTTCATCAATGCAACTTTGGCCCCGCCCACTGGTGTGTTAGTGAGATGACGAGGAGAGAAGAGCAATACAGGATCACTGGACTAAAAATAACATTGCCTTCCAAAGGATCCTAATGCTAGGAATGTGGTTATTTATTTTCAACAATGTGAATGTCTCAGTTGAGCATTATTTATTTATATATAAATTTCACTGTGGATTATTTGGTAAATCAGTCGCAATTTCAGTGCAGGCTTTGCAAACAGACTTTTACGATATGGACTCGACAGTAATGCCACAACATTTTAATTTTAATGCCTGATCTGTGACCAGTGATTTCTGATATGTAATGATTCATGTACAGTCAGATGTTCTTTGTCTATGTGTCAGTAAATCTGTTACGAACTGCTCCGAGACACGAAGGTTGAGGATCCAAATGCAGTATTTATTAGAAGGGTAATCCACAATCGTCGTCAAAAGTACAGGCAAGGGCAAAACACAGGTAGGCAGTCCAAACAGGCAAACAAGGCAGGAGACAGAGGCAAAAGGGTAATCCGGGACACAGGCAAGAAATCCAACAAACCAAGAGACAAGAAACCAGTGAGAACGGTGAGAATGCTCAGAAGTGCAGTGTAACAACAAAACAAGACTTAGCAAAGAATGACAGGGTGAACAGGCTAGATATAGGCAGAGGTAATGAGGTAAATGAGACACAGGTGTAAACAGTGAGTGCTGATGAGTCTGGGCAAAGGATTATGGGTGATGTAGTCTATGATGGAATGACAGTCCAGGTTGGAGTGCCCTATGGTGGTGATCAGGGGCACTCACACTGGTGAATTGTTACAAAATCAAATCAGTGACGACACGGTTAGTTTCACACTGTTTCTCTTAGTAGAATGAAAATAATCTGTAATTTAAATTATGATTAAATTATATATAGAAAGCGATCAAAGAAAGCTCCCTTCAATCGTTTGAGCTGTCAATCAAACAGCATGAGTTTATCAGTGACTGAGTTTTGGACTCTCGACAAAACTCCCGTAATAATCAACGAATCTCTTATTTATGATGAAAGCCATTGTTAGTGTGCAGAAATGTTCCAATGACGAGATCACTGCATTCATGCGCTCAACATGTCTGTAATCGGCTACAACGCTCATCACTGCAACCTTTCATGCCACAATCTAAATATAATAATCAACACTTTTCACGATTAGTTAACCTTGAGAGCTGTAATAGTAAAAACATGCTAAAAGTTTTCGAAAGAGTTCCACATGTAATACTAGCTATTTCATTTGCAAAGATGTTAGCCAATCACAGCAGTGGGCGTTTCCACTGAAGACTCACAACAGACACGCCCCTTCAAACAGAGCGTTCAAATCAGAGGGCTAAAATCAGGGAAGAAAAATGCCTTTTATTTCTAAATTATGACCATTTTTGATGTAAAAATCATACTAACATTATAAGTGCACCACAGGAAACAATAAACAATGCAGTTCATGACCCCTTTAAATAGACCTGCCACTTTTTCTGTTACCTTTTTTTTTATTTAACTTTTCATTAGATTTTTTTAATGATTATTTAACTGAACAATATTTGCTAATATTTGCTAATCTGCTTATGTTTTAATGTATTATTTAAAAATGTAAAATTTAAATTTAAAAAACATTTTAAAATACGTTGTGTAGCTGTTCTGGAGCAACTTCACACGATCAACAAGGTGCGTGGAAGAAAAGCAAAATAATTTTTGGGACAATACAAGCAACTCTTTCGAAATGGAGAGATCAAAATAATCAGAAAATGGAGCTGTAAATATAATACTCTTTTGCCAACACATTTCGGTGCACAGACCTTCATCAGGACTAAAACAAATTTTCAAATAGTTAAATAAAAAAATAAATAAAACTCCTAATAAAAAGAAGACATGCATAACTTTTCAAAATTAAATCTCAAATAACTGAGCCCAAACAATGGCACAATGTCAATATTTATTTTGTGCCCTTGATGCAGAAAAGATGTGCATGTTCCATTAAGGACAATGAATAGTCAAGGTTAATTCTCTGTAAACATGTCGAAAAGTGCCACACTGGACCGAATGCAGAATAAAACCGAGAAAGAGAGACAGTGTGTGTGAGCACTTGGAATGCAGAAGCGGGCAGACTGTCCAATTCAAACCCACATCACATCACAGCTGCTGGGTGTTACAACACTGCAGTAACTAAATCACGACTTCCTGATGCCAGATGGAAGCAGATACTGCCACTAAAGCCAAAGATTTCATTTTTTTAATATTGGAGTTGCACCTCAACAATCCAAAAAATACCCGTCACATCTGCCATTTCACAGTCTACGGGTCACTTTCCTTGATTAAAATGGAAAAATAATCAGACTGCATCTTTCCATTTGCCAGAAAAGCACTTAGTGACTCCATACGACAAGATGGAGATGCAGGACGGAAATATACAATATCAGTACTTCAGTAACAGGGACTCCCCAGAGCTCTGCATTTTCATTTCCGCTCCTCAATTTCAATAAAAACACACTAATCATTTACACTCCAATGTGCTTGTGTGTTCATGCGGGGAATATGAGAGCATAATCTACTGAGCGAGTGACTCATGCTCATTATTAAAACTTAACCACGGCCCCTTGACTGATACGCACACGTTCACCAACCTCGAGTTCAGCAGCGCCAGCAACTCCCCCGCGTGGTACAGGTCGTTGCGTGTGATCTTGCTGAAGCGGATGGAGTTGAGATTGCAAATCGTCACTGCGGGGAAGACCATCATGGGTGTCGTGATCTCGTCCAGCTTGGTGACGTGAGGGTATTCCAGGTAGAACTGAATCCGATCGACGCAGACGTACATGAGAAAGGTCAAAGAGCTGAGGAAAAACACCACCCAGAGGCAGCATTTGGCCGTGATCTTCTCATAAGAGAAGATATGAGAGATGCCATGTAGAGTCGAGGTGTGAGCGAACACTTGGAGGGGAGGCGGCTGGTCGTAATCGATGTCCATAGGTTCCACTTTAAGATCCATCACTGATGTCTTCATTGCACAGTTCTTCCACTGCAAAGCTGTGAAACTCTCCCTAAGACATTAAACACAGAAAGACACGTTTTATTGCCATAGTTCCTGTGACCATAAATGAGTCATTATACAGCAAAGTCCATTTGGGATGCAGCGCTGTTAAAGTCACCATGAAATCATTAAATATTTCATGGACTATTGCAGTAATTATTGTAAATTACTTATCAGTGCACATCATTATTTTTTTAAATATTCATGTGCCCTCGTAATCTTTAATCAAAATAACTTCCCCTCCCTCTTGCAGTGACATCATCTCTTCTCTTCTCTGATGATGTGTTTACTGGCTCGAGGGTGGGGCAACCTGTCACTCACATGAGACCGACCAATAGCAAACCACAACCATCCAATCAATTCCCCATGGAAGTCCCGCCCTACATTTCTTCTTGTTTGAGAAGCCGGTTCACTCGGATACACGAACAAAAGACTAAACGCAACTTGTGTCCCATGCCAACTTTATGCTGGGATGGTAACTGAAAGGCTGTAGGTTCAAACACCTCAAGGGCTGTTCCATGAAATGTCACTACATGCTCTTGACAGTGTTACTGCAACATTTCTCATTTTCATTTAAGTTTTTTATCCATGTAATAAATATATTATTACAGTTTTATTTCAATTAATGGAAATGTTTTTTAGTTTTAAGATTTTAAAGATTTTTTTTCACCCAAAAAATGAAAATTCTGTCATTAATTACTCACCCTCATGTCGTTCCAAACCCGTAAGACTTTCGTTCATCTTCGGAACACAAATGAAGATATTTTTAATGAAATCTGAGAGATTTCTGTCCAAGTAGTGTACATAGTGCCGGCCCTACCTAATAAGCGATATAAGCGGTTGCATAGGGCCCCCATGGCCACCAGGGGGCCCCACACCAGGCGTTAAGACAGTATGTGGTAATACGTTTGATAAAGTTTGCTTGTGCCAGTCGTGTGCGTTAATGTTTGAAAATGAAGAGGCGGCGACACTATCAATCTGGTGCAGAGAAGAGGAAAATAGGGAAAAAAGTGAACAAGATAAGAGTGTTACATTTTAAAAAGTACGACTTTCTGTTTCTGCTCGTAACAGAGAGGAAAAGAAGGCAACCAGTATTTACGTTTTCAAACGTTTTCGCTTTAGTGCTTATCAAACAACTCCAAATATTTAAATAATTAATGCATTAATTCACTAAATGTTGATACATTTATCTAAAAGCAATCGTTAAAATCTTCAAATAATTTTAAAGTTTGCATAAGTAAAGATATCTTCATATTATATCTTGAAAGATAAATATATTAAGTAAGACACTTTGGTCAAACTTTACAATAAGGTGTCAGTGTAGGATGTGTACGTAGGAATGGGTTGGGGGTGGTTAGGTGAAACTGTAGGTAGTGGGGGCCCCTTTTGGAAATCTGCTTAGGGCCCCCAAAATGCTAGGGCCGGCCCTGAGTGTACAAGTAGGCCTGCACTGAAAAAAAAAGTGTGTTGGTGTTACATGATTTAATTGTGTACATCGGTCCCACATGAATCAATTAAGTTAAACAAACATAATTTGTTCATGTAACTTAAACATCATGGAATGAATACATTTTAAGTGACCCAATTAAGTAGTCTCAAAGTGAATTTTATATAGCTCCCTGACATGATTCAGGCATTCAATTTCATACATTCATTCATCCACTTCAATTTCATATATTTTAATGTTACACAACTGAATTATAATACTGCACTAGCTAGTTGACAAACTTTTAGCTAATAATAACACACATTAGCATCTTAAATGCTAAGCATTAAAAGCTCCTTCAGCAAAACCGTTATGACATTAAGTGTTTTAGTCCACAGCCTAAGCAAATGCTCCACTCTTCTCCACAATGGTAACCCACTGTAATTTAAATTGTTCTAATAATTCCAACATAATTGAATATTAAACACTATTAAACACAATCAAGTCTCCCCCTTTCTCATCATGCTCAAAAATACATAAAATAACACTTTTACATATAAAATAACAACATTTACTCTCTCTTGATTTAGCCATATGCAAAGCATGCTGGGAATTAACAAGCCCCGCCCAGTTGCAGTTAATGCAACACAAATCATTCATGTAATCTCAACACATTAAGTAAACGGATTAAGTAAACTTCAATTGGACTTATATTTAAGTGGATTGAACATAATCAAATTAAGTTAGGGCAAAATGTATAGCAATTGTGTTGCTTTAGCTCATTTTAATTAAGCAATTTGAACAAGCAGTAAAAATCATTTTTTCAGTGTATAAGACTGTACATCAATGCAACACTCAAATTACAATAGATCTCTGCTCCTTCTCTGTACCAATATAGTTCAGACACATAGAGAGCATGTAGAGGGCAATCTGCTGCCCACGCCAAGTTCCCAATAGTGTTTAATTATAGTCTACCAACCAGCTGACAAGAAAAACTCTAAATTACAATGACACATTTCCCACATCTAAAAGAATAGTATTTTTTTTTAATAAAGAACATTCAATTCTTTTGTGCCTTAATTTGTGACATGATATGCATGACAACTAAGCAAGCACCCCATTACCATGATTCAAAAATATATAGACATATATAATTGAAATGGTAAAATAGGCCTATGCATAAATTATTTAATTTATGTTTAATTAGTAAAGATAAAATATAATAGTTCTCATTACAGCGTTACAATATACTGTAGGCTACTCATTTATGTAAAAAGTGTGAAATGTGCTTAATTATCATTAAAATAATGTCACAACTCAAAAATGTTAATGCTACAAAAACATTTTCTTTTCATTTTGATTTTTGGGGTGAAATGTGACCCAAACATGTTTTCGTGAGATCCACCTTCATCAAAACACAATCTCAGGTAAAAACGCGCCAAATCACGATTGGTTTTTTAGGCTTGTCACACTGTATCACTCAACAGAATCCAACAGACAATCAAAGCGTATAAGTAGCGTCACTTGTAGCGTTTACCTGAAGCACTTCAGAAAGATGCTGGACATGAAAACAGAGGCCAGTTATCCGAACATTTCTCCGGTGTTCGTGCAGAAATCAGCCGATCCCGTCGTCCGTCCGACAGACCGATGGAAACCCATGTCTGTGATGAAATGATGATTCGCGTGCGCTGGATGGATCCCTCTCGTGTGACGATCCTGAAGCTCTAATGGCTGAAGCCAAGGATCGTGAGAGAGAGTGTGTGTATGTCTGTGTGTGTGTGTGTGTGTGTGTGTGCGTGCGTGCGAGAGAGAAGAGAGTGGGAGGGCAATTATGAATCCATAGATAGTACTATAAGAAAAAGTACAATATCGTATTACTACTAGTAATAATCGTATTACTATATTTTTTGTACATGTACCGTGGTTATGCCAGGTTTTGGAACAAGTAGGCTACTGCCTTATTATGGCAATATCATAGTTTAATATAAAATACAGAACTATATCATGGTACATGATGCAGTGATGGTACTCATATGGTAATACTATAGTACTGAAATTCATGCATCATGGTATCTACATGGCACTCCATGGTACATTAAAGTATACCATGGTACTACTATGGTACATGTCCAAACTTTGGTAGTATCTATCTATCTATCTATCTATCTATCTATCTATCTATCTATCTATCTATCTATACCAGTATCATGGTATATATCCAAATTGGTATAACCATCTGATGCCATAATATTGTGGTACTACCACTGTATTTTTTTATAAGAAAAATCAAAAACACTTTCAGCAGTAATCAATGGGGTTTCTCTAAACCATTACATACATACTGTACACACACACACACACACACACACACATATATATATATATATATACACTCACCTAAAGGATTATTAGGAACACCTGTTCAATTTCTCATTAATGCAATTATCTAATCAACCAATCACATGGCAGTTGCTTCAATGCATTTAGGGGTGTGGTCCTGGTCAAGACAATCTCCTGAACTCCAAACTGAATGTCAGAATGGGAAAGAAAGGTGATTTAAGCAATTTTGAGCGTGGCATGGTTGTTGGTGCCAGACGGGCCGGTCTGAGTATTTCACAATCTGCTCAGTTACTGGGATTTTCACGCACAACCATTTCTAGAGTTTACAAAGAATGGTGTGAAAAGGGAAAAACATCCAGTATGCGGCAGTCCTGTGGGCGAAAATGCCTTGTTGATGCTAGAGGTCAGAGGAGAATGGGGCGACTGATTCAAGCTGATAGAAGAGCAACTTTGACTGAAATAACCACTCGTTACAACCGAGGTATGCAGCAAAGCATTTGTGAAGCCACAACACGCACAACCTTGAGGCGGATGGGCTACAACAGCAGAAGACCCCACCGGGTACCACTCATCTCCACTACAAATAGGAAAAAGAGGCTACAATTTGCACGAGCTCACCAAAATTGGACAGTTGAAGACTGGAAAAATGTTGCCTGGTCTGATGAGTCTCGATTTCTGTTGAGACATTCATGGTAGAGTCAGAATTTGGCGTAAACAGAATGAGAACATGGATCCATCATGGCTTGTTACCACTGTGCAGGCTGGTGGTGGTGGTGTAATGGTGTGGGGGATGTTTTCTTGGCACACTTTAGGCCCCTTAGTGCCAATTGGGCATCGTTTAAATGCCACGGCCTACCTGAGCATTGTTTCTGACCATGTCCATCCCTTTATGACCACCATGTACCCATCCTCTGATGGCTACTTCCAGCAGGATAATGCACCATGTCACAAAGCTCTAATCATTTCAAATTGGTTTCTTGAACATGACAATGAGTTCACTGTACTAAAATGGCCCCCACAGTCACCAGATCTCAACCCAATAGAGCATCTTTGGGATGTGGTGGAACGGGAGCTTCGTGCCCTGGATGTGAATCCCACAAATCTCCATCAACTGCAAGATGCTATCCTATCAATATGGGCCAACATTTCTAAAGAATGCTTTCAGCACCTTGTTGAATCAATGCCACGTAGAATTAAGGCAGTTCTGAAGGCGAAAGGGGGTCAAACACAGTATTAGTATGGTGTTCCTAATAATCCTTTAGGTGAGTGTATATATATATACTCTCATATCCTGCATCTGATCTCCCTCAATGTGAGTTTAATCCTGAAAATAACCCTGAAACAATAAACCAATATGGGTTTATACGAATCCATCGCATGACATCTTTGGTTAAATGGCCACATATGATATAGCTTAGCTGCTGTAAGTAAATATTCATTACTTGAGATTAAAAATATTTTTTTTTTGATGTGCATCAGGAGAGAAATGCCCTCATCACTCTGACAGGTTTATGGCTCTGCATATGTGATCACACACACACACTCACAATCTGTCTGGTGTGGTTAAATCAAGAGAAAGAATGACATTCTGTTTTCTGACATTCTATAAAACAGAAGCACTGCATGTGTCAAATATAATCTAGTTAGGAGACTACATGCACCTCCTTTCACTTATTCTCTGGCACAAATGCATCCTATAGATTTGCTGTCTCAGCTTAATATTACATACAGTACATGCTTTTATAGTTCCTGAATGCTGTCTCTAATGCATGGTTACACTACACCTGTTTTAGTCTAACGTCAGCTTGGCCAGACATTGGTTCACATTGGGCTGCTGTATGCAAAATGGATTTATTAAGGCAAATGTTATGTCAGAGCAATAGGCTAGCTGTGCTCCCCTGACAACATAACTTCTTATTATAGAAATTATAAAATTGATTGCATGAGGAATTGTGATTGTTTGACTAAATAAATATCAAACGTCAGCATAAAACTACAATTTAACCTGTTTTTAGTACATGCAAATGATTAATTAGTGTATACGTTATTCCAAAGAAAAAAATCTTTTGTAATTTTCAGTCTTTCATCAATAGAGGGTATGCATTGACATCACTTTCCCACCGGAACAGCTGGACTGAGTGGCAAAAGTGCTGCTGTGTTACTAGATTTAATAGGGGAAACTGCGAAAACGCGAGTGAAACAAACTATTATCAGTTTAAACTTTAGGTTGGACTCGATATAGTGTTCCTTACAATTGACCAAAGATCCAGTGATCCACGGATATTGACATGTAGCCAGGATTCGTGTTTTCTGATTTATATGTGATTTCGACGCCAGGGAAATACATAAAGCAAATATATATATATATATATATATATATATAAGCTATCGTCATATCGTCCAGCCCTAAAACTTGTAGGGTGATATCAGGCAAATTGGGCCACTTTTTGGTTAATCGCTTGGGACAACTAAAAACCTATGTATGACATTTAACTGTGTTCTTATGATTAATAAGGACTGTTTTTAATATTTTTGTATTGAATTGATGTAATAAAATATAATTGTTCAGGCCCTACAGGTTTTGAAACATTAGCTGTCCCACATTTTTTGAGATGAACAGTGTTCAGGTAAAATGGGCCGGCTGATCAGCAAAAATGGGCCAGTCCAAACAGAGACATGATAAAACACATTTAATTATTTTTTATTTTATAATGTAACAGTGTAACATTTCATTTAAATGACATTAAAACATCAATTTAAATGACATTAAAACATCCATTTCAATCAATGGCTAGTGGGATATCCCAAGCTCTCGCAAGAAAGCATACATTTGCTTTTAGGCCTCTCTCAACTGTCTCCCTATATTCAGCTAATGCTCCTCTCATCCTCTCCTCTACCCACCGATTGTATTTTTTGCCCTTTCCTTGGCAGACATCCTTTCTATCTCCTTTATGTGCCTTTCTGATTCTTTCTGTTTGTCTGTAATAAATAGTTTAACATTACTTTATTTCAACACCTATCACTTCTATATCAAAATACCTCTTTCACCCTTTCCCTTTTCAGTGAGTGTGAGCCCATGGGTGCACAACTATGTTTGTGTGTACACATACACATACCTCACTAACATGCACACACAAACTATCAGCATTTTATCTCACAGAGGCCATCAGGACATGGGTTATGAATCATTATTTCTAAATGTCCATTTGTTTTTTATTGATTTATCAACCTTATTATTGAGAAGTAAGATTTGATATGTCAGGCCACTCACCTTGCTTTTTTCTGGTGTGGTCTCAAAATGAGGCATTGCCCTGCCCCCCTTAGCAACCTCAGACCAATAAAATAATTTGCTAAATGTCAAGTACTGTTATGGCAACAGTTTGAAATTCTTTGCAGCCATTGGCCGTTAACTTTTAAAGAGATATCACCCTATAGTTTTTGTCTGTGTTTATTTAAAAAACATCCAATTATGCAGAATATAAGATTATATTTAATTGATGATTTGTCAATACAATATATAACAATGCAATATATAGGGTATGATTTTACTGCAAATCCACGTTTCCGCCGGAGTCCAGTTGTTTCTGTGAATTTCAGCGATCCATTTGCTTCTCTTTTCTGTAGCTTTCGGCAGTCTGTAAAAATATACCTCAGATTTCTTGTCAAATCTGTCTGTACAGTCAATCTCAAAGCTCTTTCCCGTTTTAGATGTGTTTTGTGTGTTTTTCGCGGCATTCACGCTGAAAACCAATGCTGCTGCTCAGTCTTTCTGCCACTCGGTGGGCGTAACCACAGTCACTCCGGCTGACAGTGACGTCACGTGCATACCCTCTATGTAAGGGTGCATTAAATTGATCAAAAGTGACATTCGTAATAATAATAATAATTTGTTACATTTATATAGTGCTTTTCTGGGTACTCAAAGCGCTTTTACATATAGAAGGGGGAATCTCCTCAACCACCACAAATGTGCAACATCCACCTGGATAATGCGATGGCAGCCATATTGCACCAGAACACCCACCACACACCACACACCAGGTTATTGGTGGAGAGGAGACAGAGTGATGAAGCCAATCAGTATATGGGGATTATTAGGAGGCCATGATGGACTGAGGCCAATGGGCAAATTTGGCCAGGATGCTGGGGTTACACTCCTACTCTTTTTCGAAGGACATCCTGGGATATTTAATGACCACAGAGAGTCAGGACCTCGGATTAACGTCTCATCCGAAGGATAGTGCTTATTACAGTATAGTGTCCCCATCACTACACTGGGGCATTAGAACCCACACAGACCACAGGGTGAGCACCCCCTGCTGGCCTCACTAACACCTCTACCAGCAGCAACCTAGTTTTCCCAGGAGGTCTCCCATCCAGGTACTGACCAGGCTCAACCCTGCTTAGCTTCAGTGGGAAACCAGTCTTGGGCTACAGGGTGATATGGGGCTTTCTGTTTCAAATAAATGCTGTTCTTAAATCCTGAAAAAATGTATCACTGTTTGTATCACCACAAAAATATTAAGCAGCACAATTGTTTTCTACACTGAGTAGTAAATCACATATTGGAATGATTTCTGATGGATCATGTGACACTGAAGACTGGAGTAATGATGCTGCCATCACGGGAATAAATGACATTTTTAAATATATTAAATTAGAAAACATAATTAAAAACATTTCATAATATTTACTGTATTTTGATTTAAAAATGAGTAAAAAAAAAAGAGTCCAAATTCCAAATTATGGCAAGTGTATGATATCATGTTTATTTGTAACTCAGTTCATTTATGTACAGCACAGTTGAGAATCATGACATGGGCGGAGTCAAATGTGAGCTGATGAGGGCGGGGTCACAGAGTCTCTGGAATCGTGGGATATTGGCCTCGACTTCCAATGAGCGAATCAGCAGCGTTATTCAGCCCCCAGACCCATGTGAGAAGGTACAGAAGGGACAGACGTCGGAGGCTTAGGCCAAGTTCTGTCTAGCGATAGTCAGATGGATGCTGTTGATTGGCTGGGTGGTGGGAGGAGCAAACCTCAGCCCTGCCTACCACGGGGGCCCTCATGCTTGCGTCGACAAGAGCCCAGGAGAGTCTCCAGAGCCAGCTTCACGAAGGCCTGGAAATTATTGCTTCTCTCCCTTTGGCTGTCCTGCGAGGGGAAGACACAGAGACAGATAGCTTGGCTGGAAACATACAGCAAGTGTAATAAAATCACATTGTCCCTGAGAGCAAGAAAGAAATGTGCAATCTTCTCTCTCATTTGTGTCAAGATTTCTCACACACACTGAATAATGTTTCAAATTTGTAACATTTACTTTCATAAGACATGAAAAGCATTTTACATTTCAGTTCTGTGTGTTAGATATTTTGCTGTCAAATATTATTTATAGAAGTGTTTTTTACATTTTTTGCTTGTATTTCATGTATTTCACTGCTGTACTGTTGTCAGTGTTTACCTCCTTGCTTTTTGGCGTCATCTCCTTTCTGATCAACTTTCTTCGGCTGCTCCTTAGGACTCTGAGGTTGCTACAAGAAGACAAAAAATCGAAAGTCAATCTCAAGAAAGCACTTAAAGATTAATTATGCATGTGTAACTTTCCAATATGTGCAATGGGTTTGCTGTGGGCAATTTTTACCTTAGTGGTGGATTTCTTATCCGCCTTGTTACCTGTTAAAACATTCAGGACATTACTTTTTGCATGCATGTCTGGTTTAATTTACTACTATGGTGTTTTGGTTATACAAGATTTTTTGTTTAGAAAAGTCAAAATGAAAGGTGGAATTATTTCATGACAGTTTTGAATCTTACAAATCACATGAAATCTTAATTAAAAACAGTTGAAAGCTTTGCTTCAATATCTACCTTTTGTTCCAGGCATTTTGGCTGCACTCCAAGGTTCTTGCGTCCTTTCAGAATAAGCAGTGCTGAGTGCTGGTGCGGTCCTCATTTATGGCCCCGACCACTGAATGACTCCATGTGCGGGGCCCCTTCGGGAAAGAGTGTCAGGAACAAGCAAAGAGCCCCGTCAGCTGTGCCTCTGCACTGTCCTGTTATGGGCCTCTGCTGAGCTCAGGTGGAATCATATCTTTTGTACAGTTAATCCTTTTATTTTTCTGAACACAGATCGATGGTTCGCTCCCGCAACCTTTCCCTCAACACAGATAGAATTCCTGATTTTGAAATGTTAATATTTCAGCTTGAAATTTAGTGTGAAACTGCAGGTTAACAGTCTCTGAGCTACTAGTTAGACAAATTATGTTCTGTAGTTTTACCAGGACAATGTTGTATCTTCATTATTTAGATTTAATGAAGCAGGGACTAAGAATTTTACTGACACCTATACACATAGCCAAATGTTCTGACGTATCCTAACCTGGCAGAAAAAATAAATAAAATAAAAAATAATAATACAATAAAATAAAACTATTTATATTAATAAAAATATAAAATAAATATATTATCTTCTGATTCAGAAAATAATGGAATTTATGTGGTTAATAATATTAATTATAATTATAATATTCATTATTTAGATATAATGAAATAGGGAGTCGGGACTAAGAATTTTATTGACACCTATACACAAAGCCAAATGTTCAGACATATCCTAATAAAATAAAATAAAATAAAATAAAATAAAATAAAATAATGAAAAGAAATTAAATAATATTTATAATAATAAAAATATAAAAATAAATTATTATCTTCTGATTAAAAAATAATGGAATTTCTGTGGTTAATAATACCCTACTCTAAATTATTAGTCACAAATAAAATATTGATTTTTTTAAAGTTATTTGGATAAATATTTAGATAATTGTTTATATATTAATATGGATATTTGGAAAGCCAAATGTTCTGATATATCCTAAACAGGCACAAAAAATAAATAAAATAAAATAAAATAAAATAAAATAAAATAAAATAAAATAAAAATCCATTATCTTCTGAATCAGAAAATAATTGAATTTCTGTGGTTAATAATACCCTGCTCTAAATTATTGTCACAAATAAAATATTGATTTTAAAAAAAGTTATTTGGATAAATATTTAGATAATTGTTTATATATTAATATGGATATTTGGAGTTTGTGAGCCTTTCTCCTGAGACATCTGTCATACAGTTGAACTTGAACACTACAAACGGCTTTTCTGATGGTCCACACTTACTAGCAACTGACTGATTCTATATGAACTAAAAATAAATCTAAAGAAAACACTTGTTTTTACTCCACATACATGTAAACGTCAACTCTCGTTGCCAAGTCACTCGGCCTTGCCTGTCCATCTTTAACAACATACAAATCATTTGACAGTCCTCATTACACGCGCTGCAGTGACGTCAATGATATGCAGATCAGCTGCTGTCAGGGCGGGTCGGTCACGTGATCATGCCAGTCCCTTCAGACAGAATGAACCGGTGAGAATCTCGCACGGTAGGTGTCCTTTAAGTATAAAATTATACATTAACATTATATTTCAATAAGATAAAGGCATTCCGAAATGGTTATTAGCGAGATATTGTAGCCCCTGTGTGATCGACATGATTTTGTTTTATTATTATTCGCCGTATAACGGCTATTGTTGTTAGCATCCCTGCTAACTGGGGCTAATGCGTCAAAACATTGATTTTAAAATAAACTATTTGTTTAGGTTGTGCATAAATATGAATCATTTTGAGATTACATATTTATTATAAATGTTGTGTTTACGTTAGCCATGTTTTAATGTACTAGTGAGTTGGAGAAACAAGAAAAGCAAGCTATTTGTATAAGACTGGATTTATGAGACTTCATTTTGTACTAAATGTATTTGTAGTACTGTCAAAGTTAATGTGTGTGCACTTAGGATATTAATGAAATACATTTCACATAATAATTTTTTACATTCGCATTCAATAAATTTAATTCTGCTTTCTAAAGACTGGTCAGAAATCGCTATTTTTTTATATTTTTTATAATTCATTTTTTTTTTTAAATTAAAAGTCTTTTTGGAAACTAGAAGTAAATATCTTCCAGATAATATTTTAACAATTTGTTATAGTAATATGACAAACAATGTAAAAGCCATATTTGTATTTTGGAAACAATTATTTTAGTTGTCTTAATAATATTACATTCAATATTTTCCTCACACAATATAAATAGATTTTGACACAGAAAAATACACAGCTGCCTTTACATTTATAAACAGGGTCTCTTTCACAATGGGATCATCACATTTGGGGTTTTTAGCATCAAAAAGTTTGAAAATCCTTCAGTTAGATGATCATTAGGTTGTGATTTGCATTTATTGGATTTATTTGTGTTTGTTTGTGTCTCATGTATTTTTTTTTTTTTTAACAACAATTGCATATAGAAAACTTAGAACCATATCTCAACTGAGCTGAACGATACAAATAATGCTCATAATTTATATAACAGTGTATCTGTGTTTTTTGCAGCCCTTGTGTTTCCTGCATCTCTCTGTGTTTGAGGATCTCATGGCTGCTGTTTGGCAGCAGGTGCTGGCAGTGGACGCAAGGTGTGTGTAAGATTGTCATTGGAGTGAGACTCCATGCATACATGTGGACATTTTTTTTTACATGTGTAGGGACTAATCATGTCTTATATTATTCTCTATGTCTGTCTGCCTCTCCCTGTCTTATTCCTCAGGTACAATGCTTACCGCACACCTACGTTCCCCCAGTTCCGCACACAGTACATCCGCCGGCGCAGCCAGCTGCTCCGCGAGAATGCCAAGTGTGGCTTTGAGCCGGGGCTGCGCAGGCAGTATCTGCGTCTGCGCAGTCAGTTGCTCGCCCTGCGTTACGGGCCTCTGTCAGAGCAGAGCAGCTTCAGAGCCAGCAGTGTGCGCAGTTCCCGCACCACACTGGATCGCATGGAGGTTAGGTGCATTCAGAAACAGGGAAGAGGGTTCCAGAAATGTGGATTAGGAGTTCTGGGCTGAAATAAGCCCCACAAAAACACAGTCAGAGGGCGAGACAGTATCTATATAGTCCTAGATATAATTAGCAATCCAGATCCAGGTCAACGTGTTGTGTGAGAGCTGCAGTGCATGTAGATTGCGAGCTCTTTTGTGCATGATGGGCTTTATGTTGTTGTTGTAGTGCTAAACTCTAAAATCACCCTCCGTTGCTGCCTGATTTTCCTCTTTTCTTGGTCTTTTTTTATTCTCTTTTCCATCTTTTTATCAGGACTTTGAGGAGGATTCCAGGGCTCAGGGTGCCAGAGGCCACCGGAGATCAGTAAGCCGTGGTTCATACCAGCTACAAGCCCAGATGAACAGGGCGGTGTATGATGAAAGGTAAACCCCACTAACCCAAGCTATTTTACTCATTATTAGCGTGTTTGCACTGTGTATAAATAATAATAAATAATAACATCTTATGTGCCAGGCCTCCAGGTAGCCTGGTGCCCACCTCAGTGGCAGAAGCCAGTCGGGCCATGGCAGGTGACACCACCCTCAGTGAGAACTACGCCTTTGCCGGCATGCACCACATCTTTGACCAGCATGTCGACTCAGCTGGTGAGTGAGATGTTAATGACACTACTAGGGTTGTGACCAACCAAAATGTATGTAGTCAAAACGCACGAGTATACCAAATGTGTTCTATTTCTAAGCTTATTGCCCTTGAACGATCAAATACACACATAATTATGCCTATGTCCATATTGGCATAAACAAGTTGAGTTAATAAGTTTGGGACGTGTGTCAGTATTGGATCTGCGCATTACTGTAGGTCTTAAAATGAAAGCAACCTAATATAGCCTATACGCGCTCCTGTCTCCTGCAGAAACCCTGAATTAAAATAATTGAATTTAATTTTAATTATTTAACTTTTATTATTAAAAAATTATTTTAATCAAAAAAATATATATATTTTAGTCAAAAAATTGCTTAATATAATTATATTTTAGATAGCAACTTCTTGATTTTGTAATCCTATTATAGTATTTTTCATAATAAAATAAAAGTCACTCATCGGCTAAACAAAAAGTATATCAGCCGATGTTGATAAATAAAAAATGCCATATATTGACCGATATATCAGTCGACCGCTATCCTTGATACCAATTTTGAGACCACAGCAAAACCACAGTTCATAAATAATGCTGACTGACAAAGGACAAAAAAATAAATGAAAAGCAGCAACTTTCATTTGTTCTTGTTAATCTTGTTATTTGATTAATATTGCATTTTACACTTACATTTACATTTATTCATTTAGCAGACGCTTTTAACCAAAGCGACTTACAACTGAGGAATACAGGAAGTGATCCGTCATGAAGAGGCGAAAAATCACATAAAGTGCCTGAAACACTAAGTTCTGGACATTACCCAAAGCAGCACAAGCTAGAATAGGGAGGGAATAGAGGAAAATAGAATTATTATTATTATTATTATTATTTTTTTTAAAGATGAGATTAAGTGCTCACGGAAGAGATGAGTTTTCAGCTGTCTTTTGAATGTTGTCAGTGATTCTGCATTCCGGATGGAGGTGGGAAGATCATTCCACCAGCAAGGAACAGTGAATGAAAATGTTCTGGAAAGGGATTTCATGCCTCTCTATGATGGTACCACGAGCCGTCGCTCCTTAGCTGAGCGAAGGCTTCTGGTGGGGGTATAGATTCGTAGGAGCGAGTTGAAGTATGCGGGTACTGAGCTTGAAAGGTAGAGCTGTGTGTCATCGGCATAGCAATGGCATGAGAAGCCATGTGCCTGTATGATGGGTCCCAGTGATGTCATGTAAATGGAGAAGAGGAGAGGTCTAAACACTGAGCCCTGAGGAACCCCTGTGGTCAGTTGATGTGCTTTGGATACCTCCCCTCTCCAGGCAACCTTGAAAGACCTACCTGTGAGTGGATTCAAACCAGTGGAGTTGAATTCCTGTGATGCCCAGTGATGAGAGGGTGGAAAGAAGAATCTGGTGATTCAGTGTCAAAGGCAGCTGATAGATCGAGGAGGACGAGGACTGATGATTTGGCATCAGCTTTCGTAATCCTCAGGGCTTCAGTGACCGACAGTAATGCAGTCTCTGTTGAGTGGCCCCTTTTGAAACCTGATTGGTTGATGTCCAGCTGATTATACTGTGAGAGGAAAGATGAAACCTGGTTGAAAACAACTCGTTCAAGTGTTTTCGCTATGAATGGTAGGAGAGAGACAGGTCTGTAACTATCTACAAGTGTGTTTAATGTGGGTTTTTTAAGCAGTGGGGTTTCCCGAGCCTGCTTGAATGTGGTAGGGAAACAATATTGTTGTTTAATTCCTGCATTGCGTCCATTTCACCAATCTGATATTTTGCCATATTATTGATTTGCACCTTAGACATAACAACTGTATTTATGAATACCTTGTCAAGACCACCATTTTGACTAAGAAGCTCATTTGATCATTTTCCCGTGCATGTAAATGTTTGAAAGTAGCCATCAGTCCTGGGTCTGGACTGTTGTTTTACCCTCTCATTTTAATTATTTTCTCTCCTCAGTTCCCCGATTGCAGTTTGCTAATGATGACAAACATCTCCTCGCCTGCTGCTCATTGGATGGGACATTGTCAATCATGACACTGTCCCCACCTCCACCAACTATAAAGGTGACACTGAAGGGCCATGCTGGGCCCGTGACTGACTTTGCCTGGTCTCTTAGCAATGACATCATTGTATCCACGTCCAAAGATGGCACTCTGCGTATCTGGAACACAGAGGATGGCCGCTGCATCCGGGAGGTGGTCGACCCAGAGGGCAGTGAGCTGCTGTGCTGCACCTTTCAGCCCATGAACAACAACCTGACTGTGGTGAGCCCAAATGGCAACCATTATTGCTTGCACTATAGTTTGGGGTCAGGGAAGTCAAAAAACTTTAAGGTTGCATTTATTTGATCAAAAAGTACAGTAAAAACTGTAATATTGTATAACTTCTTTCTGTTTTAATATATTTGAAAATGTAATTTATTCCTGTGATGCAAAGCTGAATTTTCAGCATCATTACTTCAGTCTTCAGTATCACGTGATTCTTCAGAAATCACTCTAATATGCTAATTTGTTGCTCAAGAAACATTTCTTATTATTATCAATGATGAAAACAGTTGTGCTGCTTGATATGTTTGTGGAAACCAGTACATTTTTTCAGGATTCTTTGATGAGTAGAAAGTTCAAAAGAACAGCATTTATTTAAAATAGAAATCTTTTGTAACAATATAAAAGTCTTTATCACTTTTTTATTTAATGCATCCTTGCTGAGTAAAAGTATTAATTTCTTATTTTTAAAAATCATACTGACACCAAACTATTGAACAGTAGTGTAATTATAGTTGTTTTTTCTAATGACCATACATCTGCAATATTATGTTTACCAAAAAGACTATAGAGGAAAGGCATTCCACATTTTTTACCTGTTCCAAAGAAACAAATATTAAGAATTTTGTCCCCCAGAATAGGATAATTCTGGGTGACAGACTTATTATTTTTTTGGGAAATGGAATTGTTTATGCTGATGAAACTGCTGTAACAAATACCACCAGCCCTTTCACTAATCCTATTAGGGTATGAAATTAACATGTGCCACCAGCCAAAAAAAAGAGTACTTTGTGTGCTATGGTGGGTAATTTTATTGAGAGACCAAATGTAGCATAATTCAGCTAGTGTGATTAAATGTATTAAGTTCAACAAGGCATAAATGGATAAATCTGCCAGCCACTGTGTTGGGTGAGTCAGGCGACCTATAAAACATCTCTGAATGACATTTGACCAGAAATGCCATTGCATAGAAGCAACGTTGCATGCTTAAAGAAACTCGGTTATATTAAAACTTGATTATATCTTTCATACTTTCTTCACTTCTGCAGTGATTTTGTCTTAATGTGAATGCTCCAAACAAACTCAGACTCATACAGTGGGGAGAACAAGTATTTGATACACTGCCGATTTTGCAGGTTTACACTTACAAAGCATGTAGAAGTCTGTAATTTGTATCATAGGTACTCTTCAACTGTGAGTGACGGAATCTAAAAAAAAAATCCAGAAAATCACATTGTATGATTTTTAAGTAATTAATTTGCATTTTATTGCATGACATAAGTATTTGATACATCAGAAAAGCAGAACTTAATATTTGGTACAGAAACCTTTGTTTGCAATTACAGAGATCATACGTTTCCTGTAGTTCATGACCAGGTTTGCACACACTGCAGCAGGGATTCTGGCCCACTCCTCCATACAGACCTTCTCCAGATCCTTCAGGTTTCGGGGCTGTCGCTGGGCAATACGGACTTTCAGCTCCCTCCAAAGATTTTCTATTGGGTTCAGGTCTGGAGACTGGCTAGGCCACTCCAGCACCTTGAGATGCTTCTTACGGAGCCACTCCTTAGTTGCCCTGGCTGTGTGTTTCGGGTCGTTGTCATGCTGGAAGACCCAGCCACAACCCATCTTCAATGCTCTTACTGAGGGAAGGAGGTTGTTGGCCAAGATCTCGTGATACATGGCCCCATCCATCCTCCCCTCAATACGGTGCAGTCGTCCTGTCCCCTTTGCAGAAAAGCATCCCCAAAGAATGATGTTTCCACCTCCATGCTTCACAGTTGGGATGGTGTTCTTGGGGTTGTACTCATCCTTCTTCTTCCTCCAAACACGGCGAGTGGAGTTTAGACCAAAACGCTCTATTTTTGTCTCATCAGACCACATGACCTTCTCCCATTCCTCCTCTGGATCATCCAGATGGTCATTGGCAAACTTCAGACGGGCCTGGACATGCGCTGGCTTGAGCAGGGGGACCTTGCGTGCGCTGCAGGATTTTAATCCATGACGGCGTAGTTTGTTACTAACGGTTTTCTTTGAGACTGTGGTCCCAGCTCTCTTCAGGTCATTGACCAGGTCCTGCCGTGTAGTTCTGGGCTGATCCCTCACCTTCCTCATGATCATTGATGCCCCACGAGGTGAGATCTTGCATGGTGCCCCAGACCGAGGGAGATTGACCGTCATCTTGAACTTCTTCCATTTTCTAATAATTGCGCCAACAGTTGTTGCCTTCTCACCAAGCTGCTTGCCTATTGTCCTGTAGCCCATCCCAGCCTTGTGCAGGTCTACAATTTTATCCCTGATGTCCTTACACAGCTCTCTGGTCTTGGCCATTGTGGAGAGGTTGGAGTCTGTTTGATTGAGTGTGTGGACAGGTGTCTTTTATACAGGTAACGAGTTCAAACAGGTGCAGTTAATACAGGTAATGAGTGGAGAACAGGAGGGCTTCATAAAGAAAAACTAACAGGTCTGTGAGAGCCGGAATTCTTACTGGTTGGTAGGTGATCAAATACTTATGTCATGCAATAAAATGCAAATTAATTATTTAAAAATCATACAATGTGATTTTCTGGATTTTTGTTTTAGATTCCGTCACTCACAGTTGAAGTGTACCCATGATAAAAATTACAGACCTCTACATGCTTTGTAAGTGGGAAACACTGCCGATTTTGCAGGTTATCAAATACTTGTTCTCCCCACTGTATGTTTCAATTATAACACAAAGCTAGATTCACTTTTCTACATCATCTAATTCTCTTTATTTGTGTCTGCATATGTTCTTTACAAAGCTAATGTAACACAACAACATTTTAGTTATAGGTGAATTAAAAAAAAAAAGCGTGAATGTAAAAAAAGTTAAAGGTAATGGACTACTTGCACTGAGCTTCGTGAACCTAGTTGACTAAACGCCACCTAAAATGATTTTCTGCAAGAAGATTTAAAAATCTGGACATTTTCAGAGACAGGAGAGGAGATATTCTGATGATTACTGTGACTGTCTAAAGAATTTTCCAAACTCAATGGAAACATGAACTTTTAATCCAAGCCAAGCCGATATGAGAAAGCAGTGGCTGTTAAACATACATGATTATTTCACCACACGGTGTCAGTGCTCATCTAAACTAGTGACCGTGATGCTGAAGTGTGTGAGACCTGATGAATAAGATCAGTCTGTCAATCATTTTATTGTATGTAATTTAGTTTATGCCCAAAATGCTTTATATTCGAAGTAGTTGACTGTCATTCATTCTCCTCTATATGCTGTGTGCGTTAGCCTACTGTTTAAGATTAATTAAATATTTAACATTGCTACATTTATTTAAGGAAAGCACCATGCACCAGCGCACACAAGCAATCCTTTATATCAATCAAATTCATTTAAAAATGTAAACTCAACAGGTATGAAATATGATCAGTAAGACACTTCTGTTAATGAGAAGACGAGCACTGGACTAGTGGGAAAATATATTTATTTATTATTCAGAATGCACAGCTGGAAAGAAATACCTCCTAAAGAAAGTAATTGTACTTTAAAAATTTTTTTTTATTATTTATTTATTTATTTATTTATTTATTTATTTATTTTTTAATTAAATTCACTCACTTGGTAACCTAAAATATTAGCTTTTTTACAATGCTGCATCATAAACAAAAATTACTGATTGCACCTTTAACCGAGACCAAAAAGAGAGCTACAGAAGTCTTTGCATGATTGTTTAATTTCCTGTATAACATGAGTTTTTTTTTTTATATATTTGAATTGTGAAAATATAAAATATGAAAATATTTGGTAAATCTGGGTATTCATCTGCCACATTTCCTACTCTACATCCTGTCTACTGCATGATAGTTTTGATATATCAAATGTGTCCTTTGTTATCCGTGCCCAGGTTGGCAACAGCAAACATCACCTGCAGGTGGTGAACATCTCCACTGGGAAGAAAGTGAAAGGAGGCTCCAGTAAACTGACCGGTCGAGTGCTTTCTCTCTCGTTCGATGCACCAGGGAGAATCCTGTGGGCTGGTGATGACAGGGGAAGCATTTTCTCCTTCCTCTTTGACATGGCCACAGGTACAAATATGTTTAATGTCAGGCCCAGATTGTGATTTTGGGGGAAAGTCTGAAAACCATATTAATGTAAATGAGAGTATGATTGATGTATTGGTGTTTTAAGTAAAGCCGAGGTTCTTCTTTCACAGGAAAACTGACCAAAGCTAAGAGACTGGTGGTGAATGAGGGCAGCTCTATTTCCAGTATCTCAGCCCGCTCATGGATCAGTCGAGAGGCACGGGATCCGTCGCTGCTTGTTAACGCCTGTGTAAACAAACTACTGCTCTACAGGTTAGAATGTACTTAACGCCAATCCAGATTGTCACTTTCTCTTGGCTAAGATGATTATTGATCAGTGTGGAACTGGTGTTGACAGGGTCGTGGATAATGAGGGGACTCTACAGCTGAAGAGGAGTTTCCCCATCCAACAAGGATCCCAACCGCTGCACAGCATCTTCTGTCCTCTCATGTCCTTCAGACAGGGAGCCTGTGTTGGTAAGACCGGAATCATCATCTGATCTGTGACCGTTTACATTCAGGGCCATTATAATTTCTGTTTTTTTTAAAGCGATAGTTCACCCAAAAGTGAAATTTATCCCATAATTTACTCACCCTCAAGCCATCCTAGATGTATATGACTTTGTTCTCTTAGCCAAACACAATCAGACTTATATTAAAAATATCCTGGATCTTCCAAGCTTTATAATGGGAGTGAGTAGCGCCTGAGATTTTGAAGCCCAAAAAAGTGAATCCATCTATCATAAAAGTAATCCATACGGCTCCAGGGGGTTAATAAAGGCCTTCTCCCAGCCCTGTTTGTTTGAAGTGCGAGAGGCGTCTACTCTCACCTGAGCTTACGCTACTCCTACATCCTACGTCATGCGTCGGGTCAGAGGTCGCCTCACGTACGGCCAGTGATTACAGTTTATAAAGTTATAAATATGGATATAATATGGATATTTTTCTAACAAAAACTCATCGCTTGGCTTCAGAAGGCCTTTATTAACCCCCCAGAGCCGTTTGGATTTATAATGGATGGATGCACTTTTTTGGGCTTCAAAATCTATTTATTGACACAAATATCGATTTCGATCTTGATTCAGTATCAATTCATATGTATATAGCCTACTGTACATATAAGGGGGAAATTTTGTTGAATGCAGTTTGCCTTTTTTAGCACTATTTTAAACTTTTCTTGGGTTAAATTAAGTATTTGCTTTCATTCATTAATATTCACTTGTGTGTGCTTGTACGAGTATCATTAAAAAATATTAGGATGCAAGTTATTAACTTTCTT
Source organism: Coreius guichenoti (assembly GCA_039654105.1). Taxonomy (NCBI): domain Eukaryota; kingdom Metazoa; phylum Chordata; class Actinopteri; order Cypriniformes; family Gobionidae; genus Coreius; species Coreius guichenoti. The sequence goes on from CM077186.1 coordinate 34,714,254, forward strand.
AAATTTCACATTTAAAAAATTCTAGTGTTTGATCATGTCTAAATATTTATTAAAATGCAAAACCTAAAAATAAGTAAGCAGTTATGACCTGCAATACTCATGACCAGACTAGTGGATACATGTATATTTATTAAAGAGCCATACAGGCACCTAGTGAGTAAACCATGGCATTACAAATGAAAATTATTATTTTTCCGTCCACAAAATGACTCTAATTTGCCTCTTTGCATTGGAATTTAAAACACTTTTCTCTATTTTAACCTTAAATACTACACTAATTGTAATATAAATAATAAAAATATTAGAAAAAATATTATTTTAAGTGGTTATTAATGGACCATAATTATTGCACAAATAGTATTTAGTACCAAAAGATCTCCTCAAAATATTAAATAAACATTATTGAACTAAAATATAAAACATTTATTTAATTGAAAAAATAGTTAAGGTGTATGGTCACATTTGACCACCAATGAGTATGAGTGTGACCAATTAGTAAGGAATACCTGAGGACTAAATACAAGAAAAACATGAACATGTTGCCTCTCCATCACTCTCCAGAATAAAACGATACTGTAAATGTTATTGACGTAATAATCAATGCACATGTGCTGTAGGCCTAATATTTACTAAAAATTACTGCAAATACATGTATAGTGAAGCTGTTGTCTATCCTATATATATATATATATATATATATATATATATATATATATATATATTTATTTATTTATTTATTTTTTTATTTTTTATTAAATGACCATTTAAATATATTGACAGCGCTGGTTTGTTATGAACCACGTGACCGCGTGGTGGCGCCACTGCGAGATCAAAGCATGTCGCAACCTCGCAACTCTGTTTTTCAAAGGCGATACAGCGATCTGTTATGTCATATTAAGTGCACCAAAACTGCATTTATTGTTTGAATTTAGTATTAAAGCTTACAAAATTTGAAAGCTGAGACTTTGTTTCATATCAAAAGCAGGGTTGCCAGTTTGGCGTGAGATTTGCTTGGGCAGAGTGAGAGTGTGAGACAGAGCCTGAAAGCGTGTGTCTGACGCCAAATGCGTGAGAGTTGGCAACCCTGAATTAAACAGCTTTACAAAAAGTCTTTTCTATGGAAGCCCGTTTCCGCCACTAAATAAAAAAAATAAAAAGAGTAATTGCAACTTTGTATCTCAGAATTCTGACCTTTTCTCACAATTGTGAGTTATAAAGTCAAAATTCTGAGATATAAATTCGCAATTGCGTGATATAAAGTCACAATTCTGACTTTTTTTTCTCGGTCAGAATTGTGACTTTATATCACGCAATTGTGAGTTTATATCTCAGAATTCTGACTTTATAACTCGCAATTGTGAGAAAAAAATATTAGAATTCTGAGATAAAAAGTCGCAGTTACTCTTTATTTTTTTATTTAGTGGCGGAAACGAGCTTCCATACTTTTGATCAATTTAATGCATCCTTGCTGAAAAAAGTATTAATTTCTTTCAGAAAAAAATCTTTTGAATGGTAATGTTTACATGATTTTATATGTTATTAGGTTAGCAACGTGCTAATGGGTAACTATTGAAATCAATCAATCTCCTGTTTGTATGACATATATCACTCGTATCACTTACGAGGTTCCTTTTCAGTTAGAATGCTCACTATGTTTTGGAACAAAGTCAGTGTAAGTGAGTCCCTGCTCTTTCTCTCATGTAGTCACTGGCAGTGAGGACGCATGTGTCTACTTTTTCGACGTTGAGCGCAACACTAAGGCCATCGTTAACAAGCTGCAGGGTCACAGCGTGCCCGTCCTGGACGTGAGCTTCAACTGCGACGAAAGCCTGCTGGCCTCCTCTGACGCCACCGGAATGGTGATCATCTGGAGACGGGAGCAGAAGTAATCATGACAACTCCAAGCTTTCACTACCTTGGCTACAGCATCTTCCATGCAGGCTGGCTTGAATCACGTGCAATGAAACTCCTACTGTAAATGTGTGATGAATGAGCTAACTCATGTGGACCATGAAAGAATCTTGTATTCTCTAATCTTTGTTTTAGGGCTGATATTTCTATTGTTGTTGTTTTGGGATGTGATGCTTGATTGCGACTATGTGCACTTCATCAGTGCTTTGTGGTCATAAATGTGTAACTTAAGAGAGAAGACTTTAATATAATAATTTGTTCACTTTTGTGCATTGTGTGTCTTTGTAAGTGTGTGAGAATGAGAACATTTGAGACAGTGTGTCACTGAAGTTGTGTTCGCTTGGACAGTAACACTACTGTATTTATGCCTTGTGGAAATCAATAAATTTAATCACACTAAGCTACATTTGGTCTATTATTTGGTCTGTTTTCCTTGGATTTGTTCACGTTTTAATGGCAACCTCCAATCAAAGGGGCTTTTGAAGATGGGGAAGTTGAAGGCACACAGGAAGTTTGGTTCAAATCCTTTTTTGAACTTAAGTTTTGAGCACTGTTGTGCATATTACCAGATAAGAGAGATGGAGACTTGATTTTTGATTTGTGACTTTTGAAATTTGAAGCAATTGCTTTAATGAAAACTTTTTTTTTTGTTTGTTTTCAGTGCAAATTCAGCCTATATTTTCAAGTTTGAAATATGAATAGGCCTCCTCAAGTTAATAATTGTACATGTATTTCTTTGTTATTGATATTTACCTTGTGCTAATAATTACATCTTCAATATATTTAAAGTATTTTCCAGTATCATAAATAAATTGTTTGCTATAAAATGTGTCTAAATATGTTTTTAGTAGAATATTTAAAGAAATTGATCAAAGATTTGGTGACTTCAGACTCACACTTGTGCCTCGGATTGCAATTTTTTAAGGGTAATGTTTTAAATGTTAAGGCTTTTATTTTGAAATTAATAATTAAAAAGTTGACGAACGCCCTCTCAAGTCAAAATTTGAATCCGATGAGCTCGTAATCACGACTTCAGAAGTGGGAAGTAGGAAATTTCCGATAGCACGTGAAGGCAGCATAAATATACATAAGCCCACTTTTGTCATGTACTTTTATTTTGAAAGGAAACAGTTCTTTCACGGCAGCTCCTTTCGCACTGTAACCTAACATGTGGGAGGAACTACTTCCGGTTCTACAGTGGGTAAGCTAAAAGCGAAAAACAAACAAACATGAATAAAACACAAATGGTTTAAATATATATTGTTAAAAAAATATATATTTTAGGAGCCTTGAACACTGATTACTTACTGTAGTAAAAGGTAGACAGCTAGCAGTCAAGTAAAAAACTAACTACATAAAACAGCTAACAAAATGAATAAATCTGGTGTATATGTTTATGTTATATTAATTCAGACGCTGTAATTTTAAAGACATCTTATAAAGCGTTAAATGAGTTTATATTTTCATGCATGTGAATCATCGAGCTGACCGTTTTTTCAGAGGTATGGTCCATCTGATAAAATGAGTCTCTTCTCATGCATGAATATGCATTATTTTAAAGCTTGAAAAGCATTCAATGGTTTTCTTAATATATTTATATTTTTATATACCTTAATTCAGTTTCCAAGCAAGATCTTCAGTGCGTTATAAAATATTGTGTGTATTATGCATGTTTTAATGGATGTTATATATGTTTTTTAGAATCTTGCATGAGTTTGTACTGTTTTAAAGCGTGAAGAGACTGTGGGACAAAGGAAAGACGATATGCCTTTCCTCCACGGCTTCAGGAGGATCGTGTACGAGTACCAGCCGCTGGTGGATGCTGTGATGTGTGTCCTGGGAACAGAAGGAGGAGAAAACCAGCGCAGGTCAGCATCTCGACTGCATTTTAAAGACTGCACTGAGCAGACGATGACAGAATTGCATGCACTGCATTTTGATATGCTGCTTTTCATAGGCAAGATGATGAAGAAAGCATCTCAAGGGCTCTTGCTGAGCTTCTGGATAGAGAGTCCCAGTCTCCCGTCTTCATGCAGGGAATCAGCTACTCCCTGTTTCGAGTGGCTGATCTCGGGTTGGTCAGCGCAGCAAAGGTGCTGTTGCGTTACGGAGCTGATCTCAACTTTGAAGGTGCGGAGATGCTAAAGATGACATCATTGTGATTTTTGTGATTCTCATCCTCATTATCATCTCGAAACGTTTTGTTATTGTTCCAGACCCTGTATCGTACTACAACCCCTTACACGTCGCAGTGTTGAGGAACAAGCCAGACATGGTGCAGATGTTGATATCTCACGGAGCTGAAATCAACAAGAGGGACCGGGTGAGAACACGTATCTTATAAAGTAGCATTTACCGTTATAGTCATGCAATGATGCTTTTTGTGGCACTTTTTTGTCTCTGCAATAGATCCATGAAAGCAGCCCTCCTGACCTGGCCAGCGAGGAGGCGGATAGGCTGCCGTGTTTGCGTGTTCTTCTGGACTTGGGTGCTGATGTGAATGCGAAAGACAAGAATGGTATTTTATTTAACTCATCTAACAAAATAGAAAGTTTTTGGTTTTACGTTTTTGATTCTAACTCTGTTTATTGTGTTGCACATGCTTGTGCTTTTGCAGGAAAAACTGCGCTGCTTCATGCTCTGGCCAGCAGTGATGGACTCACTGTCAATAATGTGGGCAATATAGAGATGCTTCTACAAAGAGGTGCTTCATTTAAAACATCAGTTCTGACATTAGGCAACAGATTTATTCAGAAATTTTGTTTTAAAATGTATTTTCTCAAATATTAAACTGAAAGATTTTATATAGTTGTTGTAATGTTGAAACTGTAATATTGTGAAATATTATTACAATTTATAATAACTTTTTATTATTTGAATATATTTTAAACTGTAATTTATTCCTGTGATCAAAGCTGAATTTTCAGCATCATTACTCCAGTCTTCAGTGTCACATGATCCTTCAGAAATCATTCTAATATGATGATTTTCTGCTTAAGAAACTATTGATTATCAATTTTGAAAACAGTTGTGTTGCTTCATATTTTTGTGGAAACCGTGATACATTTTTTTGATTAATAGAAAATTCTAAAGAACTTAAAAAGATCATTTATTTGGATAAATATTAAATACACACACATATATATACATATATATCGATCAGGCAGGTGAAGTGAATAACACTGATTATCTCTTCATCACGGCACCTGTTAGTGGGTGGGATATATTAGGCAGCAAGTGAACATTTTGTCCTCAGGTTGATGTGTTAGAAGCAGGAAAAATGGGCGAGCGTAAGGATTTGAGCGAGTTTGACAAGGGCCAAATTGTGATGGCTAGACGACTGGGTCAGAGCATCGCCAAAACTGCAGCTCTTGTGGGGTGTTCCTGGTCTGCAGTGGTCAGTATCTATCAAAAGTGCTCCAAGGAAGGAACAGTGGTGAACCGGCGACAGGGTCATGGGCGGCCAAGGCTCATTGATGCACGTGGGGAGTGAAGGCTGGTCTGTGTGGTCCGATCAAACAGACGAGCTACTGTAGCTCAAATTGCTCAAGAAGTTAATGCTGGTTCTGATAGAAAGGTGTCAGAATACACAGTGCTTCGCAGTTTCTTGCATATGGGGCTGCATAGCCGCAGACCAGTCAGGGTGCCCGTGCTGACCCCTGTCCACCACTGAAAGTGCCAACAGTGGGCACGTGAGCATCAGAACTGGACCACGGAGCAATGGAAGAAGGTGGCCTGGTCTGATGAATCACGTTTTTCTTTTACATCACGTGGATGGCCGGGTGCGTGTGTGTCGCTTACCTGGGGAACACATGGCACCAGGATGCACTATGGGAAGAAGGCAAGCCGGTGAAGGCAGTGTGATGCTTTGGGCAATGTTCTGCTGGGAAACCTTGGATCCATGTGGATGTTACTTTGACATGTACCACCTGCCTAAGCCTTATTGCAGACCATGTACACCCTTTCATGGAAACGGTATTCCCTGGTGGCTGTGGCCTCTTTCAGCAGGATAATGCGCCCTGCCACAAAGCAAAATTGGTTCAGGAATGGTTTGAGGAGCACAACAACGAGTTTGAGGTGTTAACTTGGCCTCTAAATTCCCCAGATCTCAATCCAATCGAGCATCTGTGGGATGTGCTGAACAAACAAGTCCGATCCATGAAGGCCCCACCTCGCAACTTACAGGACTTAAAGGATCTGCTGCTAACATCTTGGTGGCAGATACCGCAGCACACCTTCAGGGGTCTAGTGGAGTCCATGCCTCGACGGGTCAGGGCTGTTTTGGCAGCAAAAGGGGGACCAACACAATATTAGGTCGTAATGTTATGTCTGATCGGGGTGTGTGTGTGTGTGTGTGTGTGTGTGTGTGTGTGTATATATATATATATATATATATATATATATATATATATATATATATATATATATATATATATATATAATATAATATAATATAATATAATTTTTTTTATTTTGAGGTGTAATATGACCTTTTACATTTTTTTTTTTTACATATATATATATATATATATATATATATATATATATATATATATATTAGTATACCGGTGATTGATTTGCCTATATGTGTAATTATTTTATTATTTTTTTATTTTTTTGTTTGATTTTTTTTTTTTTGCTTTTAAATAGACTTTTTTTTTTTTTTTTTTTTACATTTAAATTGTTTTTTTTTTTTTACAGCCATTTCCAAAAAAAGGAAACCACTTATTCTTATTTCTTCTTGTGTTTTTAAACGCTAATATCTGTCCCGCGCAGGTGCAGATGTGAACGCCACCACACATGACGGCGAGACCCCCATGTCCTCTCTGATCTTCCTGGTGAAGGAAGCTCTAGACAGCAGCATGGAGGATGCGAAGGAGATCGGCCGTTTTTGTACCCGCGTGGCACATCTTCTGATCAGTCACGGTGCCAATCCCAGCTGCTGCTTGAACGCTGCCGACGGGGAAGAGTGGGAACATTCACTAACCTACACCATTCTGGAGAACTTTGACTTGCTATTTCCCCTGACCGCCCTTCTACTCCAGCACGGCGCTTCCTTTGTCTGCTCTCACCACAGCGCCTCCTACTGGACGGGTCAACAATTGATATTCACGCGTCTCGCTGAAGCTCTACGGGAGCCTTTAGATGCCGCAGAGGTGGCTGATGTTTTAGCCAAAGCTGAAGTGCTGTTGGATCTGGCCAGGATCTGCTCTCCTGTCATTCCTCCTCTCTTCCCCCGCTCACAACTGCCCGTTCTGGACCAGGTCTCTACCCATCAGCCCCTGCTGGAGCTCTACAACAAACTAGAGGACCAAGAGAGCCGGCCGCTGCCACTGAGATGCCTTTGCTGGAGACTGATCCGCCGCTGTCTGCAGCCCTGGCCTTTTGAGGAGAAGGTGAAAGCTTTGCCACTGCCAGACAGACTGAAGGACATGCTGCTCCCAGAGAACAGCTGGACCAACAGACCCGGCTGGGACAGATTCAAACCTCGACGTTCTCCACGCTGAGAGACGGATCACCACGGACTGTGTGTGTGGTTGTAAATATGGACCTCTGCATTCAGTTAAATTCAGATAAAAGTGATGCAGTGCTTGTTTCATTTGAATTAGCATGCAGAAAGATCTGAGAGTGGGAAACTAACAAAAATGTGTCTATAAGTGTCATTTAAATGGTCTGTTCTTGGTGTTCTCTGTGCCAAAATGCCAGTAACCTCACTGTGTTACACATTACCAGGTAATTTTCTGTTCATATTGTAGTTTATCTTTCAGTATGTAAAGTGATAATTGTTTACAATCTTTAATATTATGCAGCATCATTGCTGTATGTGCTTTGTACTTATTTGTGTCTATTTTTAAGTTGATTGTAAGTGATTCAGAGTTGCTGATTGGAATCAGTCTCCATTTTTTTGCATTATTTATATGATATACTTAATGTGCCTTAATATCAACTTTGTAGCTGGAGTTTTGAAGAAATGTTTGAATCTCTTTCATTGTACTGTGTGTTTGTAATATAGTTTAAAGCTGTTTACCTTGTATGTCTTTAAAATATGAGGCTGTAAGTTGTTGTCATCTTGCTTTTGAAGTATCATACCTCACTTAAAAGAATTAAATGCCTTTGGGTTCATCCTGACCTGATCTCAAAATGATACTTTAATGAAGACTCTTTAATTAAACTGATGGCTCTTGTGGGAGGGTGTCTGGTGGGTGCATGATAAAATATAGTTATGGGAATTTTGATTTACCCCAGTGACTTGAAAAATAACTATTTTCTGACATATGTGGATAACTGAAACATGATTCTAAAACTAAAATGAGCAACTTAAAATGAGTAACATAATTCAGACAGACATGCATGGCAACGCGTATCTAAACTGCTTTTACACCACTGATCTATTTAAATTCGATCAGTGGTTTACACCCGCGTACAGATCAGGCTTCGCCCCGCCCACTTTCGAATTCACTAACGGTGATACAAACTGAAAGCAGTTTTTCAACGACGTTTAGTTGGACAGGACTGATGTATCAAAATAACATAGGGTTCATAGACAACTGGAAAAGCTTTTGGGGCAGACCTGACCTGTTGAAAAAAACTGGGATGGTGCCGCTCTTCTCTCTAGTAATTTGGCACATAGTCTTAGAGCTAAACCTTGACTAACTGGGGCCCAGGTCAGGAAGCAGACGGACTGGCTTACCCGACCGCCTGCTAGCTGTCTCACGTCACAGAAGTCAGATAAATCCCAGCACATAGAGACTCTTTCACCTAGATATTATCACATAGAGACTGTGTCTGTTCCACGAATTAGTAAATACAAAAAACCATCAAAACCATTCAACGGCAAAAATTTAATTGATGTCCAACAAATAAACAACAGATATAATACAGATGATCAAATGATAAAGCTCGGGCTGCTGAATATTCGATCCCTTTCCTCAAAAGCGCTTATTGTTAATGATATGATTACAGATCATAACCTAGATGTGCTGTGTTTGACAGAAACCTGGCTAAAACCTGACGATTACATTACTTTAAATGAGTCCACCCCCCAAGATTATTGTTATAAACACGAGCCGCGTCTGAAAGGTAAAGGGGGAGGTGTTACTGTAATTTATAATAATATCTTCGGTATTACTCAGAAGTCTAGTTTCAAATATAATTCCTTTGAAGTTTTGGTGCTTTATGTAACGTTATGTAGTGAAATTGATAAATCCCGTTTGACATTTGTGTTGGCTACTGTATACAGGCCACCAAGGCACCATACAGACTTTACCAGAGAATTTGCTGATTTTCTATCAGAGTTAGTACTGGCTGCAGATAAAGTCCTAATTGTTGGTGATTTTAATATCCATGTAGACAATGAAAAAGACGCATTGGGATTGGCATTTAGAGACATTCTAAACTCTATTGGAGTAAGGCAACACGTGTCAGGACCCACTCATCGCCGTAATCATACTTTAGACCTAATACTGTCAAATGGAATAAATGTTGATACCGTTGAAATGCTGCAGCAGAGCGATGACATCTCAGATCATTACCTAGTATCATGTACACTTAATTTAGCAAAGGCTGCAAAGCCGTCCCCTCGCTTCAAATATGGCAGGACTATCACTGCTGCGACTAAAGATTGCTTTGTAAATAATCTTCCTCATCAGTTTCATCTCCTCAGCATCCCAGATAGCCTAGAGGAACTCGATGTTGCAACAGAAACTATTGACTCTCTCTTTTCCAGCACTTTAGACACAGTTGCTCCCCGGCGCTTAAAGAAGTTTAAAGAAAATAGTCCAACACCGTGGTACAACGAGCACATCCGGGCCCTTAAAACAGCAGCCAGAAAAATGGAGCGCAGCTGGAAGAAAACAAAACTAGAAGTTTTTCGCAGTTCGTGGAAAGAGAGCATGATTGCATACAGAAAGGCCCTAAAAACTGCTAGATCTGCTTATTTCTCGACTCTCTTAGAAGAAAACAAACACAACCCTAGGTATTTATTCGATACAGTGGCTAAATTAACCAAAGATAAAGCTTCAACTTCTGATGTTTGTAAACAGCACAGCAGTAATGACTTTATGAACTTCTTTACTTGTAAGATTGATAATATTAGGAAAAAAATTATAACCATGCAGCCGTCTACTACAGTATCACATCAGACAGTGCATTGTAGTGTCACTGAGGAAAAATTACACTCATTCACCGCTATAGGAGAGGAAGAATTGGCTAAACTCGTTAAATCATCAAAATCAACAACATGTATGCTCGACCCCATACCGACTAAACTACTAAAAGAGATGCTTCCAGAGGTCATAGATCCTCTTCTTAATGTCATTAATTCATCCTTGACATTAGGATATGTACCGAAAACTTTTAAGTTGGCTATTATTAAACCACTTATTAAAAAAACGCAACTTGATCCTACAGAATTAGTCAATTACAGGCCAATCTCAAATCTACCCTTTCTGTCAAAAATACTAGAAAAGGCAGTGTCCTCACAATTATGCTCCTTTTTTTTTTTTAGAAAGAAATGATATCTGTGAGGATTTCCAGTCAGGATTTAGACCGCATCATAGTACTGAGACTGCTCTCATTAGAGTTACAAATGATTTACTCTTATCATCCGATCGTGGTTGTATCTCTCTGTTAGTGTTACTCGATCTTAGCGCTGCATTCGATACTATCGACCACAACATTCTTTTGAATAGACTCGAAAATTATGTTGGCATTAGTGGAATTTCATTGGCATGGTTTAAATCATACTTATCTGACCGTTATCAGTTTGTAGCAGTAAATGAAGAGATGTCACACCGATCACAAGTTCAGTATGGAGTACTGCAGGGCTCAGTGCTAGGACTGTTGCTTTTCACCCTGTACATGCTACCATTGGGAGATATTATTAGGAAGCATGGCGTTAGCTTTCATTGTTATGCTGACGATACTCAGCTCTATATTTCTTCACGCCCTGACGAAACTTACCAATTCACAAGATTAACGGAATGCATAGCTGATATAAAAAATTGGATGACTAGTAATTTCCTGCAACTTAATTCAGAAAAAACAGAATTTTTAATCATTGGACAAAAAAACTCCACAAGTAGTAACCTAGAATATTGTCTAACACTCGATGGCTGCTCTGTCAAGTCCTCGTCGTCAGTTAGGAACCTGGGTGTGCTCTTTGATACCAATCTCTCATTTGAAAGCCACGTTTCTAGCATCTGTAAAACTGCATTCTACCATCTTAAAAATATATCTAAATTACGGCACATGCTTTCAATGCAAAATGCTCAACAGTTAGTTCATGCGTTCATGACCTCAAGGCTAGATTATTGTAATGCTCTACTGGGTGGTTGCCCTGCTCGCTTAATAAATAAACTGCAGCTGGTATAAAAAGGCAGCAGCTCGAGTTCTTACTAGAACCAGGAAGTATGACCATATTAGCCCGGTTCTGGCAACACTGCATTGGCTCCCTATTAAACATCGCATACATTTTAAAATCTTGCTGATTACTTACAAAGCATTAAATGGTTTAGCTCCCCAGTACTTGAGCAAGCTCTTAACGCATTATACTCCATCACGTCTATTGCGGTCTCAAAATTCTGGCCAGTTGATAATACCTAGAATATCAAAATCAACTACAGGCGGTCGATCTTTTTCCTATTTAGCACCTAAACTCTGGAACAGTCTTCCTAGCATTGTTCGGGAAGCAGACACACTCTGTCAGTTTAAATCTAGACTAAAAACACATCTCTTTACTATGGCATACACATAAAACTTTTTCAAATCAGTTAAATGATTGTTTTAGGCTGCTTTAACTAGGTCAGCCGGAACCGGGAACACTTCCCATAACACCTGATGTACTCGTTACATCATAAGAAGAATGGCATCTACGCTAATGTTAGTCTCTCTGTTTATCCCGAGGTTTACTGCAGTCGGCTGGATCCGGGCTGTATCCGTACCAGATCGTGGACCTGCGCCTGGACATGACGAACGCATCCCTGAAGTGTCTTTAGAGACCGTGTCAATTAAACTCCCCCCTTTAAATGCCGCATCGACACGACATCCTCATTAAACCTGTTCCCGGAGTGACGACTCCAATCTTTCGAATAATCCTACGAAGTGAAGTTATTAAACGTAATTTCGGGAGGAGTACGCCCGTCTAATCTTCCAATTACTACCAAGGTATAAAACCAGCAGCTTACCTCTTCCCGTTGTTAGTTCTTGCAGCATCCCTCCTCCCCTGCTCCTCCTTTTTGTACAATTTTGCCTGTTATAGGGGGGCGATCGGAGCTCGGGTAGAATATCCTCTCCGAGCCCCTCTATAGCAGACAGCAAGCCAAATCTGTTTAGTACTTTCACTAAGATTATATGGGCACACAAACTCGTGAATATCTATTGATCTAATATGACTTCTGACCTGTAATGTTGCCAGAATCATAATCATACACTATTTGTTCGTCGGCCAGAGGAGAACTGGCACCCCGACTGAGCCTGGTTTCTCCCAAGGTTTTTTTCTCCATTCTGGCCCTGAAGGAGTTTTGGTTCCTTGCCACCGTTGCCGTCGCCTTTGGCTTTTGGCTTGCTCAGTTGGGGACACTTAAATTTCAACTATATTACTGATCTGCCCGCATTGACACTATATGATAACTGAAATGAGCTGGATTCTGTTGCATTATTTTCCTGTTGCCACAGTGAAGCTGCTTTGAAACAATTGGCATTGTTAAAAGTGCTATATAAATAAAGGTGATTTGATTTGATTTTGATGATGAAAACGTGAAAATCACCGGAGTAACAGCATTTCACATTCATAGTAAGTTCGTTTTCGCGTTATCAGTCAGAAATTGAAATTACATAGTTTAATATTTAATATATCAACTGAAGCGATATATTAACGCTGTAACGTTATCTCCATCTAACCTGGGAGACGCAATCCGATTGTGAACTGAAATCGCGAAATGTTTGTTTCCGTTTTTACGTGTTTTAACTTTTACGCTTTGTTAAACTTTTCAGTGTATTTTTAGTACGTAACAAGAAAATCCTGTTCCCATGGCTTTGTAAACAAATTATGTACGTGGAGAATGCAAACATCCCACCTGCCACCTCTCCCGGAAGGTCCCAATAAAATCTCACATCCTGGAAATCAAGCTAGCGAGAGAGAAAGTCTGTTTCCACCTGATATAAGGGGTGCTGTTGTGCAAGCATTTTTTGACTGACTTTTTCCGTTCAAAGAACTATGACACTGACCCAAAGGCCATGTACACTCCAGCTAAACTAAGTTGTCACTTAACCTATTAATATGGGGAAAAATAACAAGCGGACATGACAACGCTGCAAATGCGCATTTGTTTATACTGTATTGTTTTTTTTAAAATTTTGATTTATGTTTTTAATTATTTAAATTTGATATTTAACCCTTTTATGCATGAATTATGATAACCTCATTCATGATTTTTTATCCTATGTGTTTTTATTATTCTTAGGGCATGAAAAACAAGATTTGAAATGCTATTGTCTTTTACACATATTTTTCAAAGAGATTTTCAGATGTCTATGCGTTTATGGTTTTAACTTAAGAGATACTGTATTTAATATAACACAGCAATATTGTGTACAAACCAATGAATAACATTATATAAAATCATGTGAAAACTATAAAATATATACAAAAAATATAAATGCGAAATATTGCAAACACAATTGTACCTGTCAAGGTACAACTGTGGAAACCCAACTGATGCTCCCTCCAGTGTACCAGAGTATGTCGAGTTACCCTTATTAGCTGATAATTCTGATTATGTTCAAGATGGACACATTTCTACCATAGCTCTCCTCTGAAAAAAACCTAGCAATCAGGTGTTTTCAATAACACATAAAAAGTAACATGCATAATGCAATCAGATTACGTTTTGATCTAACGAGTAAACTAATGAATTAAAAGTAACATTCATTATGTAATCAGATTACTTTTTGATCTAACAAGTAAAGTAATAAATTACAAGCATGCACTACTTAATCAGATTACTTTGTGATGTTACGAGTAAAGTAATGAATTACAAGCAACATGCACTACTTAATCAGATTACTTTGTGATGTTACGAGTAAAGTAATGCATTAAACGTAATGTGCATTACTTAATCAGATTACTTTACTCGTTAGATCAAAAAGTAATACATTACAAGTCACACACATTACGTAATCACATTACTTTTTTGATGTTAATGCAAATTACATTCTAATAACACAAATACATTTATTTACAGTCAAAATTATCTCTGCAGATGAAGTATCTTCAAAAACAACAGTCACAGTAATAGTATGAATTGTAGCTGAAATATAGCTATTGATGCATGGTGTCCAATATAGTGGACAGATGAATAATCAGAATTTTCTCCCAATCTAAAATCAATACTTGGAAAATTTAACTGTGATATGATATTGCTTGATGCTACAACATTTTTTTTTACCTGCAAGAGTCTCCTAGGATGGAAGAAATGGATGGATATTCCGGAGCAATTTGGCATTTCTGACTGGCCATCGGCCATCTTGGTTTGGAGGGCAAACAAAATCGACATACAAAGGCTTGCCACTTGGTGGCAATGTATAGGGTCCACTGTAGAGGTACAGTGTTTATTACAGTGTTTATTATTAATTTGTGTATTCTAAAATCACACAAATCAGGGTTTAAAACTATACGGTATTTAGATATGTTCTACATTTTAGTATCAGGGTTGAAACATTTGCTAGCTCTATAGGAAATGGATAGAAAATAAAACAGCTTATGTAGAATTAATTTATTTTGACTTTGTGTGGTTGACATATTCTAACCTTTCGAAAGCTATGGATGGGAAGGAGAAGAGAGGGAGAACAGCATCTCCATCACCCAGCTGTGTGTCTATAAGGAGTTCAGACTCCATGTTTGATCCTCCTGGATTCAGTGATGGAAAGGAGAAGAGAGGGAGAACAGCATCTCCATCACCCAGCTGTGTGTCTATAAGGAGTTCAGACTCCATGTTTGGACCTCCTAACTTCAGTGATGGATCGGTGCCCTTTGACCCCAGGTAAGACTAGTGCTGCTTCTGTGAAAAGTAAAAGACTCTTCCAGCAGGTATGATAGGACACTTAGAATATAAATTCAGTATTGTGGCATATGCAAAAATATCACAATATTTTTTTTCCCATATCATACAATATTTCATACGATATTTATCACAATATTACCATTAATGGGGAAGATAAATGTGGATGCTTTCCACATATTTTTTAAACCTTGAGAACTTGTTGGTTCACAATTAAACTCCACACAGTAACTACCTTTTAATTTAGGATTCTGTTTTATCATTTAATACAAATTTATATAAACTTTGAAATGAAAATATAACAATACATTTACACCAAACATTGCTTTTTTGTCAAATAAGATGCTGCACAACAGAAATGTATACATTTAAAACATGGATGAAAAAATATCTTGTTTATATGATATTTCTTAGAAATAATAACATTATTATTACATTATAGTATACAGTAGGCCTAGTGATATATTTCTGTCATAATTTCTTGAAGTTAAACCAAACTTTTATTTTGACATTTTTTCGTGAAAATCTTTCAGTTTCAGTGTGTATTTGACGTAGTTTCTCTCAAATGGAACGGTGAAAAGCATGTGAAGTGTCTCTCAGAGCAGCTGTGGAGATGAAGTCCTCATATATGTCCTCATATTGAGACGGCAGACGCTGAAAACACAGGCTACAATCTATTCAGTCCAATGTGGACTCCATAGTGACGCTGAATAGCTGTAGAAAAAGAATTTTAGTACAATATTCTGCAAGTGGAATCTGCAAGTACCGACTCAATTTAGTGATGAATCGTGACCTCTGACCCTAGGTGTTAAAACTTCAAATTGCATACATTTTGTGAAGACTTCTCATTCCTCACTGTATGTGTAAATGGTCAAATGCACTTTTTAGTCACAAAATGCTAGTTTTGGGACCATATGTAAAAAGTTATGTTTCTTTCAATGTAAAAAGAAGAAGAAAAAAATGCTGGATCTTTGCATAAAGGCCCGTTCACACCATGCATGATAACTATAACAATATCAATACAGATATAGTTCTAAAAATCATTCTAAATATAAAAATAGCAGAGTCCACACACCACAACGGCACAGATAAATTATATAGTTGGAACCACTTTTAGAATTATTTTCTCCAGTTGATAAATGATAAACAACCAATCAGAATTCTACAATCTATCCAATTAGTTTAAAGTGGCAGATGACAAAACTGCAACGTGTGCTTAGAATAATCAGAACAATATCGTCCGCAGTCAAATACTGAGAGCTTCAAATCAGAATTGATGTATTATATCTAATAATCATGCATTTAATGTGTACTGTAAGTTAAATTATGACTGCCAATAATTTATGTATTTTATTATGTTTGTATTTTTTTTTTTATTAATTGTGATATTTAAACACTACATCTCATTGTTTTAATTTATAAGGGTTATAATATTAGTATAACCCCACCCTACTGTAGTAATGTGCATTGGGTCATTTTAATAATTTTTTTAATTCATTATATTTTCTCGTTTGAATTCCAGCTACACTACATCTGTTGATGTGCTCAAGGAGAAACATAAAACAAGCATGAACAGCAAGTATGAGAGCTTATTTGAGGGAATTTGATTACAAGGGAATAAACCCCCCCTGAACTGGATTTACATAATCCATAATTACTTAATCATAGAGGGACAGAGTGAAGGAGTGAATAAAGAGCATGAGATCTTACAGCTGGAGAAAGATTACAAGACGCTCCAACAGACTCCAATTAACTGCAATGGCATCTTTAAACCTCTAACAGGATGTGACAAGCAGAGAAAAGACAAGACTGTTCGTACTAATGGTATTGCTGGGATTGGAAAAACGGTCTCTATGCAGAAGTTCATTCTGGACTGGGCAGAGGGAAAAACCAATCAGGATGTAGATTTCATGTTTGTGCTTCCATTTCGAGAGCTGAACTTGATTAAAGATCACCAGTACAGTCTTCACAGACTTCTGCTGGACTTTCATCCTGAACTTCAGGATCTGGACTCAAAGATCTTTGAAGAGGATAAAGCTATTGTGTTCATCTTTGATGGTCTGGATGAAAGCAGAATTTCACTGATGTTTTCAGAAAATGAGATTGTTTCTGATGTGAACGAGTCTTCATCAGTGGGTGTGTTGATGTCAAACCTCATCAGAGGAGACCTGCTTCCCAATGCTCTCATCTGGATCACCTCCAGACCAGCAGCAGCCAATCAGATCCCCTCTAAATATGTTGATCGTGTGACAGAAATTCATGGATTCAGTGATTCTCAGAAGAACAAATATTTCAGGAAGAGAATCAGTGACGAGCATCAAGCCAGAATAATCATCTCACACATTAGAAGATCAAGAAGCCTCCACATCACATAACCGTCTTCTGCTGGATCTCAGCCACTGTGCTTCAAAACCTCCTGAAACAGTGCAGAAATCCCTCAAACTCTGACTGAGATGCACATCCACTTCTTGCTCATCCAGACAAATATAAAGAACCAGCAGTATGAAGAGACAGATCAGAGAGATCCAGAGAAACTCCTACAGTCCAACAGAGATGTGATTGTGAAACTTGCTGAGCTGGCTTTCAAGCAGCTGATGAAGGGAAATGTGATGTTCTACGAGGACGACTTGAGAGAGAGCGGCATAGATGCCACTGACACCACAGTGTATTCTGGGATTTGCATTGAGATCTTTAAGAAAATCTACTGCTTCATTCATTTGAGCTTTCAGGAGTTTTTTACAGCTTCATAAATGACACTTCAGATGCTCTGAAAGTGTTTGATTTGCTCCTAAATTTCCATAAAGGAGTGATAGATTTGACTCTTCGGAGTGAAAATGGACACCTGGATCTCTTCCTGCGATTCCTGTTGGGCATCTTGCTGGAGTCCAATCAGAGACTTTTACAGGGTTTGCTGACACACACGGAGAAGAGCTCAGAGAGCATCGGGACAATCACAGCTTACATTAAAGACAAACTCAAACATGAACAGGGTCTCTCTGCTGACAGATCCATCAATCTTCTTCTCTGTCTGCTGGAGATGAACGATCAGACTCTGTCCAGAGAGATTGTGCAGTTTCTGAAATCAAACAAAGACTCACAGAAGAAACTCTCTCCTGCTCACTGCTCAGCTATTGCCTACATGCTCCAGATGTCAGACGAGGTGCTGGAGGAGCTGGACCTCAAGAAATACAACACATCCGATGAGGGCAGAAGGAGACTGGTACCGGCTGTGATGAACTGCAGGAAAGCTCTGTGAGTATCTACATGTAAAAAAAAATTTAGTATTGGAATATCAAAAATACACTTGATAGCTTTTGTCTTGTATGATCTGAAGATCAGTTTACAAAAAAAATATGATTATTTCTTTTCTCATTTAAATGACAAACAGGACAAAAATGTGCAGCTGAGGTTCTTTTCCTCATATCAAGTTCCAGATTACCAATACATTGATTTATACAATACATATACATTTATGTAGGCCTACGCATTTCTCATTTTTCAATTGTAAAATATAATTTTATGTTGTTGTTTCTTCATGCCAGTAGACTCTATTTACTTCAGCCTAGATGTTATTTGCCAAAACCTACCAACTAATCATTTGAACGACTTCAACATATAAAAATGACAATCATTGACATTGAAATGTTTTATTCTCTTTCAGTCTTGCGGGCTGTAATATCACCGATCAGTGCTGTGAAATCCTGGCCTCAGCTCTACAAACATCAGATTTGCTACTGATAGAGCTGGACCTGAGTAACAATGACCTGCAGGACACTGGTGTGGAGCTTCTCTCTGCTGGACTGAAGAGTCCAAAATGCCGACTGGAGGTACTGAGGTGAGTAAAGGCCCGTTCACACGGGACGCGGCAGTCGCAAGTGTCTAGTTCATTTTCAATGGGAGACGTGGGAAGTGGAAAAACACAGGCAGTTTCGCTGGTGCGGAGTCAGTGCGCAAGTGGTGTTTGTGCACCCAAAACTGCTTCCACAAGCACGTCTCTTTGTGGCTGCCGAAGATAAATAATATTTTATCTTTTTGTGAGCCGCAGCCGCATCAGCTTTAACCAGCCATTGAACAGATTATTAACAACCAATCATAGAACATTTCACTGTGCTCATATCAGTGTTGAAAACTCCCAAGTCCCAAATGGCAAATCTTGTGTGCACTTGTAGTCTTGTGGACTTACAATGGTCGTCGTGTGCACATGTCCATTAAGTCCACAAGGCCGTAGGGCAGTGGTCTCAAACCTAGCTCCTATAGGGCCACTGTCCTGCACAGTTTAGCTCCAACCAGCTCCAACTCATCTGCCTGGAAGTTTCTAGTATGCTTAGTAAGACCCTGATTAGCTGGTTCAGGTGTGTTTAATTTGGGTTGGAGCTAAAGTTGCATTCACACCATGTCGTAATTATCGAAACTATTCTGAACTGTAAAAGCCTTCATGTGCTTATAAAACTGGTAATTACAGTGTGTACAACTCATAATTTGCTGAGAGCTACAATTTGTACCACGTGGAAGCTGTACCACCTGACCACTGCGGGTTTAAGGATACAGAGCTTTATTTATGGTCATTATGACATGGCGTGTGAACGCGGCATAAACTCTACAGGGAATCACGCATACATGCCAGTGATAACCGCTCAAATACATGAATTTAGCGGGTGTCACTCCCGAAACTTTGCAGCATGTACGTGATCGCTGGTCACACCTGGCTGCTTGAAACCTTTCTTTTAGGTTTCAGAATTTAAATGGTCTTTACATTAAAAACAAAAATGTCATTGTTCCTGCGAAAATAAATTAGTGATGCATGATATTTTTTCTTTTATATATGTATCCTTTTTCTTTTCTTATCAGCATAATATAATCAGTATATACAGTATCTAATACAACAAGAAACCCAACCTCATTTTAATTTGTCATGAGTCAGGTTTGATTCTCTGGCTGCGTCCGAAATTATAATTTTTTTTTGTTGGTTTTTCAAGCTTTTTTTTAGTTATTTTTTTTATTGCTGAACAAATAATCATGTACAAACAGCATGGCAATAACAGAACATTTTTGTATTATAAAATACAGATCAGGTGCTTGAAAGTACAGTAGAAAAATATATTATAAAATCATAATAATAAAAGAAACAACAAAAACAAACGGCTGCGTCCGAAAATCCAATGTTAGCTTCACTTCCTGCCTCCTGAGAGAACTTCATCTGATGGATTTTTGAAGGCAGCATAGATGCATCCTTCGCTGCCTTTGATATCCCACAATCCTATGCGTTCCATTCAGTGACAGTTGAGCTAGAAAAGTAAGATGGCTTCTGAAAGTTGCGGTTGTTGGTCAGTTTGTGTGTATTGGTCAAGTTTTTGACCAATGTTTTCCACTTCTGATGTTATTTCTAGCGAGAAATTACTACTGTAGTAATTAGATATTCACTCAGTTACCACCAAAGCTCGCACTATTTTGCTGTAGATCATTAAACTGTTACGCTGCCTCAGAAGTCTGTCCGAAATCAGTTTTGTGAGGTGCCTTCGTATGCAATCGCTGCCTACAGAGTCATTGCCTGAAAAGGCAGCAAGGCAAAAAATCAGCGGCCTAGGTTTTCGGACGCAGCCTCTCTCTCTTCTCTTTTCTTACTACTTTCACTCAGCTGTTCACGCTGATTGCCACCACACCTGTTCCTTCTCTACTCTGATTCTCTCTGCTACTTTACTCCGCTGTTCTCTCAGCTTCTTTGCCAGATTATTGTTGGTTTGTATGCCCGTGTCTGTGTTCTTCGCATTATTAGTTGTAACTCTGCTAAAGTCAAGTCTCGTTGTCGTGTCCTGTCTTGTCCTGTCTGGATTTGCTCGTCATACCTGTTCTCTGCCCAGTCACCCTGCTGCTCGTGGCCGCCATCCTCTCTGCTCCCAGCGGTACTGTGTTTGCCGACTGGTTGCTTTATCTGCCTGTCCGGTACCGAGCCTGGATCTCTCACCGACAAGTTATCAGCGTCCACTGCACAGCTGACTGCTTTTGTTCCTGTCTTTATTAAAAGATTGTTTTTGAACCTGCCTTCGCTCTTGGGTCCTCTGTTTTACCTGACATAATTACACTCTTTGTAGATTGTCTGGCTGTATGGTGACTGAGAAAGGCTGTTGTTATCTGGCTTCCGCTCTCAGTTCAAACCCTTCACACCTGAGGGAGCTGGATCTCAGCTACAATCACGTACAATTCAAGATGTTTTCTGCTCTGATACAGAATTCAAACTGCAAGCTGGTGAAATTTAAGTATGTTGGATTTCACGACACACAAATTGTATTTACCGTATGTGTTTTTTGAAGCCTTTTAAATCTGGAGTCCCAATCAGATTTAGCTTTGAAAATATGTTTGCTGTATTGCCCTGATAAATGTTCCTGTTTACATTTGTAATAATCTACAGCCTTTTTAATGATCTTATTTGATCTAAAGTCTGCCAAAAATGTTAAAGTAAAAAAAAAAAAGAAAACTATTATAAAAGTACAGGTTGTCCTGAAAGTACTAGACCTGCACTGCCTATTCCTACTTCATTCCTACATTTCTTTTTAACTTTTTAGTGTAGACCATTGTGGAGATTTCAGGATCATACCAGGACTGCGAAAATGTAGGTTCTATGTATTTATGCATGTATGTGTAACAGAGTTTAAATATGGTTAGTTAAATTCATGCATAAATTGGGAAAACTCGTCATTGGCTGTTACATCACTCGCATTTACGTACGTGATATTGCGGGGCAGAGCTACATCATCAGCAGCAGAGTCTCATATCTCTCGCTGCTGGTAAGTCACATCAACGTTGCATGAGAGTCTTAAATGAAATAAGCAGAGAAAGTTTACAAGCAGGCTAATACACACACTCTTCGTTTCATCGTCACAAATAACACATATTTGACTAGACTAACAGGACTAGGAGACTAGGACAAATTAGGTAAACTTGTGTGTAGTATAAAAGTCCAACCTTTCACTTGAAAAAAAATCTAAACTTAATTTTTAAGATGATTTACCAGCAGCGAGAGATGTGAGATTTTGCTGCCGACGACGTAGCTCTATACGACGCAATATAACGTGTGCAAATGCGAGCGGTGCAACAGCTAATGTTGAGTTTTCCCAATTTATGTATGTATGTACATTATATTGCCAAAAGTTTTGGGACGCCTGCCTTTACATGCACATGAACTTTAATGACATCCCATTCTTAATCCGTAGGGTTTACTATGGAGTTGGCCCACCCTTTGCAGCTATAACAGCTTCAACTCTTCTGGGAAGGCTTTCCACAAGGTTTAGGAGTGTGTTTATGGGAATTTTTGACCATTCTTCTAGAAGCGCATTTGTGAGGTCAAGCACTGATGTTGGACGAGAAGGCCTGGCTCGCAGTCTCCGCTCTAATTCATCCCAAAGGTGTTCTCTCGGGTTGAGGTCAGGACTCTGTGCAGGCCAGTCAAGTTCCTCCACACCAAACTCACTCATTCATGTCTTTATGGACCTTGCTTTGTTGGAACAGGAAGGGGCCATCCCCAAACTGTTCCCACAAAGTTGGGAGCATGAAATTGTCCAAAATGTCTTGGTATGCTGAAGCATTAAGAGTTCCTTTCACTGGAACTAAGGGGCCAAGCCCAACCCCTGAAAAACAACCCCACACCATAATCCTCCCTCCACCAAACTTTACACTTGGCACAATGCAGTCAGGCAAGTACTGTTCTCCTGGCAAACACCAAACCCAGACTCGTCCATCGGATTGCCAGACAGAGAAGCGTGATTGGTCACTCCAGAAAACACGTCTCCACTGCTCTAGAGTCCAGTGGCGGCGTGCTTTACACCACTGCATCCGACGCTTCGCATTGCACTTGGTGATGTAAGGCTTGGATGCAGCTGCTCGGCCATGGAAACCCATTCCATGAAGCTCTCTACGCAATGTTCTTGAGCTAATCTGAAGGCCACACGAAGTTTGGAGGTCTGTAGCTATTGACTGCTGAAAGTTGGCAACTTCTGCGCACCACTCTCTGTGATTTTACGTGGCCTACCACTTTGTGGCTGAGTTGCTGTTGTTCCCAATTGCTTCCACTTTGTTATAATACAAACAAAGAAAGGAGGGGGTAACTGTAGATTTGGGTGGAATGAAATGTCCTGGAGTCTTTTCTGTACTGCTGATAGATATAGTGCCTGGCACAATAACAAGAACACAGACATACATGTCTAATCAGGCCCTTCAAACAGAGTAGCAGTGTATTTAGACAGGCCGGCCGGTACACTGTCCTTCTACAGCGTCTCCGACACACACACACTCACACACATACACACGTTCAACACCACGTTCACTAAACCGCTCTACGCTGGGTTTGCAGTTTATGGTTCAGTGTTTCTGTCACGGTGAACAGCCTTCTGCTTTTTAAGTCATGAAATCAAAAATGACAATTCTTATTTTTTTATGGAATATTGCAATATTTATTATAAATTATTTATCCTTGCAGTTTTTTTTAAATTTACGTGTCATCGTAATCTTTAATCAAAATAACTTCCCCTCCCTCTTGCAGCAACATCTCTTCTCTTTTCTCACTCACATGGGATCAACTAATAGCAAACCAATATCCAATTAATCCTGATTGACAAAATTTTTTCTTTTTCAAAATTTGTTCAGAAACAGATTCACTCAGATATACATCACAATAGGGAAGAAAAGACTATCGCAACTTCCATTTCATGCCAACATTAAAAAAAGAGACATCAAACACAGCTATCTGTTTTCATCTAAACTACATTTAATAAACTGTAGCACAATTTTAGAGTTTATGATTTCAGCCAAAGCCTTTGTCTTATTCGCTAACCATCCACTGCCAAACTTGACCAGGTGTTACAGACACTGGTTTAGCATGATGCAAGACATCTTTCAAACCAGTCATTGTCACTTTTTTCAGTGTAAGTGAGGCTTATGATAGAACTTGCCTCATTCATTATATTAACTTAGCACTATCAACTATTAACTGGCAAGGAAATATACTTTCACATATACCTGCATTCAAATTAATGGTTATTTTCTCCCAAGTTTCATGTTAATGCGTAATTTTGTTGAATGCTTTAGCTGTGTTTGATGTAATCTAAATATCAATGAGTTTCTAAAGGAACACCCGTTAAATAGTCTGTAGAGGTGTAGCGTTAAATGGGTTAGTGAACGTGATAGACTTTTTTTTTGTACCTAAAAAGGCTATCTGTTAGCATTCCCATATACATCTGTGGGACTGCTAACATTAGTGCAAACTGCAGAGGTTCAGAATGAGTCATTTTTGTAGTTTAGTTTCAGTAAATGCTCTTTTTGGACTAGGGAGGAAGTTTTGAGTTCTGTAAATTGCAGTATGTTTCATAATGCACTCTTGTATGTAACAGGATGCAGGGGCATGTTTATCATAACAATATATTTAATTGTTTGAGTGAATGCTCCCTTCAACACTAAAAGACATCAGTCAAGTTAATTAGCTGCTGATCTTTTACTTCTGTGATTCATAAATGAAGTAAATATCAGATTGGATTACTATATCGTGGTATATCAATTACTATGATGGAAGATTATTATAAATTAGAGATTATTAACAACCAATCATAGAACATTTCACTGAGCTCATGTTGTAGTATTAAAACATGGAGGAGAAGATCCTTTTATATGTAGTGAAATTACTAGAGTTGTATGACACATCAAAAATCTCATACAGAGATACAAATAAAAAATCCAGAGCATGGGAGTTTGTGAGTGTACAAGTTGGTTTTATAAGTAAAAATACAAGTACGTGCAAAATGTCATAGTTAACTACACTAGTCATATTCCTATGAGATGGTAAATAACAAATAACACTAACACAACATTTTTGTTATGTTTTATTTACTTAGTTTTTAGTAAATATATATGTGACCATGTTGATTGTAACTATGGCAATATATTTATTATATTTCTTTTCTTATCAGCATAATATGCTCTTTTTGGACTAGGGAGGAAGTTTTGAGTTCTGAAAGATTTACAGTATATTTCATAATGACCTCTTGTATATTAGTGATGCAAGACATCAGTGAAGTTAATTAGCTGCTGTTCTTTCACTTCTGTGATTCATAGATGAAGTAAATATCTTCTATATTACTATATTGTGGTATGTATCAATTACTGTGATGCAAAATTACTTGTTTCGCCGATGTCATTTATTTGGTGTCATATTTATACAATACAATACAATTTTATTAAAGGTTCAGTAAGCGATTTCTGAGAAACGTGTTGAAAATTTAAAGTGCCCCTATTATGGATTTTTGAAAATGACCTTTCATGTAGTGTGTAACATAGTTCTAAGTGAATGAAAACATCCTGCAAAGTTTTAAATCTAAAAGTGCACCATATATAAAGTTATTGTCTCTCAAAAGTAAGAGTTGACTCTGAGTCAATTAAACAAATTGTTTTTAAAACGAATCCCAAGCCGTTGTGACGTCACGACGAAACATTAGCATATTGCCTGCATTTTCAGCCTCGCTTGGCATTTTGATACAGTTCCCACATGTGCACTTAAATAAATTCGGCAATTAATTCGTCTGTGATGTGTTACACAGAACTAACAAATGGCGACAGACAGCAAGATTACTCAGATTACAGCACGTCACTTCTCAGACATTCTTTCTCCGATTCTGCATGTTCAATCGGCCTGAAGTGCCATAAACTACATTGATACTTACCATTGAGAAAGGTCCTGCTCCAGTCGTGTTTGTGATTGACTTTCTGGTTCATCAGCAACTCTGGACGTTTCCTTGTCGGACTCTGGCTCGAATTGGTAAGGCAAAATTGATGTCATGTCTGTTCATACACTGTATAACATTTTCAACACTTGACAAGCCGTAATCCAGTAATTGTGATGGGCATTCTGTTTCTGACATGCGCTGCACGCAGTAGACCAATCACAACTGACTGGGTCATCTGACCAATCACTGCAGATTAGCGTCACGCAAAGGAGGGGTTTGGAAAAATGAATCGGGCGAATCCTTTGGAAGTCGTTGAGCAAATAAGGTAAAAATAAATGCATATTATAAGACAATGAAAGTGTTTTTTGACCTTGCATACATGTAAACCTGTTGTTGGGGACTCCCAAAACAAAAATAGGAACCTTTCAAATGCCATAATAGGGGCACTTTAAATCAACACTTGAACAATTTGCTAGATGTCTGTTCTGTGTGTGTGCTAAAAGAAAAACTGTTTGTACATAGTCCTGGCTGTGTAAATAAGAGAAAAAAACCCCCCAAACAAACGGGAATTAAGGCCTGAAAACGGACACCCAGGTTGCTTTGTTTCTGCTTGATGTGTGGACACATCGGTTTTTGCTCTGCTTCACAGAACCAAGATATGCTTTTGTTGAATCACTGTTAGAGGTTGCCTGTGTTGAATAGCTCATTATTGTTTGTTATTTTGGGGGTGGAGCATTGAAGGGAGTTTGTTTGAGTGTCGATTTCAGATATCAACAGTATTTCTCAGAAATCGCTTCCTGCAACTTTAATCCCTGAGACATTTTGTATATTCATTTAATATATATATTAATATATATAATATAATTAAAATATTAATTAAAATATTTAACAAATCAAGTGAATACTGTCCTTGAAAACCTGAGCTCCTGAAATACAAAAACAAAACAATAAGTACATTGCTCTATTATAATATAATGTTGTGAATTCTTTATGCATTAGCCTTGTGAGTCCACACTTTGGTGGCACAATGCCGTAGTAGACCATTATTGCAGGCTTGCATTTCAGTCTTTGCATGGCGTTGAAGGATCTAAGGATTCTCTGTAGCAACAGTACTGTGTGTGTTACTTTAACAGAGCAATCATACATATATTGTTTTATTTTCTTGTTTTTTTTTTTTTAATTTTTTTTTTTTTTATATGATTTCATTTTATAACCATTTATGCAGTTTTCATTTGATTTATCCTTTAATCATTTTATTATTAATATTATTCATTTGTCATTTTATGTTTTTATATTTTGTATCCCTATATTTCCTTTGTATTGTGTTTACGATTGTGTGGTTTGAAGGGATGCTGGTCTTCATGAGTAAGAGACAGTAAGAGAATGTCTCTATTTCAAGGTTATTAACGTCACAGGACGATGTTGTGAAGCATTAATTTTCCATTGCTTTTCCTTTGGTATAAAAACAATTGTTGGATTTGTACTGGTCAGAGCATTGAAATACACTCACCTAAAGGATTATTAGGAACACCATACTAATACTGTGTTTGACCCCCTTTCGCCTTCAGAACTGCCTTAATTCTACGTGGCATTGATTCAACAAGGTGCTGAAAGCATTCTTTAGAAATGTTGGCCCATATTGATAGGATAGCATCTTGCAGTTGATGGAGATTTGTGGGATGCACATCCAGGGCACGAAGCTCCCGTTCCACCACATCCCAAAGATGCTCTATTGGGTTGAGATCTGGTGACTGTGGGGGCCATTTTAGTACAGTGAACTCATTGTCATGTTCAAGAAACCAATTTGAAATGATTCGAGCTTTGTGACATGGTGCATTATCCTGCTGGAAGTAGCCATCAGAGGATGGGTACATGGTGGTCATAAAGGGATGGACATGGTCAGAAACAATGCTCAGGTAGGCCGTGGCATTTAAACGATGCCCAATTGGCACTAAGGGGCCTAAAGTGTGCCAAGAAAACATCCCCCACACCATTACACCACCACCACCAGCCTGCACAGTGGTAACAAGGCATGATGGATCCATGTTCTCATTCTGTTTACGCCAAATTCTGACTCTACCATCTGAATGTCTCAACAGAAATCGAGACTCATCAGACCAGGCAACATTTTTCCAGTCTTCAACTGTCCAATTTTGGTGAGCTCGTGCAAATTGTAGCCTCTTTTTCCTATTTGTAGTGGAGATGAGTGGTACCCGGTGGGGTCTTCTGCTGTTGTAGCCCATCCGCCTCAAGGTTGTGCGTGTTGTGGCTTCACAAATGCTTTGCTGCATACCTCGGTTGTAACGAGTGGTTATTTCAGTCAAAGTTGCTCTTCTATCAGCTTGAATCAGTCGGTCCATTCTCCTCTGACCTCTAGCATCAACAAGGCATTTTCGCCCACAGGACTGCCGCATACTGGATGTTTTTCCCTTTTCACACCATTCTTTGTAAACTCTAGAAATGGTTGTGCGTGAAAATCCCAGTAACTGAGCAGATTGTGAAATACTCAGACCGGCCCGTCTGGCACCAACAACCATGCCACGCTCAAAATTGCTTAAATCACCTTTCTTTCCCATTCTGACATTCAGTTTGGAGTTCAGGAGATTGTCTTGACCAGGACCACACCCCTAAATGCATTGAAGCAACTGCCATGTGATTGGTTGATTAGATAATTGCATTAATGAGAAATTGAACAGGTGTTCCTAATAATCCTTTAGGTGAGTGTATATGCAACTAAGATTATTCAGTAAACTGCTCTTTTTATTATCATCACTTCTGTTGCATAAATACACTTTCATCTAGTGCCTTCATTCAGATATGTACAACATTTGACATGATGGATGTCATGCCACATTTCCTTTGTTTGGCATAATAAGAGTTGTTGAATTTGTTTCTGAGCTTTAACAAAGACACTAAGAATGTTTAATAAACTAATTTTTTCACCATGACTTCATCTGGCTGTTGAAGAGACTTTAGCAATCACAAAGATGTTTGTCTGATATTCAAAGTAAACTGTTAAGCAAGAATAAATAAAGGAAAAATGCAGTGTGTATTAAGAAGGTTGCTCAAAAATGTCCAATAATCTAAATGCATTTCTGTCAGAATCTATTAAATTGTGTGAAATATTGTTCTTTGGGAAACTATTTTTTGTGATTAACAGATTATTATTATTATTACAGGTTATTGTGTAGTTATCAGTTTCTTCAATGACTCTGCATTATTTCACAGCGATGCAAATGTGACTTGGGTTATTTCACAATACCTTCAACCACCACTAGAGAGAAGCATTTACTTGTGTAAGTCCTTCTGTTAATGTCTTTATCCAGTTTGTTTGTAAGATTTGCTTTTAGGGCACCTGGTGACTGAGATTTTAGTGGCCTGTGCAGCTGAATATACACAGTTGCACAGGCCAGTGAAAAACCTTTCCTTCACACCAATTTCATTTTAAGATGGCAAAAGCATTGAAAATATTATGCAGATTTCTCATCTCACTACTGGAAACAGTTTAAATGCAAAGAGAACTGCTGGGCACTAATACAAAAGGCACAAATTAACAGCTCCATGTGACCTGTATCCCCTGTTAGATATGTACAATGAAGATATACATGATGAATTGTGTTTTTCCTCTGCAAGCTCTTAAAAGCTTTGTCCTCATTGCCCTCTTTGCTGTGCTCTCTCTCTCTCTCTCTCTCTCTCTCTCTTTCATGCTCTCTCCTTCGCATTGCATTGCTAATCCATTTCTGTATTTCCCCCCTCCACTCCGGAGAACCCATCCCAGCCCGGACAGGAAGGTAATCGATTCATTCTGTCAGTAAAAAGCTCTGCGTCAGAGTCTCGCCGCCTGCTATAAAAAGCCCTGCCAGTGCCGCTACATCCTCACAGACCTCTCTCCACAGCAGCAGCAGCAGCAGCACTCCGGGAACCATCTCTGCTATTCTCTCTTCAACAACCATGACCTCAATGAGTTACAACCCTTATCTCCCGTCTGTTCAGCGGAGGCGGGTGGTGGCGCGCAGCGGGACGCCCTTCGGCGGAGGAAGCAGTCGTTCTCGATCTGTCTACTCATCCTATTCATCCCCGTCCCGTGCATCGGTTCTCTCCTCCTCTGCAGGTCTGCAGCGTTCTGCTGCATCGGCAGAACTGGACCTGAGCCAGGCCTCTCAGCTGAGCTCGGAGTTCAAAGTGGTGCGGACGCAGGAGAGGGCCCAACTTCAGGGCCTCAATGACCGCTTTGCCAGCTTCATTGAGCGTGTGCATGGCCTGGAGCTCCAGAACCGTTCCCTGGAGGCAGAGCTGCTCCTGCTGCGCCAAAGGCACCACGAACCCTCCCGTCTTAGGGGTCTGTACGAGCAAGAGGCGAGGGAGCTCCGTGCAGCGGTAGACGAGGCCCGTAGGGAGCGCCAAGCAGCTCAAGAAAGGCGGGACCGACTGGAAGAGGCACTCAAGGCCTTGCAGAGTCGCTACGAAGAAGAAGTCCTGGGCCGTGAGGAAACCGAAGGCCGGTTGGTGGATGCCAGGAAGGGGGCGGATGATGCAGTGTTGGCCCGGTCTGAGCTCGAAAAAAGAGCCGATACTCTATTGGATGAGCTGGCCTTCCTCAAGAGGCTCCATGAAAGCGAGATCGCCGAGCTCCAAGCCCAGGTGCAGTACAGCGCCCAGGTGTCGGTGGAGATGGAAGTGACCAAACCGGATCTCTCTGTAGCTCTCCGAGAGATCCGAGGTCAGTATGAGCGTCTAGCTCATCAGAACATCCAGGCCGCAGAGGAGTGGTTCCGCGGGAAGGTGAGCACCATGACGGAAGACACGGCCAAACACACGGAGAACATCCGCACCGCTAAAGACGAGGCTGGGGAGTACCGTCGCCTGCTGAAATCTCGAGACCTGGAGATCGAAGCATGCCAGGGCTTGAACCAAGCTCTGGAGAGACAGCTGCAAGAGGTCGAGGAGAAACAGAGTGCAGAGATCGCTGAGCTACAGGTCAGAATGATAACTACATCTCCTCAATTTAAAGTGACTTACATTGCATTTAAGGCACACGTTTTATCAGTTCTTACTTTCCCTGGGAAATGAACCCATGATCTTGGTTTTGCTAGTGCCGTGCTCTACTGTTTGAGCTACAGGAAGGCTATATCCTTCAATAATGCTCTATATACACTGTTGTACACACAAATCTAAACTTTTGTCCTTAATTTTTGTCTGGACAGGATAACATTGGTGACTTGGAGAATGAGCTAAGGACCATGAAGAGCGAAATGGGCCGTTACCTTAAAGAATATCAGG
This sequence comes from Coreius guichenoti, assembly GCA_039654105.1. Classification (NCBI taxonomy): domain Eukaryota; kingdom Metazoa; phylum Chordata; class Actinopteri; order Cypriniformes; family Gobionidae; genus Coreius; species Coreius guichenoti. The sequence goes on from CM077186.1 coordinate 34,745,209, forward strand.
ACCTTCTCAATGTGAAAATGGCCTTGGACATTGAAATAGCTGCTTACAGGTTAGTAATGTCAACAGTTTTCTAGAAGAACATTTATGCTTCATTGCATTTGATATGTATAACCTATATAACAAAAGACTTAATTACCATACAAAAAAATTCAGAATATTGGTCTCAATTAATATGGGTTTTACACTGATTACATTTGATCCTCCTCAATCTTGAATATTTGTTTACATTCTTAAATATAAAGTCCATTTACATTCCAATAGGAAGCTTCTGGAAGGAGAAGAAACCCGCTTCAACGTGGGCGGTATTGGCGGTATCTCCAGTGTGTTTTCTCCCTCCATCGCTGCCACTCCATCTTTCGGCCGTCCTGTGTTCTCTGTGCAAGCCAGTCTGACCTCTGGTGCCCCCTATCTTCTGGGAACCAGACTGATGAGCTACTCCGCCACTCCGGATGAGATTATAGAAGCCAGTCAGGTGCAGGAGGCCAGGGCAAGTCTGGAGAAAGAAGAGGAGGAGGAGGAGGAGGAGGAGGAGGAGGAGGAAGAGGGTGAGAAGGAGGAGGTGGAGGAAGAGGGTGAGAAGGAGGAGGCGGAGGAGGTAGAAGAGGGTGAGAAAGAGGAGGAGGAAGAAGAAGAGGGTGAGAAGAAGGAAGATGATGAAGAAGAGGGTGAGAAGGAAGAGGATGAAGAAGAGGGTGAGAAGAAGGAAGAGGATGAAGAAGAGGGTGAGAAGAAGGAAGAGGATGAAGAAGAAAAAGAGGAAGAGGAAAAAGAAGAGGGTGAGGATCATTTGTTTTAATTAATATAAAAATCTCTACTATTTATTATGTTTTGACACATTGCTGCATATACAGTACATTAAAATTATGAATATTATTTTCCCTATATTTTTCCCTTTTATTTTTTCATATTTATCTTCATTTAGTGAAAAAAAGTTCGTTTTATTTAATTTATTTTTTTACATTAACATTTTAAACCTAAAATTTTAATGTTGGTTAAAATATGTGTGTATATATAATATATAAATGTAATATCTATCTATCTATCTATCTATCTATCTGTCGTTTGTTCGTTCTATTGTTCTATCACTCTCTCTATCTATCTATCTATCTATCTATTGTTTGTTCGTTCTATTGTAGTATCTATCTATCATTCTATCGTTCTATCTATCGACAGATGGCAGATATTGACAAAAGCCTAAATATAATTTTTTTAATTTTGTCTCTTTTACAGGTGAAGAAGGAGGTGAAGAGGGAGGAGAGGAAGAAGGTGAGGATAAGGGAGAACAGGAAGAGGAGGAAGGAAAAGAGGAAGAAGGAGGAGACGGTGAAGAAGGTGATAAAGAAGGAGGTGAAGGTGAAGAAGAGAAGGAGGAGAAGGATGATGCTGGAAAAGAAGAGGAGAAAAAGAAAGGAGATGACGAGAAAGAGAGTAAAGCTGAGAAAGGCAAGCCAAAAGAGAAGTAAACCCACTGGACCAAACCCCCTGGTGCTAGCTGGCGGTGATCAAACCTTGTGCATTTATCTCACACATGCAAGTTTACTGTGTCCTGCTGCTTGATTTCAAATTCAGTTTGAAAAGCAACCCGCAATAGACGCAAACAAGAATAATAAATGCAACCATAGAGATCGCCTAAAGCCAGAGTAGCCTATGCATGAACACATGCCTTACATTTGTGCTTGGCAGGGAAGTTGTGATTGCAGGTTCTTTGTGTTGGTTTAATTGTCGTTTATTTATTAAAATTCAAAAAATTCTTTGAGCATTGTGTCAGTTTGCCTTCAGCATTAATCACACTATCAACTGCCTATGATAACACAAGTGTGCTTAGTATACAAAATGCCTTATACCAGATCCTCAAAGAAAGGCTCATTGCCTATCAATAAAGTCTTGACAAACCTCCTTAACCTAGTGCGTTACTCTGTGGTGTTGTTTTTCTGCCTATGCTAACTGAGCTGTACACTGTATGCTGTTAGTACAGTATAACTAACTAGAACAAATTATGTGGCATGCATAATTCAGCGAGTGATGTCTAGTTATCTCAGAAGATGGTTACTTTGCATTTTTTGTTGGAACTCTTTGATTAAATGTTGAACATTTCTTTCGGTTCATTTGTAATGCCGTAAATGAAAGGTTTAGCACAGTGCATTGTGGGATACGATATCCCATATGTGCCCTGCTCTCATAATATAAATATATTATGCATACTAAAAATAATGAATAGTATATGCTATTCAGGTACACTACGCTACGGCCCACTAAAGCTGCAATGAAGCCATCAACTCCAGTATAGCGCTGCACATTGATTATTTATTCATGACAGCTGTAATCAATATAATGCAAGAAACCTCAGAGCTCAGCTAAAGTGATTCACTAGAGTGATGCCATGTGACTATTTTGTGCCCATTCAGCACGGAGCAGAATCCAGGCAAAGCACAGCTTCTGGTTCCCATGCACATACAGTGTATACGAGGTGAGTGTGGCATAGTGGCTCAAATCTGGCCTGTTAACAGGGAAGTTTTAGGTTTGAATCCACTGGAGTCCACTGTGCACTAAGTGTGTTGGATAAACGTGTCACCCCAGATGTGACCCTCAGCCAGACCTGCTGGTCAGCACTAGGGTTGCAAAGGGGCAGAAAACTTTCCATGGGAACTTAATCTGGGGAATTCTGGAAATATTCCAACTTGGAAATTTAACAGGAATTTATGGGAATTTTGGGAAACTTATATAAACTGTATCATCACAAACATAAATATAAACATTTTGGTAAACACTTTATTTTAAGGTGTCATTGTTACAGTGTATATATATATATATATATATATATATATATATATGTAAGTACTGAGTAATATTAATTAACAACATGTACTTACTATAGGACTAGGGTTTGGTTGAGGGTTAGTTGCATGTAATTATGCATAATATTCTGTTATGTAACAAGGACACTGTAAAATAAAGTGTTACCAACATTTTATTTGGTCATAAGCAGACATTTTCTAATTAATTACTTCTAATCTAGTAAATGTAAAATAAATATATTTTTATTGCACTAATTGTTATGCATGTGTTATTTATTTCAGTGTCACATGATCCTTCAGAAATCATTCTAATATGCTGATTTGATACTCAATTATCAATGTTGGAAATAGTTGTGCTGCTTAATATTTTTTGGGAAACTGATACTTTTTTCAGGATTCGTTGATGAATAAAAACTTTAAAAGAACAGCATTTATTCAAAATAGAAATCTTTTCTAACAATATAAGTCTTTACTATCACTTTTGATCAATTTAACACATTCTTGCTGAATAAAAGTATTAATTTCTTTCAAAAACCCCAAACGTTTGAACAGTAGGCCTATATTGTTACAAAAGGTTTCTATTTTAAATAAATGCTGAACTTTTTATTCGTCAAAGAATCCTGAAAAAAAATATCACAATATTAAAAAAGTATAAAAAATATTAAGGAGCACAACCGTTTCCAACATTGATAATAAATCAGCATATCAGATTGATTTCTGAAGGATCATGTGACACTGAAGACTGGAGTAATGATGCTGAAAATTCCGCTTTGCATTACAGAAATACATCATATTTAACTATATTAATTTATTAAAATAAAAGTATAGTAATTGTATTTTTGATCAAATGTGCATCTTATGGAAGAATGCACAGTGCATGCAGGGGGTGTGGCCTCAGTAGCCCTGCAGTGAGTAGTGTGCAGGGTGGAAATTCAACTGAATGTGCATTAAATCTGGTTGTTTTAACCAAGATTATGCTGCAAGATTTGTTTTTCCAACTACATTTAAGTTCCCTGTTATAGGCCAATCTTAAGAATTTTGCAACCCTAGTCAGCACAAATCTGTATTGATTTATCATTTGAATTAGAATTTTAGCATGCAAATCCAATTACTGCCCCCTCAGCGACATGCCTTCGCACAAATGCAGTTACCTATGAGTCAGAGGACTCGGCTCAAGCTCTAACAACTCAGTGCAGCACATGCTCTCCATTATCCTAATTGAGAACTACACACTGACGTCTAGTCACACTAATGGAGGGGGTTTAGAGAGCGGTCTCGTCTGAAAAAAAAGTGATTCATGTCCACGCCATGATGAAACGTTTGTGAGGTTAGTCATGCTTCATAGTCAGGCTAGTTGTCATTCTTTCCATTTGCCCAGGTGGAAAAAAAGGTTTTATGGCCAACTATTAATCTTAGTTTACATGTAAAGTACTTTATCTTCTAGTTTATCTTCAAATTTGTGATCTTAATATTTTTATTATGTAGGAAACATTTCATGAATGCAATTAGATACTAGATGGATTAGATGCACAATAAAGGGGTTGCAATGGTAACTTTGCTGTGCATTGTGTCTAACAAGGCCCAATATCCATATGACCAGGGGTGCACATAACTTTTTTGGCCTGGTTCTCAAGGGAGCTCCTGGAGATGCTGCTTGGTGCTCACACTTTACGCGGCACACTTATCCTACAAGCTGCTAATTGTTCAATGTAGAAATTAAATATAGGTTTATCTTTGTTAAAGGGATAGTTCACCCAAAAATGAAAATTACCCCATGATTTACTCACCCTCAAGCCATCCTAGGTGTATATGACATTCTTCTTTCACACGAATACAATCAGAGTTATATTAAAAAATGTCCTGGCTCTTCCAAGCTTTATAATGGCAGTGAATGGGAGCCCAAAATTTGAAGCTCAAAAAAGTGCATCCATCCATTATAAAAGTAATCCACATGACTCCGGGAGTTAACAAAGGCCTTCTGAAGCGAAGTGATGGGTTTGTGTAAGAAAAATATCCATATTTAAAACTTAAAGTAAAGTAAAATATCTAGCTTCGGGCATTCCGCCTTCTGTATTCAACTTACGCAGAAAGTGTAACGCCTCTCGCAATTCAAAACGCTTATGCTACATCCGACGTCATCGTCACGCCAGTTACGCTTTTTTCTTAAGTTGAATACGGAAGGCGGTCTGCCAGAAGCTAGATATTTTACTTTATAAAGTTTTAAATATGGATATTTTTCTTTCACAAACCCATTGCTTTGCTTCGCCAGAAGACCTTTATTAACCACCCGGAGCCGTGTGGAGCAGTTATATGATGGATAAGATGCACTTTTATGGACTTCAAAACAGAAACAGCCGTTCACTGCCATTATAAAGCTTGGAAGAGCCAGGACATTTTTTAATATAACTCTGATTGTATTCGTGTGAAAGAAGAATGTCATATACACCTAGGATGGCTTGAGGGTGAGTAAATCATGGGGTAATTTTCATTTTTGGGTGAACTATCCCTTTAAAGCTGTATTTTTATTTTATTTTATTAACATTAATGACAGACAACTGTAGGAATATTAGCGTGCTTTCACTTTAAGATCGAATATACTGACACACCCGGTTTCTTTCTCAACTGTTTACTGAGAATACTTAACGAGACAGGTATTTTGGACATCATTTTGTGTGTATGTGTCCGTTCAAGCGCAATTAAAAGCGGAAGAGGAATCAATTCGGTGTTCCAGCTCTGTCTGAAACGCGCCTCTCTCTCTCTCTCTCTCTCTCTCTCTCTCTCTCTCTCTCTCTCTCTCCCTCTCTCTCTGCGTGCCCGCTGCAGGTGCGTGCGGCTGTGCGCACAGATAACAAGAAGTCCCGATTTTCACGATTTTCTTCTTTCGCGTTTAAAATCGTTTGAATGTGTAAATTGACAAGACAAAACACGTCCAAATAATAAACTTTAACTCTAAGATGGTTAAATTTAGCAGTTAATCCGCGACTCAAATGCGTGCCGAAACGCGGGGCCTGTGATCCGTTGCACCCCTAATAATTAATGAACACGCTTATCACCATGATTGCTATCTTACCAGAGATGGAGAAAAATCCTACTCCATTAAGAAAACGTGTCCCTGTCCCCAAAATTGTTGGTACTCAAGAGCTTCCCTCGACATTTTCTGGTGCGCATCGTTTATTTTTACCACGCATGCACACCTGCGCACCAGTTATGTGCAGCCCTGCATATGACTGTATTCACAATAAATACCTTATTGGCAAATGTATCATTTAGGGTTACACGTGAATTTTCCATGCTGAAATTATATTGATTTTTGTGATTATCACCATTCATCTTTGTGCTATTTGTTTCTAAATCGTTGCAGTGCAAATGTCCATGAAACTTTTATTCATGCATTAAATTGATAAATCTGCTTTTTTAACTTTCTATTTATAAAAAAAAATCTTATATTAATGAATCACGGTTTCCACAACAATATTAAGCAGCACAACTCTTTTCAACATTGATAATAATAAGTAATGTTTCTTGAGCAGCAAATCATCATATTAGAATGATTTAATGATGCTGAAAATTCAGCTTTGCATCTCAGGAATAAATTACATTTTAAAACATATACTACTGGAACACAGTTATTTAAAATTGTAATAATATTTCACTGTTTTTACTTTATTTTTTATCCATTTTTGATCACTTCCATCTTACCGACCCCAAACTCTTGTGTACAGTAGCATAAATACAAACACACCAGGATCTTTGTAAGGACTTGATGAGCTTTTATTGATTGATGTGATATTGCAAAGAGCAGCACCAGTTAGCTTTCACAGTATCATTGTTAACAGCTTTTGTGTTTCGCATTAACAAACCGACTCTTATCATTGATTCAATGCGTTATGTCTTAAGGCAAGAAGTATACTAGATGAAATGAAGGAGTTTCTGCTCAAAGTGTGCCTGCGATTGATGATATTGTAGTAGCACCATTATTGCCAAAGCTGCTGAAGAACTTCACGTCACTGTAAGATCTCTGGTTAACAGAGAAGTCATTAGCAGCAGAATGTACTTGCACTTTAATTCAAACGCGCTATAATTTCTGTTTCAGACGCAACAGCTCAGCATGGCGACGTCCCCCAAACCACACATGCAAGTCAATCATTTAACACGCATGCAATAATTTTTGCTAGCTGCGTCAAACTGCATTTTCACATTTTGCATCAAATAGAATTATTTCTAACAATTGATTATAACTAGTTTCCTGTCAGTCATTCGCATCAGTCTTTTCCTTTGATTTCCTTCTTTTCTTGCGGAGTGACTTTCTCCACCTTTTTGGCGACTTTCTTCTTCTCCTGAGGCTTTTCCTCTGGCTTCTTCTCTTTCTCTGCGTCTGGTTTGGTCTGCTTGTCTCCGTTGGTGAAGGTCTCCACTGTTTTGGTTTGGAATTCTTCTTCTTTGGGACTGGCTTCCTCTTTGGCCGGGCTTGTCTCGTCACCGTTGGGAACAACTTCTTCTTTTTCCTCTTGCTGCTTTTCATCTACTGGACTTTCTGGTTTCTCCTTTTCTTCACTTACGGGGGACTTCTTTTCGTCTTCCTCTGTATCGCTTTTTTTGTCTGTCTTCTCCGAATCAGCCTTTGCTTCCTCTCCTCCAGACTCGTCTTTCTGCTCTTCATCTCCTTCGGATTTGGTCTCCTCTTTCTCGTCGTCTTTTTCATCAGCTTCTTCCTTCTCCTCATCATCTTTGGTTTGTTCTTTACCTTCCGCCTCTTGTTCTTCAGCGCCCTCCTCCTCCACTTCCTTTCCTTCTTCATCTTTGTCACTGCCTTCTTTCTCTAATGTGGGCGATTTATCTTCGCACAGTTTTGTTTCCTCAACCACTTCCACTTGTTCCTCTTCCTCCTCACCCTCTTCTTTCTCTTCCTCCTCAGTAGCCTCTCCTTCTTCTGCTGTTTCTTCCTCATCTCCTCCTTTCTCTTCCTCTTCCTCTTCTTCGCCCTCAGGAGCGGTGGAACTCACTTTGGCCTGACTGGCGGCAACAATCTCTTCCTCCTCTTCACCCTCACCAGCTTCTTCTGCCACCTCTTTTGCCACCTCTGCCAGGTCATCATCGAAGTCACTCTCTCCTTTAGTCTCCTCAATGATCTCCTCCACTATTTTATGTTTGACCTTAGAGGATTTGGGCTGGCTGTACGCAAACGCAGCGCTTGAGATACTTCCAGAGACGGTACGGAAGCGCGTCTCCTCACCCTCCAGTAGTTTCCTACATTTGAAAGAGAAGATTTGGTCATAAATCAAACACGGCATGCAAAAGAGCCAAAAAAAAAAAAAAAGTAATGTTCTGCACAACTCTACCTGTAAGCCGCTATTTCAGCATCCAGTGCCATCTTGACGTTGAGCAGATCCTGATATTCCCGAAGATGACGAGACATTTCCCATTTTGTTCCTTTTAGATCATTTTCCAATTGGTGAATCATTTCCTGTTAAAGCAGATGTGATAAATTCATTAGTTTCTTCTTAAAATTCAGCCAGTATTGACTAAAAAAATAATCAGTTCCCTTACTGAAGAAACAACTGTATTTATAAAAGTTCTCATTTTATGGCAAATGTTCTCATTGTACTTAATGTAGAACCTATTTTATGATTTGTTTTTATAATGTATACAGATCTGGCAGAAACTAACACAACAAACCACTAAAATGCTTTTTAGTGTCCTGCAGCACTAGTAAAAAATGAAGTATGCGCATTGCACGCTGCGCATAATTACGCACGCAGTGCGCAACCACTTGTGAAACAATGGCTGCGTTTCAAAACCTAGTAAGCAGCCCTTTTGGCCATCGTGGGTGCTTTCTGTTGTGCATCACAGCCATGTGCATTTGCTTCCATTTAAGACATTAGAATCAACAAATAAACAATAAAACAAAACCGAAAACAATCGTTCATGTAATGAAAAATGCGCCAACGCTTTTGAAAGCCGTTATCTCACAGGTGGGTTGCGCACTGCGTGCGTATTTACGCGCAACGGTGCAGTGTGCATACTTACTCTATAGCTACTAGGGCTGCAGAATTTTTGTGCTTTGAGTTTGTTGTGTCTGTCAGATCTGATATAAATTATAAAACACATTTTAATGTATTAGTAATTTTATATATATATATATATATTATTAAATTTTGTATTATATTCTTGTTGAAATAAACTTAGAATGTATTCGCTTTTTAATTGTTTTATTCGGTCATTATGAACTGACCTGATAACTGGCAACGTCGGTGTTGTGGCGGTCTTCGATATCGTTCAGCTGCCTTTCCAGTGAGTCTTTGGTGCCTCGAAGAGCCTCCAGTTCAATGTTCTTGGCTTGGATCTGACGGCGGTAGTCACCGATCTCGTCCCGTATGGACTTTATAGCATCCTTGTTCTGTTCCGCGGCGTCCGTCAGCATGGCATAGCGGCACTTGAACACCTCTTCAGCCTGGTGGAGGTTCTTGGAGGAGAGCCCGTCCAGTTGCGAGCGGATCTCCCGGAGCGCAGAGGTGATGTCGGTCTTCTGGAGGTCCCTCATCTCCACTACCGGCACCTGCGCGGCTTGAAGCTGAGCCAGAAGCTCGCTGATCTCCTCCTCGTGGTTCTGCCGCAAGAAGTCCATTTCGTCCACGAGCGACTGGACTTTCCTCTCCAACTCCAGCTTCATCAGAACCGAGTCGTCCTTGTCTTTCTTCATGCCTCGGATCGCAGCCTCCATGTGCTCTCTGAGCCTGGATTCATCTTCGTAGCGCTCTCGGATCCGCTGGAGATCCTCATCCATGTGGTCTGCGTCCAGCAGGATCTGCGTCTTCTCCTTGTGGAGCTGCTCCAGGGCGCAGCGCAGGTCTTGGAGCTCGCGGTCGTACGCATCGCTCTGCAGGGACTGCGACTGTTTCTGCTGCTTTAGCGCTTGGATCTCAGCTTCGAGCTGCTTGTTTTGCTCCTCGAGGAAGCGAACCTTGTCGATGTAGCTGGCGAAGCGGTCGTTGAGTCCCTGGAGCTGCTCCTTCTCGTTATGGCGCACCGGGTCTCCGTTGAGCACCGCGCTCAACTCGAACCCTTCCGGAGAAGCGAGCACGGAAGTGCTGTACGCAGCCCTTGATGCAGTCACATTTGCGGTTCTTTTGAAAGACAGAGGACTTGTTTTAGCCCACGAGCGCATAGTGGATGTCGGCTGGCGGGTAGTCCGTGTCTCCAGAGCCCTTCGGCGGAAGGAGGTACCTATCATGTCCATGGTGAATGGTGCTTGTGAATCGGTGGTGTGGTGAGGACATGGCTGGGTTCTGTCCTCTTGTATTTATACGCGCTTACTTTGTCAACGAGGCAGGAGCACCACCCTCCCCTTGGAAAATCGATGAAGATGAAGGAGGACCTTGGATCGTTGGGATGTTCAGCAGTTCACCTTAGTGGTCGAAGTCTTTTAAAATTGTATAAAAGGTGAAGTCAAGAGGCTGTGACTTTCTGCATTACATGTTGTTTAGTGCACTTAATGCATTTTTTTCACTTGTTCACTTATCTATCTATCTATCTATCTATCTATCTATCTATCTATCTATCTATCTATCTATCTATCTATCTATCTATCTATCTATCTATCTATCTATCTATCTATCTATCTATCACCAAAAGTGCAACTTTCTTTGCCAATAAATGTGAATTTTGCTTTAAATTCAGTAATATTTTGTTATTATTTATGCATGCAAACTTAAGCAAATTCAGGTTTATTGCACTTGCAGAGCAATGTAAAGAAGAGAAATGAGAAAAGAAGAAATTGTATAATTTTTTTTCAACACCTAAATTGTAGCTTAAAATTTTAGATGCTGTAACTGGTCACAATTTTTAAAAACTTTTTTTCCGTTTTTAGTTAAAAAAAAATTATGTGTGACAAATTATTTTTTAAAGTACAGATATTCCATGTATATAGTCTCTGTATTAATTTGCATTAAAACAAACTGCATACGTAATAATTACAAGACAATTATAAAAAAGAGTTTTTTAATAATAGTTCATATAGATATTTATACAGATGAATTATAAAATGCCTCACTGCAGGACATTGTTTGAATACACACAAACTAGACACAAGTAGTCTACTTTTATAAATCAAAATTAAATTAACATTAAAGACAAATCTAAAGGCTTTTACAAAAGTGTTTATGGATAACCTCTGATTCATAGTAACATTTACCTCTTTAACTGATCACTTTCTAATAAAGTGTAATTTTTTTTCTTTGCTTTATTAGACTTTGTGCACAGAGCAAGACGAAGCAGCCAATCCGCTGTCAGCCTCAGCTGATGCATTGAGGATTTGGCACTGTTGTCAAGAAGGTTCAATAATGCAGCAAAGTACCAAGGTTATAAGAATTCATTTTAGAGATCACAAGAGAGTCATTTTAGTTCAATGCTTAATAAAAGACCAAGGGCCTTCCTGAAATAATAATTATACTTTCTTCATAAGGAAGTACCCAAAGGACCTAAAAAAAAGCATCTTGAATGCTAATATCAATTAAAAAAAAGTTTAGTCGGGTGCAAATCACTAAGATGTTATTATATTAATATCATTATGAAAGCAATAAGACTAACCCAATAAAACTGCAGTAATAACTGCACACATGGCTAATTTAACCATAGCCATGACGAGTAAAATGAGCAGACACATACTGGAAGAAGTGGGGCATGATGGGAAATACTGTACACATACTGTATGTCAGAGGTTATAAGAAGCTTTTGCCGACTAGATCAATACAAACCATAGATAATCAATAGAAAACATAAATCTGACAATCAAGAGAGGAAAGTGGCCTGCATGTTGCTAATGACACTTATGTTCAGTGTTCAGGCAATATAGTTCACTGTAAACCCGAATAAGTTCAGTTGCCTCAAATTTTTTAAGTTAAGAAACTTTGAGGCAGAACTTGCAGATTTTTATTTTGTAATCATACATTTTAATGGCTCTGAATGTGAAATATTTGAATAAGCTAATTCATACATTTAACTTAAAAATATCATGTAATCTCACATTTTTAGCAGTGGAAACTTAACTAGTTTTAACTAGCTAATTCAATAAATGCCACCTTGCTAATTGGTTACGCAATGCTTTGGTAGCATTAGCATAGCATAGCACTTGCTGAATGAGAACAGCAATATAATACATTTAACATATGTGTTCTCAAACTAAGATCTCATGCTCCACTCGTCACCATGATCTTAACCCTACAAAAAAAACAACATAACAGAAACTCTTTTAAACTAGCATAACAAAACATTAAACACTACTAAATCTCCCACTTAACATTAATTAAAACATAATATAACACTTAATTTGGTCATTTACTGTCCCTTGAGTGTCATGGCAAAGCATGCTAGGAAATAGAAATCCCATCCCAGTTTCAGTTAAATTTAAGTTAGTCTAAATTAAAAGAAACAAGTCCATCAAACTCAAAACAATGAAACAATTCAGATTACTTCAAATGTGTCAGTTTTGAGAACTCAAAAGAAAAAGAAAGTTCTAAATACTCATAAAAATTAATTTGTTTGAACTAATGTGTTTAATTTGAGTTGGCTCTACTCAAACCTATTAATTATTTCGAGCATTAGGGTTTACAGTGATATATGCCTACACATACACTCACCTAAAGGATTATTAGGAACACCATACTAATACTGTGTTTGACCCCCTTTCGCCTTCAGAACTGCCTTAATTCTACGTGGCATTGATTCAACAAGGTGCTGAAAGCATTCTTTAGAAATGTTGGCCCATATTGATAGGATAGCATCTTGCAGTTGATGGAGATTTGTGGGATGCACATCCAGGGCACGAAGCTCCCGTTCCACCACATCCCAAAGATGCTCTATTGGGTTGAGATCTGGTGACTGTGGGGGCCATTTTAGTACAGTGAACTCATTGTCATGTTCAAGAAACCAATTTGAAATGATTCGAGCTTTGTGACATGGTGCATTATCCTGCTGGAAGTAGCCATCAGAGGATGGGTACATGGTGGTCATAAAGGGATGGACATGGTCAGAAACAATGCTCAGGTAGGCCGTGGCATTTAAACGATGCCCAATTGGCACTAAGGGGCCTAAAGTGTGCCAAGAAAACATCCCCCACACCATTACACCACCACCACCAGCCTGCACAGTGGTAACAAGGCATGATGGATCCATGTTCTCATTCTGTTTACGCCAAATTCTGACTCTACCATCTGAATGTCTCAACAGAAATCGAGACTCATCAGACCAGGCAACATTTTTCCAGTCTTCAACTGTCCAATTTTGGTGAGCTTGTGCAAATTGTAGCCTCTTTTTCCTATTTGTAGTGGAGATGAGTGGTACCCGGTGGGGTCTTCTGCTGTTGTAGCCCATCCGCCTCAAGGTTCTGCGTGTTGTGGCTTCACAAATGCTTTGCTGCATACCTCGGTTGTAATGAGTGGTTATTTCAGTCAAAGTTGCTCTTCTATCAGCTTGAATCAGTCGGCCCATTCTCCTCTGACCTCTAGCATCAACAAGGCATTTTCGCCCACAGGACTGCCGCATACTGGATGTTTTTCCCTTTTCACACCATTCTTTGTAAACTCTAGAAATGGTTGTGCGTGAAAATCCCAGTAATTGAGCAGATTGTGAAATACTCAGACCGGCCCGTCTGGCACCAACAACCATGCCACGCTCAAAATTGCTTAAATCACCTTTCTTTCCCATTCTGACATTCAGTTTGGAGTTCAGGAGATTGTCTTGACCAGGACCACACCCCTAAATGCATTGAAGCAACTGCCATGTGATTGGTTGATTAGATAATTGCATTAATGAGAAATTGAACAGGTGTTCCTAATAATCCTTTAGGTGAGTGTATAGCCTAGTTTGAGTTATATCCTAGGCTATAATATGTTGAGCTAGCTGTTTGTGCATCATGTCTAGTAACTCATCCGTCTCATATGTCGTTGTTGATTGTGTGATATTGAAAAGCCTGCCGCAGTGAAACACTAGACCCTCGAATGTAATTGTAAGGCTCAACAAAGTTGCTTTTTTGCCGGTTATAAAATTGCACAGTCATGCTTTTAGACAGTGCGCCGGTTGATGTTTCAACCCAGGCTGCGAGCCAATAGAGGGATGCAGAGATGCTGAGTCAGCTCTAGAGAGCCACAAGGCCAGGCAGAGCAACACAACGGAGCTCGATTACTGTTGCAGACAAATGGGAATGTAAGACATATAGTAGTACACGATATACGCGTGTTTGTGTGTGGTGAAGCAAAAAAAAAAAAAAAGAGAAACATAAACATTCTGGTACTAGAAAGATATTTGTATCATTTCAGCGTGCAGAAGTGTCTTTTCGTGAGGTTAAAGACATACTTAGACAACTATTAGGTGTTTTGAGTATTGCATTTCCCACTCAAAGCCAGCAGAAGCGAACATAATCTTAGGCCGGCCGTCAGCATCTCTCTCCTTCCGTCAGCAGCTCTCCGGCACCGTGAGCGCTCGCGCTGGCTGACAGCACTGTTTTTCCTGCAGACTCACACGCGCGTTCTTCCCTCGGGTAGTCTACACATTGCTGGGTGTAAATCACAAGCTCCGCCTCTCTGCAGCACACGACTGCACGCGGCTACATTGACTTGAGGCAGATATCTCATTTTTTTACAGAGCCGGACGGGTTAGAAACCGTGTATGTCAGACTATAATAATAGTAGGCCTATTACAAAAATACGCGTTAGATTTTTTTTTAAATCACGATGTGGAATTTCCATTGACTTGCATTGTTTTATAATGAGCTAATGATATTTTATACTCCCTACCACTCATAAACCTTTTTTCTTTTTTATCAGCACATTACTATGGAAGCCCGTTTCCGCCACTAAATAAAAAAATAAAAAGAGTAATTGCGACTTTTTATCTCAGAATTCTGACTTTTTTTTCCTCACAATTGCGAGTTATAAAGTCAGAATTGTGACTGAGAAAAAAAGTCAGAATTGTGAATTTATATCACGCAATTGCGAGTTTATATCTCAGAATTCTGACTTTATAACTCGCAATTGTGAGGAAAAAAAAGTAAGAATTCTGAGATAAAAAAGTCGCAATTACTCTTTTTATTTTTTTATTTAGTGGCGGAAACGGGCTTCCATAGTAATGTACATCTATCTCATGAATTAGTGAATAATAACCCCACGAATTACAATAAGTTTTTAAAAAATAAAAATAACACTAACCACATGGACATCCACTCTGGAACTTTTGTGCCAGTTATGGGTGCCATCTTTATATTTACACTTCAAAAAACAGTATTTTTTTACTCCAGGAGTCTAAAAACATTAATGTCCCCACAAATCCCTCATTAAAAATAGACACACACACACACACACAAAAAAACCTTTGATATTCAATGTCACAGATCACTATTTACACAGACACAAAGGTTGCACTTTATTTTACAGTATGTGTACTTACAGTGTAGCCCACTTACCTAAGAAAATAGGCCTACTGGGTAATATAAGGTAACTACAAGGTTACGTTTAGTTAGTACCTAGTTATTATTGTAATTACTGTGATAAGTAGTCCTACATCTTATGTACATGGGGAACAGGACTGTAAAATAAAGTAAAATAAATGAGATCAATGAACCTCAAAACTGTTTTTTTACTTTTTATGCGCTTTGGTCGTTCTTTTAACATGACAACAGCGTTTTGGGGGCCTGAAAACGCACATTTTTAAAGACAGGTTTCAAAATGCAAGTTTTTGAAAATTATACCGTTAATGTCTCCATGTAAACTACAAAAACGCGAATTTTGAAAACGGTGACATCAGGCGCTGCGTATTACGTGTTCAGTCTATAGGCGCGTACATATGCCCCTTTCACACAGAGATTGCCCCTTACGGCATTGATCCTTCCTTTTGTTCACACAGGTGCTCCGGGACTGATCCCGGCAATGTTACATACCCAGACAGCAACATAAGCCACGTTTCCACCGCAGGAACTTTCCCCAGGAACTAGGGAATTTGTGGTGGTACTCGGTGTGTTTCGACCGCAGGGACCAGGGTCTAAATGAATTTCCAGGTAAAAATGTCCCCCTCAGAAAGTCCCTGCTCGTGAAGTAGTACTTTTTCAAGGTTCAGGAACTTTTGGGGGTAGGACTTGGGTGCTGAACATGCTGATTGGTTGAGTCCAAGCAGCATTTTATTCCAACCACCATTTTTTAAAAGTCTGTTGCGGTGGGTGCAGTAAGAGTTGTTTGCTATTTGAATCAACAATGGAGTTTAAAAAATATGAACGATGGACCGACAACTAGGTTCAGGCTTCATTAAGCATATATGCGGAGGATGAAATCCAGTGGGAACTGGAAAGTGGCGCGCAGTCCTACGTCACCGGACTAATTTGCCTGATCTTCACGGTACTTTAGACTGCGATGGAAACGCAGACAGCAACAGGTCTGGGGGAAATGTTCAGGGGGGAAAAAAGTTCCTGGGACAAATTGTTCCAAGTAATTTCAGTGGAAACGGGGCTATTGGCCCAATCCGGCCCACATCTGGTACGCGTTGAATCCACATATACCAGATGTGGCCCGGATCTGGGCCGACACTATGTTGCTGTCTGGGTAGGTCCCCGTCCTGGAATCGATTCCGGAATCAATCCCGGGACATGTTTGCGTTTACACAGAAGGCACTCTAGCAATTTTATGGCAATTGTCTAAGATCAACACGCTGCGTGAAAGGGGCTAAAGGGACATTGCCAACTACTGGCCTGGCATGAATAATGCGGGGATCGTTTTGACAACCTTGTCGTCTGTACACGAAAAACTCCAACTGAATGTTGACATGCAGATGAAATTAGAAAGTTAAAAGCTTTGCCATTCATCATATGTGTTGAGATGAGATTTTGTGCCATGGTCAAGAGAAAAAAATTAACCCTCATTTGTTATTTATATAAAGCCATTACTTATGTTATATAGTTGTCACTTATGATATAATTTTTGTTATTATTTAATAGTAATTTTATAGTAATTAGTAATTAATTGTATTTTTTCCTCAAGGTCCAGTTGATAATGATAATCTCTCTTTTTTTTTTTTTTTTTTTACTAAAGCAGTCAAACTTTAGTTTTTTATGATAGAGCTCCAATTCTGCTCAGATACGGGCTGTGAGTTTAACTGCCACGTCCTTCAAAAAACAGATTTATAAAGCTGCTTCACAATCTGTGCTGAAATGTTCCTCTCAAACTGTTCAGATCAGACTGAAATGAACTGGAGCAGGAGCAACACAAGGGTTGGCAGATTTTCACGTTTTTCTGCTGTTTATATGTCTGTGGATGGGCCATATTTTTGAACACAGAATAGGTTTCAGTGGCATGTGGACAGGCATGTTTTACTGTTTTCACCTGACATCAGAAAGTTGCAGAATAAGCCATTTTTTACAGCTTTAATACAAATGCTTTTTTTGGACTAAAGAGGAAGTTTTGAGTTCTGAAATTTACAGTATGTTTTCATGCAATGAATGTGAAAAAATTGAGGGAAATGATTCCTCATGAAATGACCGCTGTAGTAGGCTATTGATCAGTTTTCAAACTCAAATCACTCTACAGCAGCAACCTAATGAACTATTAACACTGTCACCAACAATATATCACTAACAAGAGACAAAATCAATAGTGAATAATCTGATCGCTCTACTGTGGATGCTCCAATGTGTCTTCTATGATCAAATGTCTCTTCAAATGAACAACACACCTTGAAACAAGGATCTTTCTTTGTCATGTTTGAGAACAATGTCTGTCCTCTGGATCCCACTGTCCATCTGTGGTGTGTATGTATACAGCGCCTCCTATTGGTGTAACAGCAAGAATCACCTGACTAATGCAGGACTCGCAGGGGTTAAATGTGTCTAAAACTCAGGCTTTCAGTGCCTTTCTTTTGGAAGAATTTGCAAAACTGTTTAAGATGTACAGTAATCGCTTCTAGCAGAAAATCAGTAGAATTAGAAATGTTATTGTAATAGGTTTAAGCGATTGTTTATACTTTTTTGGTTGGGCCCGGTCCATTTAATGGACAATGGGACTATAAAAAATAAAAATAAATATGAAATAAACTACTACTATTAGGCATAATAATAATAATTTATGGCTTTTTATAGTTTATTTTCATGCTCTCTGGATTTGGTCCTTCTCTCTCTTGATTTAATCTCAGTGGGACTAACCTGGTTAAAGATAGATAGATAGATAGATTATAAAAATTATAAAAATATAATATTTATATTTATATAATATTTATAAAATTAATATATATATATAACAAATTAGAATACAATGAATATTATTCATACATGTAATACATATTAATTATTAATCAATAAATATCATTTATTTATATTCTTAAGCTTCCTAACTTCAGTCATGAATTAACTAAATTTAGGACATATTTTGTGAAATTATATGTGTAACATAAGCGTTCATTTGTTCTTAGTTGCGTAAATCTTACTCTTTATTCCACCAGTTCAATATAAACATGAAGATATAATAACAAAAATGATCTTGTCTTTTATCACTGTAAATACAGATTTGGGAAAAATACACAAGGAATAATGAGCAGTGTCACTTTGTGCATATGATACGGTGGTGTCTGAGCTAAGGCTGTACCATCATCCTCTGCTGCAGAGCTCTTATTAGATGTTTAATGCTTCTGCCAAAGAACGAGTGTAACTTCATTACTGCAGTGGATATAAATCTCCCAGAAGTGCATGTGTGGCCAACACGCACACGCGCAGAGAAGTATGTCTAAGGCCACTGAGCCGAGATGATTAATATCCTCTAGATCTGCGCCGGCTTTTATTGTCATATCCATTATACGACTGTATTAGGACACCTGCCTCACTCTCATCCCATTATGTCGTTTCACTGCAACCAGTAAAAACAGGACTATCTTGAGTTGCATGTGAATTATTTACCATGCATTTGGTGTGATAGATGCTGCATTCTGTTTAGAAACAGTCTAGCCCCATCACTGTCACTGTCACCTGACCTTTACCCTCTTTCCCTGAAAGGCAACACCCAGAATCTGCAGTGCTTTTCTCCTCTCTCGCTCTCTTTCTCAGTACAGTATTGGCAAACGCAGTCAGAGATGAGGAGAGGTGGTCCCACTTGTGACGTGGGTCAGTCCAGCACTGCATTGCACCCAGACCACACCTCACAACAGCGGCCACACCACAGACAGACTACAATGCACCTAAGCAGCAGTGGCGGACACTGATGAAACGCTGCATATATTTAAAAGCAGTTGTGCTGCAGTGCCTGTTTGAGGCGGATTGGCACAGCCTACCGCTTGAAAGTTCATCAAGTTTTTTTGCTTTATTCTGCCAAGCTCTTGTATCATCTGATCTGTGCTGAAATGATAAACAATGCACTGGAGGAAACGGCATCATTTCTAGGGTGGCGTTAAAAGCACCAAAATGCATTAAAGTAACAATGAGCTAATAGTTGGAATGGGCTGACAAAGATGGTGATCTGGAGGGGACATGTTCGGTTCACTGAGGCCCTGTTTAAACCTGGTATTAGGATGCGTTTTGGTCGTACAGATCACAAGTAGACGAGGGAGACACATTCCCGTTTACACCTGGTGTTTTAATTCGTCTCTTTTGTCCACTTTCGACCACTTCTGTCCTGATTTCTTTGAGGGGAGGGTCTTTTTCTAATTTACATATGAACGCACCCGGAGACGGAAAAACACACAGAGAGCATCAGCATTCATTTCTGCTCTGACAGCCGCAAGATCAGCCGAAAACTGAGTGTGTGTTAGAAATCAGGAATTGTGAGAGAACATTGTGCTTGGTACGTTTTTCATCTTCAAACTAAACTTAGGTCTTCAGTTGACAAAGTTTAAATCCGTCTGGCTAGCGTGCTTCCCATAATGTTCACGCATTAGGTCAGTAGGCGGAGAGTAGGCGGTCTTTTGTGGCTGTTTAAACACATTTGACCACATGAGCGTCTACACTACGAAAGCAATCTGGTCGAATGTGTTTTCCACTATACCTCTGGAAGTGGTCAAAAGTGGACAAGCTCAAAACGTTTTAGAGCCCATTTACACCTGTATTTAGCATCGCCTACTTGTGATCTGATCGACCAAAACAAAGTATTTTTCTTGTAGCCACAATTTTAATACTGAACAAACCTGCGTGACCATAGCAACCTGGGATTATCAGAAATGGATATTATTAATAAATTGATATTATATTTAGAATTAAGAATGACAAAAAAGTGCGGAATTAAGAAATGAATACAAAGTTCTGTAATGAAACTCTAGATGGCGCAGGCTGTCCTTAACTCAAATGCTTGCAATCACATCATTCTCTATAGGGCACAGCTGATTGGTTCCTGCTGTGTCAGTAGCCAATGAGCTTGCATGCTCAACGTTCAAATACTTAGCATTTGCCTTAGCAGTGCAGCGCGCTTTCAGAAACCCTCCACCTTCCCCAGCTCCACCTGTATAGATCTGCTACAGGTAATTCATGTATGCTATATTGTACAGCAGCAGCATGTCTTACTTGCTCACAGTGTGTCGTGTATGTATTGGCAGTAGCAAGTCCCGTATGTGATCTGCAGCAGCAACAGTAATAACCAACAGCAACAGCAGCGTAGCAGATCTATTCCACCATGACCAAATATATCAACATTGTTATACCCATTACCATGCCAAACACTCAGAGAGTTGTCATGACAGAAATATATTATATTACTACTATTACTATTATATTAGGCTATTGCGCAAGAAGGATCTCGAGGTCATAACTTCACATTGCGTGGATGTCATCATACCTCGACAAAATGATATTGTGGCCACGACATATCATCACGTTTGGCCACGACAAATCTAAGTGAACCGAAAATGTCCCCTCCCAGTCACCGTAGACAAAAAATAGGCTAATATTATTGCACAGCATGAGGTTATACATACATAAACACAAACGGCTAAAACTGATGTGATGAGATTTTATTCAGTTTTTAAAATAAATGATTAATAAGCAAGAATGCACTGAAAAGGAATTACTTTAAAACTGTTTCCACCCAGAAACTGCTATTAAATTTCACAAATAATTACAAAGTAACAGCAAGTAGCTAATTAAACATGCAATTTTAAAATAGAAAGACTGAAATAGTTCTTGTACGTACAACAATTATCGTTATTTTGTGTAGAACTTCTAAAAATCTATCATTTTCAGTGTACTAATAAGCATCACTAAATGAGTAAGTGTACTCTTTTAGTGCACTTATTAGTGATGCTTACAAAGGATTTGAACAACAACCCCATACCTTTTTGGGTGCATTATTTGTATTGCACTGTTTGTGCTATAGACTTGAATCATGTGGCTTTTTAAAGAGGCTTGTGCTTTTATTTTTCTATGCAAACAGATTGGACAAATAGATTTTTGCATTACTTTTTGCCCATGCCACATGAAGAGACCATAATTGTCACACACACTCATCACATGGACTTTGTTTTCAGTTTGCACCGTTAGTTTGTTGTCATGGATGTTAATTTGATTCGTCATTCTATTCAGCTGTGTGTGATTAATTACCCTGTTTGTCACCTGTATTTAATTAAGTTCATGTGTTTCTGTTCTCAGTTGTCTGGTCTTGTCTTTATTGCGGTTGGGTTGGGTTGGGTGCCGTTCCTCTATGTTGGAATTACCCTTGATGTTAAAGACTGCTTAACTCTCATCTTTGTGTGTGTTTGCACAACCTAAGTGTCACAATAATATGATAGAGACTGGATTCATTTTTGGCCAGAAAGCATACAGCTATGAGCTAAATGCAGTGGGGGGAAATTGGTGTAGCATTTACTTTGAAATAGTTTTCACTCAGAAATTACTGTTAGGCTACATTTCCCAAATAATTACAAAGAAACAATCCATTGAATTAATGTGAACGTTTTTAAGTAGAAAGACTGAAATAGTATGTTCTTGTCTAATGTACCACATATAACAATAATCAAGATTTACATCAAAAATCCTTTTTATAGTGTCAAGTTTTACATTCACAATAATGCATTTGGTAGACGTTTTTATCCAAAGGACCTTTCCAGGGAATCGAACCAATGACCTTTGCTGAACTTTGCAACAATTGCGCTGAATAATGACACTATTATCTTCTGTAGCGCTGCTTTACAGCTGAAATTGAATTAGTTTCATAATTGATGATTTTTGCAACATGTTATTTTCCTGTTTATTAATGTGAAGCTGCTTTGAAACAATGTTTTGTATAAAGCGTTATACTATACTGTAAATAAATGTGACTTGACCTGACCATGGCATTGCTAGAACCAGTACTCCAGACAATCGCCACTCACATTTTTTGCCCTTGACTGAGTGCACAGAAACACTAGACACAGTCATGGACGGAAGAGACACGAGAATCAATACTTAACAATGTATTTTAACATTCTGCAATGTAAATGTCATTTCATAAATGGATAAAATTTGAAATTCTAATCAATCCCAGTTTTTGATTCCAAAAAGCAGATGGTCGCCATCGCTTTGGAAGAATGAGAGCGGTCACATCCATGGAAATGGATCAACACCATCAGCAGTTCCAAGCCCCGAAACGCTGCATTTCCTTGACAAGATTTAAGGTCGAAGTGCTGAGCCTTTGACTTCCACAGAGATGTTTTAGCAGAAAGATGCTGCTCTGGCCTCGGTCACGCAAGCACTTACGGATTGGATGTGCCCTGCACTGCTGATCAATTCACTTTAATGGCCGGGAAAGCAGGGTGGGGGGGCTTGGAGGAGAGGAGAGTTTCATCTAGAAAACGTGCATGTCCTTTCATGCTTTTGCAAAGACATTCTGCTTTCTTTCTTTCTTTCTTTCTTTCTTTCTTTCTTTCTTTCTTTCTTGTTCAACTCATTTTCACATTTGTAAAAACAGCACTTGTCAATAAGAAGCAGATTTCATGAAACCTGAGCACGCTTTATAGACTTTTAGCCCTCTTCGTTTAGGGGTCACACTTGGCTCCTTCGCGGTCAAAAGTGACCGAAGCCTTGAAATGTTTCCCCAGGAAAACCAATGTAATATATTTTTGTTCAATAATATTTTTTGATTATTTTTTTTAGAATTGTGAGGGGGTTTTATGATACTATGCAATATTTATACAATTTCTATGACCTATTATCCCCCATTGAAAATAATACACATTTTCTTTTTCTAATATATGTATAGATATTTTTATCTGATTGTATATATATACACTCACCTAAAGGATTATTAGGAACACCATACTAATACTGTGTTTGACCCCCTTTCGCCTTCAGAACTGCCTTAATTCTACGTGGCATTGATTCAACAAGGTGCTGAAAGCATTCTTTAGAAATGTTGGCCCATATTGATAGGATAGCATCTTGCAGTTGATGGAGATTTGTGGGATGCACATCAAGGGCACGAAGCTCCCGTTCCACCACATCCCAAAGATGCTCTATTGGGTTGAGATCTGGTGACTGTGGGGGCCATTTTAGTACAGTGAACTCATTGTCATGTTCAAGAAACCAATTTGAAATGATTCGAGCTTTGTGACATGGTGCATTATCCTGCTGGAAGTAGCCATCAGAGGATGGGTACATGGTGGTCATAAAGGGATGGACATGGTCAGAAACAATGCTCAGGTAGGCCGTGGCATTTAAACGATGCCCAGTTGGCACTAAGGGGCCTAAAGTGTGCCAAGAAAACATCCCCCACACCATTACACCACCACCACCAGCCTGCACAGTGGTAACAAGGCATGATGGATCCATGTTCTCATTCTGTTTACGCCAAATTCTGACTCTACCATCTGAATGTCTCAACAGAAATCGAGACTCATCAGACCAGGCAACATTTTTCCAGTCTTCAACTGTCCAATTTTGGTGAGCTCGTGCAAATTGTAGCCTCTTTTTCCTATTTGTAGTGGAGATGAGTGGTACCCGGTGGGGTCTTCTGCTGTTGTAGCCCATCCGCCTCAAGGTTGTGCGTGTTGTGGCTTCACAAATGCTTTGCTGCATACCTCGGTTGTAACGAGTGGTTATTTCAGTCAAAGTTGCTCTTCTATCAGCTTGAATCAGTCGGCCCATTCTCCTCTGACCTCTAGCATCAACAAGGCATTTTCGCCCACAGGACTGCCGCATACTGGATATTTTTCCCTTTTCACACCATTCTTTGTAAACTCTAGAAATGGTTGTGCGTGAAAATCCCAGTAACTGAGCAGATTGTGAAATACTCAGACCGGCCCGTCTGGCACCAACAACCATGCCACGCTCAAAATTGCTTAAATCACCTTTCTTTCCCATTCTGACATTCAGTTTGGAGTTCAGGAGATTGTCTTGACCAGGACCACACCCCTAAATGCATTGAAGCAACTGCCACATTATCACAGTTTTTATATATATATATATATATATATATATATATTTTTTTTATTATTATTTTTCAAGTATTCCATGTTAAAATAGAGACAATGCATTTTTAAATCCAATTTTTGAAGGTAGATTAGTGCCATCTGATGGGAGTAAAAAAAAACCTTATGTAATGCCATGGTGTAACCACTAGATTCCTATAGTTCTATATAAAGTGGCTTATACATTCTCTAATCTTTTTAAAACATAAATACTTATTTTTCATTAAGTTGTGGATTTGGATTTATACTTAGACATTCTCAAAGACTACTTCTTGTCAAGGTTTAGATTATTTATTTTTTTATGTTGATCTGAAGTGTCAGTTTTTGCATTACTTTTACTACAGTCAAACCTGAACACAGAGGAGGACATTTTGTTACACATAACAATATTCAATAAAAACGTTACAAAAATAATTATTATAGTTACAGTCAAACCAAAATTTATTCAGACACCTTCAACATTTTCTCACATTATCACAGTTTATTCGCTATAGTTTAGAAAATGGTAATAAAATATGACAAGAACTCAGAGTTAAACTGTGTCAGAACAAATTCATCTTGATAACGTCAGATAACTTTGATAGAAAGGTATGTAATGGATTACAGTCAACCAATCAGCTGTCAGCTGTTCAATGTAAGTACACAATTAGATAATACCAATTTAGGTCAACCAATGACCAATCAATGCTTCATTTTGTTCAGTCTGTGGTGTAAAAGGTCACATTAGCAATTAAAGAAAAAACACTTCAGCAAAACATGGTCAGGTCAAAGTGTCTGAATAATTTTGGGCCCAAATTTTTATCTATTTTACTGGTAGTCCACTGTATGAAGAATTTTTGGGTATAATATGTCACAGTTTATTTTATTTTGCTATCCTCACTTACATAAATGAACTATAGTGTCCTGCACCCACTAGTAAAAAATGATATCTGGTGTCTGAATAATATATATATATATATATATATATATAATTATTTGAGTCTTTTGGCTCAATTTTACCATATTGTTACAGCCACAGCAGTTCATTTGTGTGTGTATAATAGTTTGTTGTGTGTGTGTGTGTCTCTGCGTGTGTGTAAGTGAGTGTGTGTTTGAATGGTTGTTTCTGTTTTGTACTCTTGTGTAACCTTTTCTTTGCTGTTTGTTTTTCTACTGCATTGTGGCTGAATTGTTGATTTTATTTCACACATTTGCAAAAATTTGTATGAATTTCTTTGTTCTGCTGAACACTGTGGTAGTCAGTGGCTGCTGAGATCTGCTTGGTTACAAACATTCTTCCAAATATCTTTCTTTGTGTTCAGCAGAACAAAGAAATTCATACAGCGTGAGCTGTAGTCTTGAGCTTGACTAAATTATGACAGAATTTTCATTAACTATCCCTTTAAGTACAATCAACTTGGATGTTTAAGTCATTTCAACTTAAATTACATTAAACTGACTTTAAAACATGAATTGAATCTTGTATAACTTCTAAAAACAGTTGAAATGGCTTATTTTGATGATAACTTATTGATCATATAATTTTTTTAAAGTGAGGCCACTATCATCATCACTGCCCATCTTACCATAAGACGGAAAATAAGGCAATCAGATTAAATGGAGAGTATGATTTTGTTCATTTATTCTAAAATAAGCTGATATCCACATTCATTTTATAGGTCGATAGGCCTACTATTGATCCATGTTTGATAATTATTACTTGTTTTTTATTATAACACAGTTACTGAAATCAACACTACCGTAATCAACACTGAACTGACTTCCACTGAATAGTGATTTGTCTCATATTTGAGAAAGTATCTGTATTGTATAAATCGCTATATATAAAGATTACTTGATTTATATTGTTTATATTATTTCATTATTTATTATAAATTTTAGGAGAAACATCCCAGACATATTTGATACTACAATAAAAGAAACGTAGCCTAACTCAGAACATTAAGTCACTTGAGATACAAAAGAGCAACTGACTGAGCAATATTATTTCCTCTTAGTTGCCATAAAATAAATGATCTGCGCAAGGAAACATCGACATTTGACTGAAGATATCTGTTGAATGTGCTATAAATACTAACAGCAAACCTCATGACCCTGAAAGAAAAATGTGGACCAGGCACTGGATTCTGCTGAGGAAACACACGGCATTGATTGTTGAGATAAGCAACAGCACAAGTTATAGACCCGTGCATAAGTTGGGTCAGAAATATTAACATAAACGTGACAGGAAGAAAAGGGGATCGTGAATATCAGTGGTTAAGTATAAATGGCTGGAGGAGGAAAAAATGATTTGTTTGAGAGCTGCAGAAAACATCAAATCTAAGCTGAAATATTGTACAATGTATGTTGTTATAGTTGAGAATATATGCTGATTTCCATTAGTCAGTCAAGTATTCCAAACCCTTCAGTAGTTTTCATACCTTTAGCCTTTAGTTTGATAAAAGCTTCACACTATATCTGACTCATAAACTGAGCCTTCTGCAGATGTGGATCTCTCTCTGAAGTAGGCACAATAACTCCCTCTACTGGACACTGCAAGCACTGCTTTAGATTATTGTCATACATATTACAATGTAAAACATTTTTTTAAGTACAATCAGCTTGGATGTTCAAGTCACTTCAACTTAAATTACATTAAACTGACTTGAATCTGGTAAAACTTCTAAAAAAAAAGTTGAAAATTGCTTAACATTTTGATAAGTTAAAGCCATGTATAAAAAACATATGTTGTCATAACTTATTGATCACAGGAGACATTTTTAACCCCCCAGTCTTACTTTGTGTACACACAAAATGTAATACAGAAATACATTTTGTGCATCACTCAATATTTGTTGATTAAATTCTAAAGGATTGTTTTAGGAAATATGTAAACCATGAGCAGTGATTTCTAACCACAGACCCGGATTAAATAATGCCATATTCTGTGTTAATGTGATTAGATAATGCAAGTTTTTTTTTTTGCCCATATGTTTCTACGTTGCAGTTCATAATACTTTTATCTTTATAGACAAAATATCCTCTACTTCTCCAGTATAAGACTAGTGTACTGTCCAGTCATAAAATATTTTTTCTTCACAGTTCACAGTTAAATATTGACTGAACATCTTGCTCTGCTAACTGTTTGTCAGCTGTTAAACACTTCAGGATACTTTGGCTTTGACTCTATGGGTGAGTCTGAAGGTTTTGTTCACGGCTAAAGGGCACATTCCTCACTGATGAGTCAGTTAATGACTGAGGAGATAAAAAAAGTGAACTAGTACATTACCATTCAAATCAATGTGTAATTGGGAATTATGCACAATTGGTTAAAACAAATCAAATATGATTTTTAAGGTGGCATTCTGTAATGTTGACAGGTCACAACCTTCAGATTCCATTCATGCTGTTCATGTCTGACCCAAAGTCCAAGGATTATAGTTAAATTCCAAAATAAAATAAAATAAATAAAATAAAATAAAATAATAAAATAAAAAATTTGTTAAAGTCCAGTAGAACATCCAAGGATTATAGTTAAATTCCAAAATAAAATAATAAAATAAAATAAATAATAAAATAAAATAAAATAACATTAAATTAAATTAAAGTCCAGTAGAACATCCAAGGATTATAGTTAAATTCCAAAATAAAATAATAAAATAAAATAAAATAAAATAAATAATAAAATAAAATAACATTAAATTAAAGCCCAGTAGAACATCCAATGATTATAGTTAAATTCCAAAATAAAATAATAAAATAAAATAAAATAAATAATAAAATAAAATAACATTAAATTAAAGTCCAGGAGAACATCCAAGGATTATAGTTAAATTCCAAAATAAAATAAAATAAAATAAAATAAAATAAATAAAATAAAATAAAATAAAATAAAATAAAATAAAATAAAATAAAATAAAATAAAATAAAATAAAATAAAATAAAATAAAATAAAATACTACTAACCTACAATTAAATTAAATTAAAGTCCAGTAGAACATCCAAGGATTATAGTTAAATTCCAAAATAAAATAAAATAAAATACTACTAACCTACAATTAAATTAAATTAAATTAAATTAAATTAAATTAAATTATAGTCCAGTAGAACATCCAAGGATTATAGTTAAATTCTAAAAAAAATATATATATATATATATATATACACACATAAATTAAATATATTGAAATAAAATACTACTAACTTTTACCAACAATTAAATTAAATTAAATTAATTTGTAGATCTATGGCATTCTTGATAACAAAATGTTTAATTAATATTCTTTTGCACAGTTAATTTTTTTTTTTTTTTTTTTTTTTTTTTTTTACCTCAGAAACAGAATGCATGATTTAAATAAAACACTGAGATGAATGTAGTGACTCAGAGCGAACATTAGATGGCACTCTGTCTCTAGCCAAAAAAAACAAACAAACAAGCTTTGAGTCCTTTGGAAGGGCCTTTAAGAAGATGACTAATTTGACATTCTGCATTGGGCATTCCGCATTTCAGTTCTCCTGTTTACTTCTGAAATCTACTAATGTTTTCACTTATAAAGAGCACTGGAGTTAAACAAAATATTAAGAGCATTTTTATCTGGTTTTAAACTCTAAGATGATTGGATGATTAAAAAAAAAAAAAAATCAAATATAGCTTTTTATCTGTTTAACACATTTTTATTGACTGGTTGGTTAAGTTTGTAATATTCAACCCAAAAATGAAGAGCCAAATGTTAAGTACAAAAACACCAATATTAACATTTACATTACATCTACATAAAATTATCATTTGCTGAATGATCCAAACCTTGCATTTGAATAAAAATGAAGGCAGAACAATAAGCCAGAATGACAGAATGTTCTCTCAACACATTTCGCTGGCAACAGAAGGTCTGTGTTTGCAGAAGGATCATGGAATTAGTCTTGTCCAAATAAACTGGAGACACAGAAGAGGCAATCATATGAGAGAGGTAGTTAGTTAAATCCACACTTAAACAGCTGTGGTCCTGCAGAAATCAGGGCGATGGGAAGGTCGCCCCTCCACTCTATTACTGCACTTACTGTAACTGCTGTTTCTCTTCTATTGCTACAGATAAAAACTACAAAACCTGACATGATGGGTTTCTGCTGTCAAATACTTGCTATACCTATAAACACACACACACACACACACACACACACACACACACACACACACACACACACGCACGCACGCCCACACACACACACACACACACACAGATGTAACAGTTGCTGTAACAATAGGAGATTCCAAACATTCCTTCCCATCTCATCTCAGCCTGACTCAGTTCAACGTCCTTGAAATTATTCCAAAAATTATTAAAGCCATGTACTAAATGTAAAATGATAATAATAAAAAAAAAAACTTTTTTTTCCACCCTTATGAAATACATGGATTGTGTGTGCATGGGGGAAATGTGAGTATGCATCACATGGACTTCCTCAAAATGACTATTCCCAAGAATTACTATTTACTACTCAAAGTCAATGTCAGTTTTATTGTTCATTGTTTCATTCATTCACTTGCAGGGCCAAGAGAAAGTAGTTTCCCGGGAAACCTTGGCACAGCATAATGTTACAGACAATAAATAGACATAATAGACAATACACACAGACTACAAACTTTAGACAAAGTAAGAATAAAACATCTATCTATCTATCTCCCTTACCATAACCTTACCATCACAACTGAGTGCCTAATCCTTACCCTAACCTTAACCCCATAACCAAATCTTAACTAAGACATTGACGTTATGACGTTATGACCTTACGACTTTTAGTATTTAGTATTATTAGCAGTTTTTGTGTTTTAAAAAAAATAATAATATTAATGAATAAATAAACTTTTAGATTTAAAATAATTCTCTCTCTGTCTGTGTGAGAGAGTGAGTGCGCGCGAGCCCGAGGGCGCGTCACACACGCGCGCAGCGAGCGGTTCTTTGCGTAACACCGGAACTGTGATGTGCGGACCGCTGCAGCCCTGCAACTCCACAACACTATTATTGTTCATATGATTTATTTCACTTCTCTCAAGTTTTCCTGCCATGACGCTCTGGATTCCCACTAAAAGAGAGAAATATGGAGTGGGTGAGTGACTTTCAACGCGCTTTTGTTGGGTTTTAATCAATGTTTCACTCTGGAAACTTGCGTTGGAGTTTGAGGAGCGTTCAGCCGCACCTTTACCTGAACACACACGCGCTTCTGATACCTGTGTGAAAAGTTGTCAAGTAATTACACACAAGCTACTCCGATTTAATATAGCAAAAGGGCTTAGAGTTGTTGACATTTTGTTAGAGAAGATTGGATGGGTGTCTCATTACACTTTAGGGTCACAAACAACATGTTTATTTTAGTGTAGTTTGTTTCATTGTTACAGTACAGTGAATGTTGTTTCTGGAGGTTTGACAGGACAATACAATTACAATAAATACAGCAACAGAGCGGCCAGAGTTACAGTGATCACAGTCATAAACAGTATTTCCCTTCCAGTCACATTAATCTGTGCACATGAGCTCAGGTTAACACACCCATGAAACCAACCAGAAGGAACTCTTGATCTCACATTGCTCAACGACATATAGAGTTGCTGGATTGTTTTGCAAATGCCCTTATCAACTCACAAACAACAATAAAGGACATTTGCATATTTGTGGTCAGTTAACATGCTATACTCAAATCTAAAACTTGTGCAGTTTAATTTTTAGTTGAAACTACCCTTGTGCACTTGCAATTTGCACTTACTTTTTTCGTTCAGGGGCAACATTTGCTCCATGGAATTGATTTTTCAGATGCATCTTTATGGAGCTGCATTTATTTTTCCCAATCATCCAATTTATGTCACATGCTTCATTTGAAATGACTTAAATTCTCAGGACAATTCTAGCTCTTACCTATGAAATTAAATCAACTTCAAATGCACAAGACATCATAACAAAGTAAACGCTCTGCTAGACTCTCTGTTTACTTCATTGTTTGTGCTTTCCACAAAAAAAAAAAAAAACACTTTATATTATCTACACATTCAACAACACTTGCCTGACACAGTCATTAAGAACAAATCTGATAGCTACCATGTTTGCAGAGAGAGTAAATTTAATATTTAATGTTTAATACACCAACTAGAGGTGGGAGATTTAAGCACTCTTTCTTTCTCTTTTTTTCTCTCTCTCAATTTTTTTAATATATATATATATATATATATATATATATATATATATATATATATATATATATATATATACACACACACACACACACACACACACACACACACACACACACACACACACACACACACACTAGGGCTAAGCGATTAATTGCATCCAAAATAAAAGTTTGTGTTTACATAATATATGTGTGTGTACTATGTATAATTATGTATATTTGAAATTTATTTTAAAAATATTTGCATGTATATACTGTATAAGTATGTACTGTATGTATAAGTATAAATATTTTATATATAAATAACAATTTTTTCTTACATATGTACATGCATGTGTGTTTATTCAAATATACATAATAATTATACACAGTACACACACATATATTACGTAAACACAAACTTTTATTTTGGATGCAATTAATCGCTTGACAGCCCTAGTGTGTGTGTGTGTGTGTGTGTGTGTGTGTGTGTGTGTGTGTGTGTGTGTGTGTGTATGTGTGTAATGGATATACCGGCCTGAATTTATGTTTTTCAGGATTTTTAAAAAACATTCTACACTACCGTTCAAAAGTGTAGGGTCATTATATTTTTTAAAATGTTCTGCACAGGCACTAAACCCATATTAAACTCTTCACTATACAGGCCTAGAATAAAATATTATGACATACTGTACGTGTTAGATAACAGATTTAGATCACATTTTAATATTTGGACCACTTTTGTTGACCTTTTTCCCCTGAGTACTGGTTCATTTCTGACCCTGGTTGTTGCACATGTATTTATTCTGTTGCTCTGGTGCAATACTGTATTTAGTGTATTTATGCCAAGAGTGGTCAGCTGGCCAGTTTAACGCACACAGGAACAATTGTTGTGGTGGAGCGTTCTTAAGGGATATGTAATATGTTGGTCAGACATCAAACAGTCTGGTTCATACTTGGACGGTTTTTCTGCCCAAGGACTTTGACCCCATGAAGGTTTTTGGCTTTTAGTATGAATATGTTAGCCTTACTGTTATCTGTAAGCTAATGTGCTCCAAAACAATGACAAAATTCTCATTTAGAAGATTATAAGCATTCGAAACTTACAGTCTCTCACTTCCGCCAATAAGGATCAATGATTTTGATGACATCGCTCTGCACTGCAGCTTCTTATCAGATTTTCTGTCCAATCAAATGCTCTGTAGAATCTGAAACCCCTACATTTTAAATAGATGCTGAAGATGCGGCTAAAATCGGCCATTTATTCACACATTTACTATTTTCTACATGGTGAATGGCACATAGTGCACTATATAGGGGATAGGGAACGATTCATTGAGGCGAATGAAGTCTGGATTCACGTTAGTGTCAGTGAAGCGCCGCAGCTCCGGTACAGAGATACGATAGCTCAGAGCGGATCATATGATCGAGTCAGCACAGACCACATAATGTATCGGACCCGTTTGAATTCTGCACAGAATGCTATTTTAAAGCGATATGGAGGAGATTAGGAGGAGAAACGGTTAGAGATTAGGAGGAAACTGTGGCTTTACTGAGCTCAACGGCTCTGGATGAGCTGTGATATAAACTAAACGCTATTGGCTATTTTAAAAAGGGGGAGGATCTGTTTGATATGTACCGCCCTGTCTTCCTGTTTCAGTGGAAATTACATCAACACATTGAATAATGCTGCGCGTTTCAAGGCACTTCTGCGGGCCTTAAAGGTGCTTTTAGCATCTGATGAGAAATTCTTAATGAAAACTTCCTATTTTGCTCATTATTTACACTGAAAAATGGTGTAGGATTTACTTTGAAACAATTTACACTCTTTAAATTTAAATTAAATTAAATTAAAATTGTAAATTTTAAAAATAATTTCACAGAAACGACAAGTAACTAGGGGTGTAACAATATATCGTGTCACAATATATCGCAACAATATGTATCGTAGATAGTGACAGTCTGTATTCTGTATAGTTCACTCAAAATGAAAATTACTGTGTGAGAAAAAAATTTGTTTTAGTGTCAGTACTGTATTAAACTACTATATATAATGTTGAATATAATGTATAATAATGCAATGGGGGAATATTTGTGGGTCCTGATAATGCCAAATGTCTCATGTTACCAGTAAAAAGTGGCATACATTATTTTAAATATATCTAGTCAGTGACAGAGTGCAAGCATATTCGTCTAAAATAATTCTGTATTTTCAGCTTCAGAATCATGAATATTTTTATTCTGTTGTCACCATTGTCCTGTGCATTGGGTTACTAGCACCACATCCAAGCCTATTCATTTCTACCCCCAATGTAATACCAAATTTAGCATTTTAATCAACAGTAAGTTTTTTTGTTAACCTTTTACCATGTCTTGGAGTATCGCAATAATATTGTATCGTGAGTTCAGTACCGTGATATATATTGAATCATGACATAAGGGTATCGTTACACCCCTACAAGTAACACATTGAATTAAACATAAATTTTTTTGAGTAGAATGACTGAAAATAGTATTTTCTTGTAAAATGTTCTCCAATAATATTTACAACTTCGAAAAAATATAAAAAATTTTTTTTTATAACATTTTGGTATAACTTTATTTTGTAAGTACACTTTAGACATTTACTAACTATAAGTGACTTTGCAACTACATGTAAACTAACTGTCATTAGTGTATTAGTAGACTGTCTGCTTAAAATCTGCTAACACTTTATTTTGATGCTCCTCCAATAGACATTCTACTGACTATAAATAACTTTGCAACTACAATTTATTCTACTTACCCAAACCCTAACCTAACAGTCTACTAATACTCTAAAGAGAGTTAGTTGACATGAAGTTGACAAGTTACTTATAGTTAGTAGAATGTCTAAAGTTGACCATCGAAATAAAGTGTAACCAATATTTTTGTTGCTTCTGAATTCTAATCACACTCATTGGAGCTGTTTTTGTACCATGACTTCAGCACTTTTTTTGCATGTCACTTTAACCACAAGGCATTATTTTCACTGCCCTTGTAAAGTGCCGTCACACATCTGCTCTCTGAAATAGCTCTGTTCATCATGGCACTTGAGCAAAGCACATTAAAAATGCTTATGGCAAAATGACAAGTGGCAGTGTGCTAGTGTGTGACTTGCTTGCCAGTGATGTCATAGACGAGCCTACACAAAGACCGGTCAGAATGGAGCCTGTTAGCACAGCCCACATCCCAGCATGCACCAGGCCTCAACACTGTGACACCTCTATGGCCCATTTGGCCCAGACAACAAATCACACACTCAGATGGTGCCTAGTGTGTGAACTGAAGCATTGTCTGTGATGCCTATACTGTGGCAGCTTTTTTAAGTGATAAAAAGTCTTAATATGGATTAAATGCTAGTTTTGTCATTTTAAATGTAGCCTGGGGTGGTGAAATTCTCCTTTGTGTTTGACACTCCTCTTTGAGGTCTAGATTTGTCTGGGTGTGGACAGGAAGTTGCATCTGTATTATAAATGATTAATCTGAGCAAACCAGACTGAAGTTTATGTGCTGATTTTACGAGTTGCGGAAGTTATGAGATATGGTAGCACATTTTCTTTTTTTCCACTGTGCAAAGAATGTCAGATTGCAATGAACTTGTTCTATATAAACCCAGCCGTAGATTAAACCGAAAGAAGTTGCTTCATACTTCTTTGCCGTGAAAAAGATGCAGATCAGTTGAGTGTGCCTGAGATCTGCAGTGCACTAGTGGAAGCATGTTATGAAACGTAGCCTCAAGCTTTTCAGTTTATCTACGAGTCTTTATTTGAACTGAACAATGTGCATGCCTGAACAAGGCCTGAGCCATTCTCCCTTGGGCTGAGTGTCAGCGCGCTGTAGATAGTGTGGCATTGAAAAATAACATTTCTTTTTTTACCTGTATTTTGTTTATTGTTTAATGCATCTGCTAGGAGTGGGAGATTTAAGCAGAAATGTATGTGTATATATATACTGTTCAAATGTCTCATATGCTCACCAAGGCTGTATTTAATTTATCAACAATACAGTAAAAACAGTAATACTGTGAAATATTATTACAATTCAAAATAACTATTTTCTATTTTAAAATATAATTTATTCCTGTGATCAAAGCTGAATTTTCAGCATCATTACTCCAGTCTTCAGTCTTCAATCTTTCAGAAATCATTCTTTCACAAAACCGTGATACATTAGTGGATTCTTTGATGAATAGAAAGAATAGCATTTATTTTTAATCTTTTGTAACATTATAAATGCCTTTACTGTCACTTTTGATCAATTTATTGCATCCTTGCTGAATAAAAAGTATTAATTTCTGTAAAAACATGACCCAAAACTTTTGAACATGTGTATGTCTGTCAGCACTAAATGCAATGCGACAATCACAGCCAATTCATTGTGTATGAAATATATAGAAATAACTGGTTTTATTCTGAATATGTAACAGATTTAGTCACACTGGACTGAATTTATAATTCTCATGATTTTTAAGAAAACATTATTAGGGGTGGGCGATATGACCAAATTCTTACTTCACAATATGAGAAATTTTATTTCACGATAAAGATGTATATCATGCTATAGTTATTTTGTGTTATTTTACCATATTTCTGTTATTAAAAATAAGAAAAAAGAAGCAAATTACAAACAATAGGACAAATACAATATAACAAAAATATGAATTAAACTAAAGGTGCAATAGGTGATTTGGGAAATGCTGACTTTAGCCTCCTAGCATTGAAAGCATAAGATCCCATCCTCCTTGCAAATCGCCGTCCAAAGCCACACCTCCTCCAAAACACATGAACGCGCACAGACCAGAAGCGAGACTACCAGTGACAACATTATTGGATTATATCATGTCTCATTTACCGGTGAGAAAACTTTACAGTACAGTGAGAAACAGTTCTATAATAACAAACATAAACAACTTTAAAAACGGAGTTAGATGCAGCAAGTTTTCGGTTGTGTAGCTAGAAAAACGTGTCAGGGTGTAATAATACTTCTTG
This sequence comes from Coreius guichenoti, assembly GCA_039654105.1. Taxonomy (NCBI): domain Eukaryota; kingdom Metazoa; phylum Chordata; class Actinopteri; order Cypriniformes; family Gobionidae; genus Coreius; species Coreius guichenoti. Next base: position 34,781,543 of record CM077186.1, read on the forward strand.
CATGCCAGGTTTTCCACAATGAGAGCCTGCTTTGTTGTCAGTTCATAAGGAAAGTTATGTTGTTGCTGTTTGTCTGCCATTCTCTCTCTGTCTGCAGAGCTTACGTGAACGAGCTGACGACGTATGATGTCTGTGTGAACAGGCTGCGCAGTGGTATTCGGACCGAATGCAATGATTGAACGAACATTTTATGGTCCTACGCCTTCCACAGCCGATATATATATATATATATATATATATATATATATATATATATATATATATATATATATATATATATATATATATATATATATTAATAAAAATACTTTTAGACAGCTTAACATAGTGATTGCTATCAGGATATGAAGAGACTTTCAACCAGCATAACAAAAAATGTTTCTGTAGAGAATCACCTATTGCACCTTTAAGTTTTTCAGGTACAATAGGTTTATTTAACATGTAGTTAGAATTAGTACAGAAATGTAATAATCAAATGTAAAAATAAAATATTGCATAGTCTTCACTGCATGAATTAAATCTAAATGTATTCTTATTAAAGCTAAAAAAAAAAGTTATTCAGTCAAGAGCAGTAAGTTATTTTCTCTTTTGTTTGATTCACATTAATGGCACAGATTAGCAGGTAGGTTTATTAGGCTGCTGTCACTTTAAGAACAAACGCACGGATCCATTATACTGATACACATCCGGTTTACACCCAACTGTTTACTTTCACTTGAGACACATCCGGCTGTGTTTACATGAATACTCAATACGATGGGCGATCGCATGCTGAGTCTTACGCTGTGTGTCAGTCAGTTTTTTGCAGCTTATTGTGCTTAACACTTTTTAACATAGAGCATGTCCCAAATTGTGCCAGTCAGCACGGATAGGATATATTGCGCTTATGACTCATTTTAACATCAAGCACGAACCTCTCTTTATATTGTCATTCATGCATGCATGATCTTATGATGGAATCTCTAAACAAAAAAAATTCAATGTTTGCTAAAAATAGGTGGAAATTAGCATCCACAGTTAAATATCCTGTAATATCTGCTGATATAGTCCTGTTATATTGTGTAGCCCTAGTTAATCTAGATGTTATTAAATAATTTCTGTGGTAATTCATGAGTTCCATTGCTTCTATTCATGTTTGAAGTCAGCTTTAGAACAAGTGCTAGTAGGAGGGCTTGACAGCTTTACAGACAGTAACTAAGGGGGGTGAGGCTAAGCGACTGGACTGGTCATTTTCTCTTTCACAGGGAATGTTTAAAGTGACCCATATGCTTTGCACAATTGAGATGATACTGAACAGTTTAGTTAAATCGGTTGACAACTGGTTAATTGCCCACCGCTAGTATAAGCCAATCATGTTTCAGTGATTGCTTTGTCATGCCTCTGTTTCTTTAATGTAATTTAATATGTGTATGAGGAATGAGGATGTTAGTCAAGTCAATTTACCTGTATTTATATAGCGCTTATACAATACAGATGATGATGCAAAGCAAACAGAATTGTGTTAGTGTGCTACACTTTCCTAGATTTCATCTTTGTATGCGCATACTGTCATTTTTGTATGTATTCAGCAGATGGAAAGCCGTGTGGAGGCAGATGCATGGCACAAGGAAATTTTGCACTCCCACTAAGTGTCCTTCAGCATTCAAGAGGGAGGGAAACTCAGGCCTTGTAGAGCAGACATGCACTCGCAGGTTCATCTGCAGTTCAACAGCCCAAAAATGTTACTACTAGTATGAGGAAAGCACTCAGCGCCTCTTCACATTCACATTCCACAAATCGGCACTTTTGGATGCTGTTTGTGGAAGCAAATATTGCATCCAAGTATATCACACCGTTGTCTGTTGTATCTCCTACAGCATGGTGAAATTGACTTTTTTGCTAAGGCAAGCATCACTACTAATATTGCTGACTCTGAAGGACTGTAAAAAATACGTGCAGTACATTTCTGTGATTATTTAAATTTACAATACACTCTAAAAAATGGTGAGGTAAAAACAACCCAATTTGAGTCATTTTGGCAACACAGCTCTAGGTCAAAAAGGGAACCCCAAAATAGGTTGAAAATCACACAGACTAATAAAAAGGTGAACATTTATTTATAAGCAAGAACACCCAAAATGGACAAAAATATAGTAAAAGCAACGTGAGCATTTGTAAGAAAATAATACAAACTCAAACTCTGTTATATAGCTTATACAGTTAAACAAAATTGATTTTTAATAGTTTAATAATCAATAATGTTTCAGAATAAATTTGATCAGTTATTTTGTTTATTTTTTTCTCCCGCCAACAAGCACTACAGCCAAAACCATCAGGATGAATGCCATCAAGAAATACACCGTCTGAAAGCCTACACTTAAACACTTAAATTTGGGAATTAATTACGTATTACAGTGAATCGACATGACTTTACCCTCCCTGTTTAATGCGTTTATAATCACTCACTTCACTCTCAAGCGCTATTCTGAGCTCTCATGCTGATTTGCCCTGTTTAGTAAATCTGGCCCTTGTTGTGTGCTCTTTTGACCTGTATAACCACTCAGAACACCCTATCAACCTCAAAGCAACGTCCTTGCATCATGATGGCATGTTTTTAGGGGCAAAATAAACTCACATTATCTTCTGAAAATCTTTTTATTTGTTGTAATCTCACTGGGAGTTTGGGTTGCGTTTGACGTTAGTTTGAAGTTCTGAGTCATACCGATAGACGTCAGACATGTCAAGTGGCTGTTTCCCTGCAGAACTTGAGAACTTTCCATGTAAGAACTTGTGCAACAGTTGGTGCGCTGTCATTTTTTCCCTCGTTCACAGGACAGACAGCAGCCTTGTTGTTTTTATTTTTTTTTTGGTTTCTCTTTGCTCTGTGCAGTCTGTGACACCCTCTTGTCTAAATTTCAGCTATCTATAACTATGATGCCAAAGGAGAGCCAGAGTTGAGTCTTCAGGTGGGGGACACGGTACACATACTTGAGACGTTTGAAGGTGAGTGTTGAGTTCCAGCGTGTCTTGACATGTCCACCTACACTTTCTGATTGCGTGTTCACACTTGCACTGAACGCATAATCTGGGGTATCAGTTCTGTTGAAGCTTTGAGAGAAGTTTGAATGAATGGACTTCACACATGGCCCGCAACACACAAATTAACTACCATATTTGCTTAGAGGATTTAAAGGGATCATATTTTACACTTTGTAGCAGTTTATTTTACCAAAGTCCACTTATAATGTTAAAAAGAGTTTTTTTTTTTCTTTTTTCCAATGACCATTTTCTACCTCTGACATTTAAGCTGGTGTTAAAGGGTTAGTTCACCCAAAAATGAATAAATATATTAAAATAGAAAACAGTTGTATGACATTATAATAATATTTTACAATATTTCAGTATTATACCCTCAAGTCATTGCAAACCTGTACGACTTTCTTCTGAAGAACATTGGCATCCAAACATCGTTGGACCCCACTGACTTTCACTGTATGGACATTTTTCACATGTTCCACAGAAAAAAAGAAAGAAAAAATTACCCCCTTTAAAGAGTTAGTTCACCATGTTCACAAATGAAGATATTTTTGATGAAATCCGAGAGCTCTCTGACCCCTCCATAGACAGCTATTTAATTAACACTTTCAAGGCCCAGAAAGGTAGTAAAAACATTGTTAAAATCGTCCATGTGACTCTAGTGGTTCAACCTTAATTTTATGAAGCGATGAGTATACTTTTTGTGTGCAAAAACAAACAAAAATAACAACTTTATTCAACAATTTCGTTCTAGCCTGTGCCAGTCTCCTACGTAGTTTACGCTGTAAAAACAGTGCAGCTCCCGCGTCATCATCACACGCATGGGTCGTGGTGCTCACGTGAACAGCATCGGCTGCTGTAGATCTCGAAAGCGTTGCACTATCCCGTTGTACTGATCCAATGATGTTTGGACGCCAATATTCTTCAAAATATCTCCTTTTGTGTTCTTCAGAAGAAAGTCGTACAGGTTTGCAACGACTTGAGGGTATAATACTGCAATATTGTAAAATATTATTATAATGTCATACAACTGTTTTCTATTTTAATATATTTTAAAATGTAATTTATTCCTGTGATGGTAAAGCTGAATTTTCAGCATCATTACTCACATGATCCTTCAGAAATCATTCTAATATGCTGATTTGCAGATCAAAAACATTTCTTATTATTATTATAATGTTGAAAACAGTTTTTGTGGACAGTGCAGCTTAAAAAAAACATCTATCTGATCTTAAAATTTCAGTCCTCCTGTGAAGGAAATTGTGATGTAAATTCAAGTGATTTTTGTCTGATTAAAATGGGACACATTGGCCAATTTCAGTTTTCTCTTTTTTTCACTTTCTGAAAAAGACAACAACAAAACGAATAGGAAAGGATTGTGCATTATGCACACAATTGATGCTTTATCTGTGTATTTTAGCGTTCTTGTACTGCAACGAAGAATGATGGTAAATTTAGTCTGTCTCCTTGTAAACTGGCTAAATATGTATTTTCTGGCAAGCTTTATAGATATTCTTCTTCAACAGCATACAGTCAATTGTACAATCAACATTCACAATGAAAACTTTATTATATTACCATTATCATTAATCAGCTTCCACCATTATTATTTGATTTCCACTCCCCCAACTCAGAAGACCGTGTTTTAAAGACGAGACAGAGTTTTCCACTGGTAATTTTGACATCTTGATGTCTCTCTTCTTGTAAATATGATTGATATAAGAATAGAAAATCTGATTTTGTTATTTACAACTACACTACTTTCAATATATTCGCTAGTGATATTAACTCTGAACGAACAGAACATCTGCCTTATTCTGTTATATAAATAATATAGAACAGCATCTGCCATGTGGCATCATCTGTCTCAAAGATCTTTTCTTTTTTTCTCCCTCCTTCTCCCAGGGTGGTACCGAGGATACACACTACGACAGAAATCACAAAAGGTGTTGGGATAATTATCATCCTACTGATAAAATGACAATCTAATCATTACCTGACATTCTGCAGCAGGCGGAATGAATTGCGTGGGTTCTCACAAATGCTTCTTTGTCTTATTTCAAAGGGCATTTTCCCTGCCAACTATATTCATCTGAAAGAAGCGAAAGTTGAGGGAACGGGGTAAGAGGCAGATCATATATTAATTATGCTCTATAATTCATTAGTGACAAATTGTCTATCACCTATCACTTAATTAACCACGTGCTGTCAGAAAAGCCTGCAGTTCCTGTCATCTACCGCAGGCTTGCAGTTTTCTCGTTTACTCTCAAACACCCACTGTGGCACTTGTTCAAAGCAGTTAAATAATGCATGATTCATAAATATGGGAGAAAATGCTCTGAAATGTATCATAGCAACACATTTGGCAAGAAAATATATTTTGAATCTCCCAGCATGCCAAAGTCACACAACATGGTCACTGCGTTGCTGACTGTTTTGGACCAAATTTAACTATCTTCTAAGTAAGTGTTTGAGCTGAATGATTTTTTTCTCAATTCTCAACATGTTAAGTCATAGGAATTATACAAATGTTCTATGACTAAACATATGTGTGTAAATAAGAGCCAGTTTGTTACAGAAATGTGGACTGAGCTTATTTAATAAATAATATATAAATGATACTAAATGATTTTGATGTAGCCTAATGAAAGTGTATAGTGTATATGATGGGTGTGCTGAGATGAGCACACCGAAGACTACTAGGAGGACTTGTATAGAGGTCAATACAGCTCTATACCTCTAGGCCTCTAAATATGCATTTTGAGGGAAGTTTATGTGAGGTCGGTGAGGTGTAGGAATATTTCAGGCAGAGGAATGCTCTGATATGAACATAATCAAGTTTTAGCCTCCCAGCTTTCTGAAAAAGGCTTAGTCCTATATGTTTGTATAAAGTAATTAAATAAAACCTAACTTGGCTGCCCTGAAAGTTTGACTGAAATAACCACTCGTTACAACCGAGGTATGCAGCAAAGCATTTGTGAAGCCACAACACGCACAACCTTGAGGCGGATGGGCTACAACAGCAGAAGACCCCACCGGGTACCACTCATCTCCACTACAAATAGGAAAAAGAGGCTACAATTTGCACGAGCTCACCAAAATTGGACAGTTGAAGACTGGAAAAATGTTGCCTGGTCTGATGAGTCTCGATTTCTGTTGAGACATTCAGATGGTAGAGTCAGAATTTGGCGTAAACAGAATGAGAACATGGATCCATCATGCCTTGTTACCACTGTGCAGGCTGGTGGTGGTGGTGTAATGGTGTGGGGGATGTTTTCTTGGCACACTTTAGGCCCCTTAGTGCCAATTGGGCATCGTTTAAATGCCACGGCCTACCTGAGCATTGTTTCTGACCATGTCCATCCCTTTATGACCACCATGTACCCATCCTCTGATGGCTACTTCCAGCAGGATAATGCACCATGTCACAAAGCTCGAATCATTTCAAATTGGTTTCTTGAACATGACAATGAGTTCACTGTACTAAAATGGCCCCCACAGTCACCAGATCTCAACCCAATAGAGCATCTTTGGGATGTGGTGGAACGGGAGCTTCGTGCCCTGGATGTGCATCCCACAAATCTCCATCAACTGCAAGATGCTATCCTATCAATATGGGCCAACATTTCTAAAGAATGCTTTCAGCACCTTGTTGAATCAATGCCACGTAGAATTAAGGCAGTTCTGAAGGCGAAAGGGGGTCAAACACAGTATTAGTATGGTGTTCCTAATAATCCTTTAGGTGAGTGTATATTATGTAAACACAAATTTTTATTTAGATGCGACTAAAAATAAAAAATAAGTAGTATTAAAATTAATAAATTATATTTAAAATATGCTTTAATTTGAATATTTATTACATTATTTAATTAATATTTATTTACATTTATTTAACTTGTCATGACTGTATCCTCACTGATTGAAATATATTATTCAATATGCTGACTTGTGTTTTGAATTCAAAACTATCACTTAGTGTATCAAATAATACTGGTGACATTCTTTAACCAAAATGCCCAGCGTTGCAGTTTTGCAAATTAAATCCTGATGCAAATTTGCCTAAATTAAATACTTTTTATAACGATGGCTTCCTAGACATTTTAAAAGAAAAAAATACATGATGAAAACCAGTGCTTTGGTCTCCCAGGTTTGAATAACTGCAAAAGACATTTTTATTTGATTATCTGAGAACCTGACTGAACCTTTTTCTTTTTAACCTACTGTTGATGTACAGGAAACAAGAGACTGTCGTACCCACAGATTTGCCCTTGGTCCAGGAGCTTGGCGCCACACTACGAGAATGGACACAAATATGGCACAAGCTTTACGTGGTACGTGAACCCACCTGTGTTTCATTTGCGGTTTGTTTGAGTTGAACTCATTGTCCGTTTCAGCTCAACACAGAGCTTCCCATGATGTGTTTGTTCAACAAAGACAAATCCCATCCAAGCTGTGATATGGTTTTTTTAAATCACCTGTTCGTCTACATACCAGAACAACAAGGCCACGCTGTTCCGGAACGTTCAGCAGATGGCCTACAGTCTGATCGAGTACCGCTCGCAGATTGTGTCCGGCACGCTTCCCAACGACGAACTTGTGGAGCTGAGGAAGAAAGTCACAGCGAAAATCGACTATGGGAACAGGTGCGATATAGCTTCCCGAACCTCATGTTGTTTCACCAAACAGATCTTTTGAGAACTTGAATGTCTGTATATGTGATTTGCTGATATCCTCAAGCAGAAATATTGATGGAATGCTTTAGTACAACTGTTTATAATTAATGATAATACAGTAGGGATGTGTCAGTACTCTTGTGTGGTAAAATAAGACTGCGGCTGTTGCACAGGATTCTGGGTCTTGATTTAGTGGTGCGTGATGAAGCCGGAAACACATTAGACCCCGAACTCACCAGCACGGTCAGTCTGTTCAGGGCTCATGAGACGGCATCCCTCAGTATTGATGAGAGGATACAGGAGGAGAAGGTAAAAACACATGTTTTTGCTCTGTTTATTATCAAATTGATATTTTTTTATATATATATATATATATATATATATATATATATATATATATATATATATATATATATATATATATATATATATATATAATATGCTGGTACTAGGGACATATTTTCTTTCTAGTGGCATGATGAACCCTGGGTCCAGAATTAGCACATGACTCTAGCAAAATTGGATTTGACGAGTAATTAAAATAGTTGACTGAATTGCAATGTAAATTCACAGGAATAACTGACTGAATCAAATTAGAAGGATACAAATGGACTGCTAAAGAAAAAACGATAAATTGGTTGGTTATTCTGCTGTTATGTTTTGACAAATAAATAGGCTAAATATCTGTTAACCTTTTATTGCACAAGGAGTTGCAAATTTGTATTAATCCTTTGAAGTACTGTAGCTAAAAAAATTATATTTATATAAGTGCAATGTAGTGTTGTCAAAAATATCATTTTTTTTCGATACATATTGATACTGAAATATCTGAAACGCTTCCAATACTCATTTTCCGCAGAATAGACACATGATACCAGCTGCTCTTTCTCTCTCTCTCATCTCTCCGACAGCGAGTGATGCACAAACCCACCTCTCCTCACTCACTCGTTTCATTTGCTCAGGATGAATATTGTTGCTGTTACAGGGTTTGAATTTCAGCGTGGGATTGCGCATATTGTGCATAATTTTACTCACTCCCGCAGATTTTGTGGTCACACCCAAAGTGCGCGCACATAAAGCCGCCTCTCAGAACTAAATTGAGTTATTTTCCGCTGCTGATTGCGCTTAATACACACAAAATAATGTCAAAATGCTGGTCTTGGCGAGTATTCACGTAAACACAGTCAGTTCTGTTTTAAGTGAACGTAAAAAGTTGAGAAAGAAAACGTGTAACAGTATAATGGATCCGTGCGTCAGGTCTTAAAGTAACAACAGCCTAATATACCTGCTGCTGAATTATGAGACGATATTAAAAATATCTATATGGCAGTTTTTCCTTATGGCATTGATGTTCACTTGTGGCCAGTGGACAACAGTGTACATCTCTTGATAATAAATAATCCCCCGTAATCAACATTCATTCAGTTAATCTCATTGGTGTGGTGATAAAAACCTTGCTTTTTAATAATTAAATATGAATTATTATTTATATACATTTTTATATCTTTGGTTTGTTGTGAAATTGGTCTTAAAATCTTATTTTAAATCATTATTTGCATAAATAATGACTTTTCTCAGTGACTTTCCCCTCAAGCATCTTCGAAGGTAACATTTAAATTGTAAAATTTTACATTGTATGCATTTCACAGAGGCTTTTATCCATTGCATTCAGGTATACATTTTATCAGCTTGTGCAGCTTATGCATTTATGTGCGCGCACTTTGGGTGTGACCACAAAATCTGCAGGAGTGAGTAAAATTATGCACAATATGCGCAATCCCACGCTGAAATTCAAGCCCTGTAACAGCAACAATATTCATCCAGAGCAAATGAAATGAGTGAGTGAGGAGAGGTGGGTTTGTGCGTCACTCGCTGTTGGAGAGATGAGAGAGAGAGAAAGAGCAGCTGGTATCGTGTATCTTTTCTGCAGAAAATGAGTATTGGAAGGTTTCAGATATTTCAGTATCAATATGTATCGAAAAAACGATATTTTTGACAACACTACATTGCACTTATATATATAAATATATAATTTTTTTAGCTACAGTACTTCAAAGGGGATTAATACATTTCTTGGTAATCAAGCCCATGACCTTGGCATTGCTAGCACCATGCTCTACTGTATCTCAGCACTACTGTTGTTACATAACTGCTTCTGTCCCCAGACATGAATTTTCTCTGTTGTTTTTTGGTAGATGCGGCTTCAGAACCTGGAGAAACGGCGTCAGGCCCTCTTCAGCGGCGTGCACACGTATAGCCTCCTAATGAATCTCAAAAACTTTGTATGCAACATCGGCGAGGACGCAGAACTCTTCATGTCATTATATGATCCTGACAAGTCTGAATTTATTAGGTGAGTCTGTCTCTTCCTTTTGTTTGTTTGTTTTTTTTAAAAAGCAGAAGGGCAAAAGTATAGACTGTCCGCTGAGTATGAACTCCTGTTAGAAATATGTGAATGCTTGGCTAAGTTTTACTTCTTTAAAAGCTGAAATACACCAGTATATTCCACAACGAACAGCTAGTGTGCTTGTGTGGGTTTCAGTGGTGAAAATATTATGGCACGAATTGGACAATGAATAACATGTTATTTTATTTAATGAGATGAGCTGCTTTATGTGAGAGAGAGAATGTCCAAGAGACTGAAAACTAATCTTTTCTTTATAAGTCAACGAAATAGTTTTTCAAAAGATATATAAAGCACCTAGTCAGTGTGGTTCTCTTTTATATTTAAGAGCTTGTATCATGAATCATCAAATTTTCCTTGACATTTTAAATTAAAAAGGTATATTGTGTTATGAAAACATACTGGACAAGAACTCAAAACATCCAGAGTCCATTAAAACTGTTTATTAAAGCCAAATTTGAAAAGTGGCCTATTCCGAAAGCATTGGGTTTTTGGGGAGGGTGGGAAATGGTCATATTAAATTGACATTTAGCATTATAAGTGGACCTCAACAAAGTGATAGAAATATTCAATATAAACCCTTTAGCTTGTCATATAAAGGCAACCTTTTGTTCACAGACCAAGTTTGGTTAGTAAATGTTGTTTGAACTTGAAATATTTTTGTGACACATTTTGTCTTGTCCTATCAGTGAAAACTTCCTGGTGCGATGGGACAGCACAGGCATGCCGAAAGAGATCGAAAAACTCAACAACCTTCCTGCACTCTTCACGGTAACAAAGATTAAAAAAACAGATTTTTTTGGACTACTGGTAAAAAGTTTGGGGTTGGTATGACTTTTTTGTTGTTGAAAGAAGTCTCTTATGTTCACCAAGGCTGCATTTATTTGATCAAAAAATACAGTGAGAACAGTAAAATTGTGCAATGTTATTACAATTTTAAACAACTGTTTGTCTCTTTGATTATATTTGAATATATGTAATTTATTCCTGTGATCAAAGCTGAATTTTCAGCATCATTACTCCAGTCTTCAGTGTCACATGATCCTTCAGAAATCATTGTAATGTGCTAATTTGCTGCTCAAGAAACATTTCTTATTATCAGTGTTGAAAACAGTACAACAAAACATTGTGATTAATTTTTTTTTTAAGGATTCTTTGATTTTTGTTTTTGTTTTTTCAGCATTTATTTGAAATGTATATATTTTTTGTAATAATGCAAGTTTTTAGTGTCACAAACAAACAAACATTCTGACCCCAAACGTTTGAACGTAAATCTAAAAATGATAAAAAAAAAAAAAGCATGGCATTGTTTCGAATAATTTTTAAATGTTAATGGCTGTTTTTCTTCTGTGATGTCCCTGTGTCCAGGATCTGAGCAGCAGTGACCTCATCAGACAGCGCGTCTTCCTGGTGTGTCAAATCATCCGTGTGGGCTGCATGGAGCTGAAGGACGGAAAGAAACACACAGGAGGGCTGAGGAGGCCGTTTGGAGTAGCAGGTTCTAGATTATTTATTATTCATAGATGGTATAGCTGTAGAAGATCCAGAGCTTTCCTGGATCTTCTCTTCATTTCACACTTCATATTTAGAATTTGTTTAGAATCATGAGAATTTGTACTTTTAAGTTGTTAAAACGGTACACTTTACAGAAAGGAGGATTATGGGGGGATTGGTTGTCTCCCTTGGTTGCAAGGGCGTAGTTTTGGTTTAAACATCAGGGGGTTGAAGTGTGAACCGTTTAACAGGGTCCCAGGCCATGCTTCCTCGTGAGGTTTATTTGTTTGTTTGTTTGTTTATTTATTTATTTTTGCAAAATGGTCCACACATGCAAAGTTGGTTGATAACATAACTGCAATAAAGTAGCCTATAGTTAATCACTTGTTTACAAAGTGCCATGGGAAGTCAAACTATCTTTACTTAAAATTTTCGGTAACACTTTAGTATGGGGAACACATTCACTATTAACTACGACTTTTGCCTCAATAAACTCCTAATTACTGCATATTAATAATTAGTAAGGTGGTAGTTATGTTTAGGTATTAGGTAGGATTAAGGGATGTAGAATATGGTCATGCAGAATAAGGTATTAATGTGTTTTATAAGTACTAATAAACAGCCAATATCCTAGCAATATACATGCTAATAAGCAACTAGTTAATAGTGAGAATTGAACCATAAAATTAGGGGCCCTGTTTTAACAATCTAAGCGCATGGTCTGAAGCGCATGGCGCAGGTGCACTTAGGGTGTGTCCGAATCCACTTTTGCTAGTTTAACAACGGAAAAAATGGTCGGCCCGCCAGGCACATGATCCAAAAGGGTTGTCCCTAGTCTCTTAATGAGTCATGGGTGTGTTTTGGGCGTAACGTGCTATAAACCAATCAGAGTCTCATCTCCCATTCCCTTTAAAAGCCAGTTGCGCTTGCACCATGGCGAATTCACTATTTACATGGCGGAATTTGCGAGCGAAAAGACTGAACGCTTTTCCAGAGAGGAATCTTTTTGTTTATTGTATTTAATATTTAAAAATGTTTGTGTGCTGCTGCACGTCCCTGTGTGTGTAATAAGCAGAGTGTATGTGTGTTGTGCACCCGCCTATAGGCGCATATTACTAACGCGCCCTTTAAATAACACAAAAGATACTGCGCTGTTGACTTTAGAACAGGTTTTTGGTGGTCAATGGCACAGTTGTTTTCAGTTCCTCAAAATAGCAACGGGCCAACAATGCCCCTGAAAACACCTCGTTTTCAGACCAGCACGCCCATGGGCAAATAGATGGGCGCGAGTGCATTTGCTATTTGTATTTGCAAAGTGTTACCAAATTTTTGGTTTGGTTTAGACAATAAGGCCCAGACTTTAAAGCTCTTTTTAACTTGTGCTTGGCCTTATGAAAAAGTAACAGTTCTTGTAATTGTTTAATGGTAGCATTTGTTACAGTAAGGATATAATTACAGGTAAGACCATTGATGGCTCCTCCAATGTTAACTTTTTTCTTTCTTTTTTTATCTATAGCATTTGTTATGAAAAATAGCAACCTACACATTTAGAAACTATACCTACAACATGCCACAGTTGAGTTGTAATGTAATGAAAAATCAGTTCCCCTAACAGATTATAAATTCTACAAAAAATTTACCACAATAAATACAATAGAACGTGATAAATTCTAGTAAGGTGGTCACGCGTTTAAAAAGCTTATGTTGGTGCAGGATGATGTTTTCTCCTCTTTTCATCATTCTTTTCATCATGTTTGACTTTCTCCATAGCGTTTTACTACATTCTCAATGGAATTCAAATGGGTTGCACATTTTATCATCAGCAACACGATAGGAACAGCTCGCACAAATCTTATCACACTTTTGAAGCACGCCGGTGCGTACCCACCCACTTCGAGCACTGTTGGAAACCAGACAGTTGACATTGATTTCCATAGTAGGAAAAAAATACGATGGAAGTTAATGTAATGAATCCCAACCTACCATTAAAATGAATGCACAGAACTCTCCACAAGTTATATCTCAATAAAGGTGAAGTCATTTCTGTGCCAGTAGCATTCTGGAACAGAATTGCAAAAATATTGATCTCTGCCTTTGTTTACAGTTAAGTTCTTCCACCTCAACAGTACGACTCGAACAGCTTTACAGCTCAAATAACACACATTTTGTTCTACTGACTACAAGTGCTTTAGAAACCGCAATACAAACGTCACATTTCTGCTTTTAAGCTCTTCAGGTGTCATGGCCCGCTGGGCTTCAATTATGAGTGCATTACTCCAAGTGCACTTTTTTTCTGTTTTCATGATCTTAAGGGGTGCGTCAACTTCATTTTGTGTGGTAATAGATCTTAACTTTTCAGATGTCGTGTGTGTGTGAACAAGGGTTTAATTGCATCAAGAGAATCACAACAATCAGTGTTTCTTTAGTATTTTGATTATAAGACTTTTGCTTGTCACTTTCAGCACTGCCTCGCATTATGTCAAATAACTGAGCAAAAGACATTTATCCGTATTGCCGATTTGCTTTTGAAAAAATTGACTTTTCCCCAGTTGCCCATGCCCACAGTTCCCAAGATGTTTCACATCTCACAGCTTATAGTGTTTATCATATTTCAGTTTAAAGTTTTCAGTTATGCAGGTAGCGGAAAGACCCAATTGGACAATTATCATTTTTCCTTGTTGGTCTAACTCAGTCATGTCAGATTGAGTTAGAATAGATGTTGTATCAAACCTACAGGTGAACCACATTTGCAGAAAATAGTTTCTTTTTGTTTCAAAAGGACGTTGTGTCAAGTGTTTTGACCTCTTTTTTTTGCTACTGACTCACTGTAGACAATAACATCAGGTTGAATGCCTGCATTGTATTTTTCAAGAAGAAAATTAAATTTTTACCGTAAGCTCAAAGACATATTGCGTCACTGGCTTATTACATTCATTCTGTGGCTTTCTTAAACCTGCGCGCACAGACAACACCTGGTTTACCTTGTTGTGAACATGTCTCTCCATTTTTCATGGTTGATAGTACATAATTAGAGACCTAAAAGACATGAGACATGAGGAAAAGCAGTTATTAGTAGGCAGCATGATCACAGAACAATTATGTTTTTCTTAGATTTTATAATCTTAATGTTGAAGATGATTTAGAGTCTGTTCATTTGGTATTCAAGCTTCCAAATCAAAAGTTGATATTGAGGTTTCTATAGACTCAAAATGAATCTTTTATCAGCATTGAAACATATTCAAAGAATTGCAGGAAGAACAAATGAACAGTTTGCCTTCCGAATACATCGCAAAACTAATACTTAGAAAATGCAAGTTATTTTCTCTCTAAGGGAATATGAACAATATAGAATGTAATAATTAAATGTAATGTATCTGCTGTTCAGATCAGCTCTAGCCTCCTGTTCTTTGTGTTTACAGTCATGGATATCACAGATATTGCCCATGGGAAAATTGATGATGATGATAAGCAGTATTTCATCCCTTTTCAACAGTGAGTGTGTCCTTTTTGAGATTAGAATATCCTTCATTTGCATTATAGTCCATCATACACTGTTATACACTGTTGTACACTGCTAGGCTATATTTTGCTATTTCCTTCAATTTTGTCCTTCTCCTCTTGGACTCTCTTTTCCTAGGATTGCCATGGAAACATACATCCGTCAGAGACAGCTAATCATGTCTCCTCTCATCCCGTCTCGTGTCATTGGTGAGAATGAGCCACTCGTTGCCGTCTTCAACAAGGTCATCGCAACGCGAGAGGTCAACCACAAAGGACAGGGTAAATCCAGACCAATAGACCAAAAATTAATCTTTGGTCTTGTGTTTATGTCTCTGGCGACAAATGTGACCTTGTGGAAGTTTCTCGATTGTTGTATGATAGTCGAGTGTTTGGAAAGTTTGAGAGGATGAAAACAGGATCACTTTGATAAAGTCAAACTGTTTTACATGGAGACAAAATAAATATACACTTTTTATTTATTTTAGTAGCATTTTATTTAAGGCCAATCATGTGTTTTAATTGTAAAAAAATGTAAAAATGACAATTTCTGTTTTAAAATATTTTAGTGAATTTTGAGCAAATATTGTGTAAAAATAATAATCTATTAATTTCAGCATACATGTGTACATCTCAATGTTAAATTTTATTAACACATATTGACACCCAACTCTGTAATAATTGGATCGACCATTAAAAAAACCTGTTTTGCTTGACCATTATTTATAATAGTCAGAATGGTGCAAAATCCGACAAAATAATCTGCCACATTGCTTTGCGTGTAAATGCATATTTAGTTCCTAATGTTGTTTTATATTGAGTTGAAACGTAATGTCTAAATCTATCTATCTATCTATCTGTCTGTCTGTTGGTCTGTCTGTCGGTATATCGGTCTGTCGTTCAATCTGTCTCTCGGTCTGTCTGTCGTTCGGTCTGTATCTCGGTCTGTCTCTAGGTCTGTTTGTCTGTCGTTTTATTTGTCTGTCTGTCTGTCGTTCGGTCTGTCTGTATCTCGGTCTGTCTCTAGGTCTGTCTGTCTGTCATTCTGTCTGTCTGGTAATTGATTCTGAGATGATTTAGTTTGTGTTGAGAGAATCAGTCTTCGGTCTGTCTGTCGTTCGGTCAGCCGTTTGGTCTGTCTGTCTGTCGTTTGGTCTGTCTGTCTGCCTCTCGGTCTGACATTCGTTCGGTCGGTCTGTCTCTCGGTCTGTCTGTCGTTCAATCTGTCTTTCGGTCTGTCATTTGGACTGTCTGTATCCCGGTCTGTCTCTAGGTCTCTCTGTCTGTCTGTCATTTGATTTGTCTGTCTGTCTTTCGGTCTGTCTGGTAATTGATTCTGAGATGATTTAGTTTGTGTTGAGAGAATCGATCTTCGGTCTGT
This sequence comes from Coreius guichenoti, assembly GCA_039654105.1. Lineage (NCBI taxonomy): Eukaryota > Metazoa > Chordata > Actinopteri > Cypriniformes > Gobionidae > Coreius > Coreius guichenoti. Next base: position 34,798,008 of record CM077186.1, read on the forward strand.
CTGTCTGGTAATTGATTCTGAGATGATTTAGTTTGTGTTGAGAGAATCCATCTTCTGTCTGTCTGTCGTTCGGTCTGTCTGTATCTCTGTCTGTCTGTCTGTCTCTCTGTCTGTCGTTCGGTCTGTCGTTCTGTCTGTCTGGTAATATTGATTCTGAGATGATTTAGTTTGTGTTGAGAGAATCGATCTTCGGTTTGTCTGTCTGTCGTTCGGTCTGTCTGTATCTCGATCTGTCTGTCGTTTGGTCTGTCGTTCTGTCTGTCTGGTAATTGATTCTGAGATGATTTAGTTTGTGTTGAGAGAATCGATCTTCGGTCTGTCTGTATCTCGGTCTGTCTGTCGTTTGGTCTGTCGTTCTGTCTGTCTGGTAATTGATTCTGAGATGATTTAGTTTGTGTTGAGAGAATCGATCTTCGGTCTGTCTGTCTGTCGTTTGGTCTGTCTGTATCTCGGTCTGTCTGTCTCTCGGTCTGTCGTTCGGTCTGTCTGGTAATTGATTCTGAGATGATTTAGTTTGTGTTGAGAGAATCTGTCTTCGGTCTGTCTGTCGTTCGGTCAGCCGTTCGGTCTGTCTGTCGTTTGGTCTGTCTGTCTGCCTCTCGGTCTGACATTCGTTCGGTCGGTCTGTCTCTCGGTCTGTCTGTGGTTCGGTCTGTCTGTCGTTCAGTCTGTCTTTCGGTCTGTCATTTGGACTGTCTGTATCCCGGTCTGTCTCTAGGTCTCTCTGTCTGTCTGTCATTTGATTTGTCTGTCTGTCTTTCGGTCTGTCTGGTAATTGATTCTGAGATGATTTAGTTTGTGTTGAGAGAATCGATCTTCGGTCTGTCTGTCTGGTAATTGATTCTGAGATGATTTAGTTTGTGTTGAGAGAATCCATCTTCTGTCTGTCTGTCGTTCGGTCTGTCTGTATCTCTGTCTGTCTGTCTGTCTCTCTGTCTGTCGTTCGGTCTGTCGTTCTGTCTGTCTGGTAATATTGATTCTGAGATGATTTAGTTTGTGTTGAGAGAATCGATCTTCGGTTTGTCTGTCTGTCGTTCGGTCTGTCTGTATCTCGATCTGTCTGTCGTTTGGTCTGTCGTTCTGTCTGTCTGGTAATTGATTCTGAGATGATTTAGTTTGTGTTGAGAGAATCGATCTTCGGTCTGTCTGTATCTCGGTCTGTCTGTCGTTTGGTCTGTCGTTCTGTCTGTCTGGTAATTGATTCTGAGATGATTTAGTTTGTGTTGAGAGAATCGATCTTCGGTCTGTCTGTCTGTCGTTTGGTCTGTCTGTATCTCGGTCTGTCTGTCTCTCGGTCTGTCGTTCGGTCTGTCTGGTAATTGATTCTGAGATGATTTAGTTTGTGTTGAGAGAATCTGTCTTCGGTCTGTCTGTCGTTCGGTCAGCCGTTCGGTCTGTCTGTCGTTTGGTCTGTCTGTCTGCCTCTCGGTCTGACATTCGTTCGGTCGGTCTGTCTCTCGGTCTGTCTGTGGTTCGGTCTGTCTGTCGTTCAGTCTGTCTTTCGGTCTGTCATTTGGACTGTCTGTATCCCGGTCTGTCTCTAGGTCTCTCTGTCTGTCTGTCATTTGATTTGTCTGTCTGTCTTTCGGTCTGTCTGGTAATTGATTCTGAGATGATTTAGTTTGTGTTGAGAGAATCGATCTTCGGTCTGTCTGTCTGGTAATTGATTCTGAGATGATTTAGTTTGTGTTGAGAGAATCCATCTTCTGTCTGTCTGTCGTTCGGTCTGTCTGTATCTCTGTCTGTCTGTCTGTCTCTCTGTCTGTCGTTCGGTCTGTCGTTCTGTCTGTCTGGTAATATTGATTCTGAGATGATTTAGTTTGTGTTGAGAGAATCGATCTTCGGTTTGTCTGTCTGTCGTTCGGTCTGTCTGTATCTCGATCTGTCTGTCGTTTGGTCTGTCGTTCTGTCTGTCTGGTAATTGATTCTGAGATGATTTAGTTTGTGTTGAGAGAATCGATCTTCGGTCTGTCTGTATCTCGGTCTGTCTGTCGTTTGGTCTGTCGTTCTGTCTGTCTGGTAATTGATTCTGAGATGATTTAGTTTGTGTTGAGAGAATCGATCTTCGGTCTGTCTGTCTGTCGTTTGGTCTGTCTGTATCTCGGTCTGTCTGTCTCTCGGTCTGTCGTTCGGTCTGTCTGGTAATTGATTCTGAGATGATTTAGTTTGTGTTGAGAGAATCTGTCTTCGGTCTGTCTGTCGTTCGGTCAGCCGTTCGGTCTGTCTGTCGTTTGGTCTGTCTGTCTGCCTCTCGGTCTGACATTCGTTCGGTCGGTCTGTCTCTCGGTCTGTCTGTGGTTCGGTCTGTCTGTCGTTCAGTCTGTCTTTCGGTCTGTCATTTGGACTGTCTGTATCCCGGTCTGTCTCTAGGTCTCTCTGTCTGTCTGTCATTTGATTTGTCTGTCTGTCTTTCGGTCTGTCTGGTAATTGATTCTGAGATGATTTAGTTTGTGTTGAGAGAATCGATCTTCGGTCGGTCTGTCTGTCGTTCGGTCTGTCTGTCTGGTAATTGATTCTGAGATGATTTAGTTTGTGTTGAGAGAATTGATCTTCGGTCTGTCTGTCTGTCTCTCGGTCTGTCGTTCTGTCTGTCTGGTAATTGATTCTGAGATGATTTAGTTTGTTTTGAGAGAATCTGTGCCCTCATGGCTGGAGTTTGTTGACTGATGAGACCTGTCTGATAACGGCGTATTTTTGCTTTCAGGTTTGTTTGTGACCCTAAAGCTGCTCCCTGGAGACGTGTTCCAGGTTAAAAAAGATTACCCTCATTTTGTGGATCGCACAACAGCTATAGTCAGGAAAATGGGCTTTCCTGAAATTATCCTGCCAGGTTGGTCTGTACATCTTTTAGATTGTAACATCTTCTTCTTAAATGTAGTGCTATTAAAGCCTTTCTAACCCACTTTAGTGAATCCATTTGCAGTCGTCTCTTCACCCAGATTCTCTGGTGACCATTAGTCAACCTTCATGTACAGTTCAGTTAGTGCAACTATTTTGTCTCTACAGGTTATGTAAGGAATGATATATATGTTACACTGCTACAAGGAGAATTTGATCGTGGTAAGAAGAAGACCCCCAAAAACGTAGAAGTTATAATGAGTGTGGTGGATGAAGAAGGAAATCCCGTGGAGGTAAAGAAACCCCATTACATTAAATATTATTTAACATTAATATCTAGGCTCAATTAGGATATTCCCACACCATTGCTTGGTAAAGTGCACTTGTTTAAAACCAGTAACTAAATCCTGATTCAAAGTAAAATCACATTACAACAGCTTCAATTACATTTTTTTTTTTTTTTGCACCAGTAATTTGCAGGTGCTACCATGGTACATATCTAAAAAAAAACATTGGATTACCATGGCACAACTTTTTAGGAAATGCCATCAAAGTCATTTTAATATGAATGGTATGAATAAAAAAACACTTTCTTTGGTTCCATTGTTCTCTGTTCTTCTCGTTTATATTGACTAACAGTTTTCGCTTTAACTATTTAGCATGCATAGCTCATCCGCCCCCCTTTATCTCTGTGTTTTGACAGCAGAACTGTTGCTGGCATAAAAACAGCTCGCAGATATTTCTCCTTTATGAAACGGCTGCTGTCTTTAAATGTCCAAACATGCAGCACAGAAAGCTTTTTACAGTGCTGTTCTTGCCAAATGCTATTTTGAGCTGTAATTCACATATATGTGTGTCCTGTCTACACTCGTGAACACGGAAAAATACAAGAAATTATTCTGAAACATTTTTCCTAAAAAGATCTTCCCCTTTTAAGAGATTTAAGCTTGTATTCAGTCTTGTTGTCATTTTATATACTGCACATTATGCAACATGGTTTCCTTCAACTCAAGCTGTGCACTGCCAACTTCTGGTCTTGTCAATGTTGAATTTTTCTGCAGCAAACCACTTACTGTATGTGAAAAGAAAAACTATTTTCTTCCAGTAGATCTTGGTTTTTTTTTTAACATTCTCAATCTCTCTTCAGAAAGCCATGTTTCCTGGAGCTGGTTATGAAGGGATCACTGAATACAAGTCTGTCATCTACTATCAAGTCAAGCAGCCCTGCTGGAATGAGACGGTTAAGGTACAAACACCAGGATGAAAACAAAGGCATCTGGGTTCAGGTTTTTTGAAGTTTTGAAGCTAAAGACCCTTTCATATGACTCTCGCCATTATTCTTCAATGCAAAGCATTAATCTACAGCACAACCTCACTTTATTTTGCGTGTAGCCTATTCAAGAGGTGTAACCTGCAAATCAAAGTTCAACAATTTCAACTTTTGGAGCCGCAGTCAAATATTAAAACAAGATGGAAAGAGCGACTGATTCTTTGTGCAACTGAAGTTGCATGTTTTATTCAGTTATTTAATTACTTTTATTAAAACCTCTTTGCTTAACATTGACATACATTTTACAGTTGATTTTAAACAAAAAATTCATTTTATATTTAATTTTGAAGCACTTCCCATAAGGCCAATCATATGTTTTAATTGTAAAAGTTCACAAATGAAAATTTCTGTTTTAAAATATTTTAATGAGTAAAAATATCCTGCATATTAATTTCAACATGTGTTCCTCTCTTTAACACATATTGGCACCCAACTCGCTTGTAACACTTTGCAATATGGTTTAATTTGTTCATTTTAGTTAGCTAGAGCAGTTAACATGAACTACCAATGAACAGCATTTATTCATCTTATTTAATGTTAATTTCAGCATTTATTAATACATTTTTAAAATCAAAAGTTGTATTTGTTAACTTCAATTAACGCACTGTGAACAAAAAAACAACAAACAATTATATTTTTACTAATTAACATTAACAAAGATTAATAAATGCTTTAAAAAATATATTGCTTTATTCATGTTGGCTTATGCATTAACTAATGAGACCTTATTGTAAATTGTTACCAGAAAGTATTGCCACTATTTACAATAGTCCCTCAAAGTCAGAATGGTGTAATATCCTGGCAAAATGATCTGGTACATTGTTTTGCATGCAAACACACACAATGTCAAATGCATATCATGACATCAGAGAGAGTATGTTTTCTTTTTATTCTTTCTGCAATGTATTAAAGTGACCGGCAGGATTTTTTTCTTATTTTAAGCTCAAATATATTACCTCTTCCATTTCCTTGCACTATTTTCACTGTGTATACCTGCCACTTTCATGCTGCCTAGCAAGAAAATTGCCCTTCTATGACACTGTGCACAATGGTTTTCATGTCAAGGTCAATTGAACTCCTGACGCTTGTGTTAAAGGGATAGTTCACCCAAAAATGAAAATTAGCCATGATTAGCCCAAGTCATCCTAGGTGTATATGACATTCTTCTTTCAGACGAATAAAATCAGAGTTATATTAAAAAAGTCCTGGCTAATCCAAGCATTATAATGGCAGTGAATTGTTGCCTCGTTTATGAAGTCCATAAAAGTCCATCTGTCCATCATATAACTGCTCCACACGGCTCCGGGGGGTTAATAAAGACCTTCTGAAGTGAAGTGGCACATTTGTGTAAGAAAAATATCCATATTTAAAACTTTATAGACTAAAATTACCTAGCTTCCGGCCGTCAGTGGTGCGCAAGTCGACTTGCGCTAAAAGAGTAACCCCCGACGCTACGTTTTGTTTTGCTCTATGCTCTGCGCTTCTGCGTTTGTCAATACGCATGCGTCAAGGGTTACTCTTTCGCCGTAAATCGATGCGTACGTCAATCTGCCGGAAGTTAGTTATTTTAGTCTATAAAGTTTTAAATATGGATATTTTTCTTACACAAAAGCGCCGTTTTTGGGTGATCTAACCCTTTAAGAGGTGCGTTGAAGCCCTTCACATGGGTCATGTGAAAGGGACTTAAGAGCTGCACCCGGGTTTTCATTCACTCGTTCTCTTCTGTTCGTCAGGTGGCCATTCCTATTGAGGATGTATGTCGATGTCACCTGAGGCTTACCTTTAGACACAGATCTTCTCAAGATTGTGAGTCCTTATAGGGCATGACATTGAGGTTGCAAGAACTGTATGTAGACTGTGGTATCTGTTCTCTTTTTTCTCTTTCATTAATGCATTTCTGCAGAGGTTTACAACCTTTTTGTCCAGGTCATGTTTGTAGTGTGCATTTAACTTCATTTTAGGCGCAAGAAAAGTCCAACATGAGGCTAAATATTATGCCTGAAAAACATTTTTTAAAAATAAAGAATAAATAAGATGGAGTTCATAGAGATCTCACTTAAACCCATTAGCATTTTTGCTGACCCCAGGTTGAGAACCTCCACGCTACTGTATGTTCAAGTTTTAATGTCGCAAATGTGTCTGCTTACATTTCTGTAGCTAGAGATAAGTCTGAGAAGCCTTTTGGCATGGCTTTTGTCCGCCTGATGAAGTCGGATGGCACCACACTCCCAGATGGAAAACACGATCTCATTGTCTACAAGGTGGGCATCTTAAAGGAATGTTCTTGGTTCAGTACAAATTAAGTTTAGTCGATAGAACTTGTGGCATAATATTGATTACTGCATATATACACTACCAGTCAAAAGTTTGGACACACTTTCCCATTCTCTTTGATGGGAAAATGTGTCCAAACTTTTGACTGGTAGTGTATATATGCTATATATATGACCTGTGCTGGCAAAATGAGTTGCAATAAGCAAATTTGTTAAATATATTGTTAAATATATTTGTTATATATAAAATCCAAAAGGTTCCAAAATAAAATCACCTAGCAACCATACCTTAAAATCCCTTGTAATAATAACACCAAATTTGGCACACACCAAGTCAAAACCAAATATCAATAGGAAACTTTTTTTTCATGATACCACAATTGTTTGATTAACATTAATAAAACAGACAGCCTATATATTAAGATTTACTGTGCCGCACGGATCTAATATAATGCTACACAGTTGTTTTTCCCCAACAGTTAACCAAATGTTCACTTAAGACGCAACAGATAATGTTTGCATGAATTCTTGCCAAGACAGATATTTTGAAACACTGTAATTCTGTGTATATGTGTAGGGATCGCGCACTGTCTGAGGCGTCTTTGTGCGCACACTACGGATGTGTCAGTAAGATAGTTTTGTTTATATCAGCATGAGTTTGAAAATCACATTTTATTGGTTCAGACTCATGCCATCGAGAATTCGCTATGAATATTCACAAAGTTGAAATGCCGAGCTTTTAAAATGATACCAAATTTGTGCTGAGGGGAAGCACCATCAAGAAGCGAGCAGAGAACGTACAAATAAAGATACTTTTAGATGTTTAATTGCTATTTGGAGCATTGGGATCGCTAGATGAGGGCTTAATGAACTCACTTACCTTTTCTGTGCGACATTATATCCAATTTTACATCTTCGTTGCCATGATAAAATGTAAAATTGCAGAGAACAACTTTACAGCTCAATTAATACACAAGTTTTGGCAAAATAATTAATGTAAGTGCTTTTATAGAATTAAAAGCTCTACATTTCTGCATTTTAAATAAAACAAGGGAAAACTTTTTTCAATTTTTTTGTTTTTTGACAAACTATCAACATTATGCTACAAGTTTTGTTGATTGTTTTGTGATGTTCTTGTGATGTTCTAAACATATTTTAGACGAACCATTTCCTCCATATCTACTGTAGTAAAAACAAATACATTCTTGAAGAGATCCCTTGATATTTCAGCCATTTTACACTACCTTTCAAAAGTTTGGTGTCGATAATATTTTTTACAAATATTTTCTCTTATGCGCACCAAGACTGAATTTATTTGATGCAGAAAAAACACAGTAAAAACAGTAATTTTGTGAAATATTATTCCAATTGAAAAGGATTTCTATTTGAATATATTTTAATATGTAATTTTGTTCCTGTGATGCAAAGCTGAATTTTCAGCATCATTACTCTAGTCTTCAGTGTCACATGATCCTTCAGAAATCATTCTAATATGATGATTTGATGCTCAAGAAACATTTATGATTATTATCAGTGTTGAAAACAGTTTTGTGCTACTTAATACTTTTGAGAAAACTTTTGAGAATTTTTTTAGGATTCTTTAATGAATAGAGAGTTCAAAAGAACAGTATTTATTTGAAATATAAATCTTTTGGAACATTATAAGTGTCTTTACTGTCATTTTTGATCAATTGAAGGCATCCTTGCTGAATAAATGTATTAATGTCTTTCAAATAAAAAATGTATTACTGTCACAAAACTTTTGAAAAGTAGTGTGCTTTCTTTGCTGGAATCGTTTCAGTCAGTTAAACTCATTTTAGCATGTAACCTTTGGGTCTCTTCAAACCTTTCTGAACTTCCCTTTATACCTGCAGTATCTATTGTTGTTCCATGTCATGTGGCCTTACTGTTCAACCGGACAATAATGTCTCAAACATGCAGTGCCACTACATGTTCCTCTTCTGTTCCTACAGGTGGATGTGAAGAAAACTGACGATGCCAAGACGTATTTGACTCTGCCGGGCTTGTATTCTGAAGTGGAAGAGAAAGAGAGACAGACGGGAAAATCCTTCCATCATGCCAGTCTCATTCCCATCACCAAAGACAGCTTCCAGATCGCCACCCTCACCTGCTCTACAAAGCTTACTCAAAATGGTATTTCCTTTTGTAAACTCAACAGAACTACCACAGTCATTTATTATATTTTTAATTTAAATATTTCCACAGTATTTCACCCAAAAATGGCAATTCTGTCATATTAATGTCTCTGCATATTAAACTTAGATAGAAAACAGTTTTTACACACATTCAGGGCTCCAGACTGCAACCTTTTTTCCTGCTGGTACAACTAAATTTTGTTAGAGGTCGCACTGGTGCGACCACCACAGTGCCCAACTGATAAGAGTTGGCATTTCTGTTACATATGAGAAACATCAAACGGCAAAGGAAACGGAAACGGAAGCGGAATGGAACTGGACCGGACCGTTTATCAGCTCGGAGCAATAATAGACAGCGCAGCGCGAGCTCATACATGGGCCGATCTTGATCACGCAAAACTGTTACTACACAGCGTTGGGAGATCCAGTGGGAAAGCTTTTGAATTCGCCACAGAATTAATAACATCGCTACTGCGAGATCGAGTGAAAGCGTTTGGCACAGAATTCTCTGTTATGAACCACAGATATCAGATTAAACAGCGCTGACGTGGAAAGCATTAATTGTGCCATGAACAAAGTTCAGGGGTTTCAGTCCACAAATCACCAGCATCCATCATGGATTTAATGTAGTAACACCACATAATACACCGAAAAACACCGAAAATAGCTATTGAAGAATAGGGCAGCAATGACACCCCAAGGGTTTCTCTGATAGTTTTAAAAACCACTGCCCAGTAGTTATTTAGAGAGGTGCAAGACCAAAACGTGTGCGTCAGACTGGCTGGGGAGAAAGAGCATCTATCACAGGTTGCATCTAACCCAGGATATATTACAGCTAACCATGCCTTGCTCAAGTGAACCCTGTGTATCACTTTGAATTGTATGAGCCCTAACCTAACAGAGGATGATGATGAGTGGACCTTTTTAAGTGCCTCCCTCCAAAAATGCCAAGTTCATCTTCCCATCTGGATTTAATTTTATCCAGATTGTACCCTTTCAAAGACATGAGCTGAGAGTATAATATGGAAATCAATCCTTTATTAATAAAATTGAGAGTAAGACTATCTAAGGGCGAGGTAGGAGGAAGGTCAGGGAAGAGTGGAAATTTGTTCTTAACAAAATTGCGAATCTGAAGATATCTAAAAAAAATGGTTTTGTGGGAGGTCATACAATTTGCAGAGGTTCATAATAACCCTTCAGTATATAAATCCCTGATGCATATCAACCCAGAAGCTACCCACTGTCTAAATGATGAGTCCAGTGTAGAGGGAGGGAATAAATGATTTTTGTAAATAGGACACAAAACTGATGCTGATGCTGATGTGAATTTATAGTGACAACAAAACTGATTAAAGATCTTGAGTGTAGAAAGTACCACAGGGTTGGATGTGAATCGAGAAGCTTGCAAAGGTAAGGAAGAATACACTAAAGCAACGAGAGAAGAAGAGTGACATGTTTGTGCTTCAATTAAACACCAATTTGTTTCTGGGCAATGAAGCCAAAATAATATCTTCTGAATATTTGATGCCCAGTAATAATGAGTGAAACTTGGGAGGCCTAAACCACCTGCATCATGGGTCCTCTGAAGAATATGTTTGTTAACCCTGGGGATCTTATTTTCCCAAATGAAAGGATATAGATTGATTTGATTAAATGAATGGAAAAAGGATTTGGGCAAAAAAACCGGCAAGGACTGAAACAAATAAAGGAACTTGGGAAGAATTGTCATTTTTACTGAATTTATTCTTCCAGCTAAAGTAAGGGGAAGACTACGCCACCTTTCCAACTCTGCCTTTACTTCTTTTAACTGAACTTCATAATTGGCTTCAAACTAAGAAGAAAAGGAGCGCTTCATATGAATTCCGAGATATTTAAAGCCATTTGGAGAAAAACGAAAGGGTAATGATTCTTGTCGAATTTGTAAGGCCAAATTATTAAATGGGGAAGCATTCACTTTTTTGGAAATTTAATTTGTATCCTGAAAAGGTACCAAACCGACCTAATAATTATATAATTAAAGGACCGCTAGATATGGGGTCACTGATGTAAAGCAAAAGGTCATCGGCATATAAAGACACACGTTGTTCAATACCCCCTCTCTTAATTCCCTGAAACGCTGTGGTTGCATTGAAAGCTATTGAAAGAGGCTCAATCACAATGGCAAAAAGGAGTGGGGAGGCAGGGAGCCTACGACCAAACATTCTTTAAAAACTTCAAGAAGAATTGGCGCAAGTTTCTCCTTAAATTTCTTATAAAAATCAATAGGATACCCATCAAAGCCCGGAGACTTACCACTCTTCATTGCCATAATGGCCCTACTAATTTCCTCAATCTCAAGGTCATGTTCTAAATCTATCACTGTATCTGATTGCTATGTAGGGATATCTAAATTATTTAAGAAATTTTCCATATCTGTTGGATCTGGAGGGAATTCGGAAGTATATAATGAGGAGTAAAAGGTTTTGAAAATATTATTAATTTCTTTTGGGTTGCTAGTTAAAATTTGATTAGAGTCCTTTAAGACGGGGGGCAGTTTGGCATTTCAACTGGTGAGCCAAGAGCCGACTTGATTTGTCTCCGTACTCATAGTAAAGACCACGTGTCCTCATTATTAATTGTTCTGCATGAGTAGTGGATAAAAAAATTAAACTTTGTCTGCAAGTACGTAATTCAGCTGTGGGCAATTCAGAATATTGTCTGTCTAATATGGATTGTGAGAGTGCTTGTAGTTCCTTCTTACGTTCTTTATTAGCATATGATGTATAAGATAATATTTGACCCCTCAAGTAAGCCTTTAACGTCTCCCAGAGTAATGAGTAAGACACTGTATCTGGAAAATTGTCTATATTAGTTGTCAAATTTACAGAATTTATCAGTAGATAGCAGTAGTGGATTAAATGTCCAGAGTGGTCGTTCCCTGATGTTCAAAGCGAAGTGCAGGTCCAGAACCACAGGGGCATGATCGCATACAACTGTAGCTGAGTAGTCAACTTTCTTAACCATTGATATAAACAAGTTGTCTATAAAAAAATAATCTAGTCTAGAAAATGAGTGATGGACATGAGAATAAAAGGAAAATTGTCTAGTCAGTGGGTTTAAGAATCTCCAAGGATCCACACAGCCATTCTGTTGCATAAATTGAGAAAAGGTCTTTGCCATATCAGAAACATTACTACTAGTGCTGGACCTATCAAGCTGAGGATCGAAAACACAATTCAAATCACCAGCGAATAACAGATGATGCGTATTAAGCTTAGGAATTAATGATAGGAGACTATTTGCAAAATGAACATCATCCCAATTGGGAGCATAAACGTTAACTAAAAACTACCGGGACTCGAAAGAGAGATCCAGAGACAATAATGTAACGACCATTAGGGTCACAGATTGTGTCAGAAGGTATAAACTGTACCCTCTTATTAATTACAATTGCCACCCCTCTTGATCTGCTATTAAATTTGGAATGAAAAATTTGACTAACCCATATCTTACGAATTCTATTGTGATCATCCAGTCTCAAATGTGTTTCTTGTAAAAACAAAATATCTGGTTTGAAAGATTTAAGATGGGAGAAAACTTTAGCTCTTTTAACAGGACCATTTAATCCTCTGACATTCCATGTCATCTGCCTCACAGGATGACCTCTATCTTCATCACCTATATTACCTGTATAATACAGAAATTAGAAGCATGCAGGGGTTCCTATCTAAAATAAATTGTAGCCTTGAATTGTAAATGACAAAAATAAGATGAAAGATACCACAGAAACCAGAGGTAAACAATGCTGCCAACCGCCCCTCCGAACCCTCAACCGAAAAAAGAAAAAAAAAAGAACATTACAATTCCTAGATCTAATTCCCCAACGGAGGATGATCGCAGATAAATCATAACGACAAACTTCCACAGTATGCAAACTAACATCAAAAGGAGTCATATACAATGTGGGTGTAGCCCCCTTAAAAAAACAAAAAATAGTGTCAAAAACTGTGTACGTTATCCGGCTTAAGAAAATCGAGTGTACGATTATAGCCAGAAGTCCTGCGCCACCTTGGGTTTTGCACATAGTTACGATATAACCAAGTTTTTTTATTTCTTACCCGAAGGGGGCAAAAGGGACGTCCTTGCACATTATTCTTCACTCCAGTTAGAACGGTAGAACTCGTTGGCTTCCTCTGGCGTGCCGAAAAAGTGTGTTTTCCCTTTTGTGAGTAACACGGAGCCTTGCAGGGTACAAGAGACCGAATCTGGCTCCCTTTTCGTAGAGCTGAGACTTCACATCTTTAAATGCCGCTCGCTTTTTCCCCAACTCAGCGCTGAAATCCTCGTGGAAAAACACCCTGTGCCCGCGAAAGGACAATTCCCGCTGTTGCCTGCTGAATCTGAGGATGCGATGCTTGTCCTGGAAGAAGTGAAAAAGAACCAGAAACACTCTGGGTTTGGTCTGCTTGGCCCTTGTATCATTAGTTGGGTTGGGTACGACTCGCTGAGCACGAGAAAGAACAAGAGGACTCGTGAAGAATTCCTTCCCCAGTACTTCCTCAAAGAATTCAGTCATAAATTTAATCGGGTCTGATCCTTCCAACTTTTCAGGGATGCCCACCACTCTCATATTAGATCTCCGTGAGCGATTTTCGAGGTCATCCAGCTTTTTCTTCAGATACACGTTCTCTTTCCATAGCGCATCCATTGAAGCTTCGACATTCACCAGCCTATCACTGTAGTCATTTAGTCCATCTTCAACCTCGCGAAGTCGTTCGTCATGAGCTTCGTAATAGGATTTCACTTTTTCCAATGTCGCGTTCACGGGTGACAGTGCGCCGGCCAGTTCTGTTTTTAAAAGAGAGTGAACTACTTGCGTCATGTCAGAAAGAAGCGCTGACCGGAGTCTTTCGAGATCTTCAGGTAAAGCCGTTAAGCCCTCAGGGAATGGCGCCATGTCGTCGGCCTTGCTCGAAGCTTCGCCGTCTCTGTCACCAGTTTTATTCCGAAGTTGCTTTCTACTCGCCCATTTTGGTTCCACCGTGATTTCAAGTAAAACAGCTGCCAGATAATCGATTGTAGTGAGCATATAATGGAAAAAATAACACCAAATAAACGAAAGAGGTCGGGAGCTACACTCGCGTGCGCCTACTCACGCCATGCTTAACCGGGAAGTCTTTCAGTGCTCCTTTTATTATCAATGAAGCTGTCGGTCAGTTCAGTGTGATACTATAGAAGAACAATGGTACATTTAATAAGAGTAGAATATTTACATTTACAGGTTTTTGCACATTACTCTTGTTAATAAAAGTTAATTTTACCTGCATATCAATTCCAGCTCAGTGCTTCACTGTTACATTTCCAATAAACGAACATGTAATATTATTAGTAACTGCACTTATTAACAAAACAATGCAAAACAATAGTCATTTTATTATTAAATTCACTTGATGATAAATTTTCCTCCAGCACCACCAAATCAGGTGCTGGCGCCACCATCTGTAGAACTTAGTGGTGCTGGTGCCACTGCTCTCAAATGTTAGTCTGGAGCCCTGACATTACCTTTTCAGATTTATTTGTTGAGTGCTTTTCATAATACATATCATGTCTAAGCAGCTTCACAGAAGATGCATGTTTCTAGGTTACAATTAAGAGTAATCTGTTATCAGAGGTGACTGTCTCAAAGTAATGTTCATATGGCAAAAATACACAGTTCTAAGCAAATTGTGCAGTTATTTAATGTCATGTATTCATTTAAGCAGAAACAATGAGCATGTTAAAGCAAAGATGTTGTGATCATATGATTTGGAACAACGAGAGAGGAAAATAGATAATGACAAAAGTTTGATTTTGGGCTAAACTCTCACAGTATGTAACAGTACGAGACAGCAAAGGTCTTGCAGTAGGTGGATTTCTAAAACCTTTTTAATTTCCTCTGACTCAGTTGACCTTCTGGGGCTTCTCAACTGGAGATCAAACACTGAGAGACTTGAAGAAATTCTTCAGAAACTGATGGAAGTAGATGGAGGGGAGATTATTAAAGTAAGGTTGTGCGAAAACACAACACTTGACCGTCTGCAAAATGCTGCTTTATGATCTAAAGTTTTTGTTGCGTGTTTCTCTAGTTCCTGCAGGACACGCTAGATGCTCTCTTTAATATCATGATGGAGACCTCAGAGGAAGAAACCTATGATACACTAGTTTTCAATGCCTTGGCAAGTATTGATCATTTAACTCGCTCTTCAGAGATACACTAGTAATGGAAAACCTGGAAATATCAAGGAACAGTCAAAGAAATTTCATGTAAACTTTCATGTCAATTCGTGCAACTTATGCCATAAGTGTTAAGTATCCCGAATAGAAGTTACACACTAAAGTTTAATACTTGTTCAGATCCCTAACCCCAATTATGAGTAACAGTCAAAGTGTCGCTTATTCAGAACAAGCTTCCCACACTTTGACTTTTCATTCGTGATGAATGGATAAATATATTTAAAAATCATTTTGTTCACATTGCACTGGGAAGAAAATTTCTAGTCGATAAAAGTCCATCATACAGTTAAGTATAACTATAAAAATACATGATGATTATATAATTATTTAAGAGATCTTATTGTTATTATTATTATTATTATTATTGCTAATAGTAACATTAATATTCATATTTTACTTTCTGTGACTTTAGAGATTTTATTAAATTTACATTATTATTATTATTATTATTATTATCATTAATATTCATATTATCATTAATAATAATAATAATAATAACAATAATAATAATAC
>CM077186.1:36208369-36220869 GCA_039654105.1 Coreius guichenoti
AAAATGTAATTAATTAATTTTTTTAATATGCAGACATTTGCATATAATTGAAATAGTGATATAAACTCAAACATATCACAGCATTTCTGTGTAAATGTGCGAGAACTCAAAAATGTAAACTATGTACATTGTTTTATTAAATATGCACATATTTGTGCATTATTACAAAGGTTATATAAAATATTACTTTAGCACTGTCATATTTATTTTTTTTAGAATTTAGAATATAATATTTGTTAAATGTTATAGTTATAAATAGTTAATAGACACATGAATATGAACTGTAGGTCCCATAAAATGGTAATGAAAAATAATCTTCTGACAATCAACTGTAATATAACTGGGAATCATATTTTCTCACAATAATATAAAATTGACCATTTAACCACTTGATTTATTTATAATTTGATTTACTATTAGATTAAGCTGTACGTGTGTGTGTGTGTGTGTGTGTGTGTATATATATATATATATATATAATTATGGATATGTATAAATTAATATAAATTCATATTCAAGTCTTTGTAATGAATAACATGTGAAATGCATTGTCATTAATTATGCACGTTTTTCATATTATTAAAAAAAGGAATATAAACTATTACTTTATCATTAAAGATGACTAAATAGTTCATAATTAAAAAAAATATATATTTATTTTAATGTGGTCAAAATAGTTCACACATGAACTATAAATTCCATAAAATAATGAAAAATGAATGAAATTTTTTTCAAAACCTCTCTGACAGTCAGCTATAAGTTATCTTTAATATCACGCTGTATGATTTAAGTAACCTATTATAAAATATTACATTACTGTATGAACAAATTGGCTGTTGAAATGTGATCACATATGCTAATGTTCATTATAAAGGTGCTAAAAAAATATAATTGTAAAATGAATATTCTTTCTTAACCTGTTTCTCTCTGTGTGTGTTTTTAGTTTGGGGGAGATGGAGAGGGCGCGTCTATCGTGTCCCATAACTCCTCTGGGTCGAGCAATGGCCGCGTTTCCCGTAGCGCCGCGTTACGCTAAGATGCTGGCGCTGGGCCGTCAGCAGGGCTGTATGCCGTATATCATCACGATAGTGGCCGCCATGACCGTCAGAGAGATCTTTGAGGATTATGACAGGTCATTCAGATAACACATGCACGTTTACTTCACTTTTGTCTATGTAGAAGCATTAGGGAACGGTAGCGCTCACACCCCGTCTCTCTCTTCCTGTCTTTCTCTGGGTTTGTCAGGCCTGCGGGCAGCGAGGAGGAGAGCACTAAGATGGCAGGGAAAAAAGCCAGATCTGTTCAGATGAGGAGGTTATGGGCAGGTCAAGGACAGTCACTCCAGCTGGGAGATCTGATGGTTCTGCTCGGTATGGCTTTGATTTTACTAACTTTGGTTTTGAGTGTTGATGTCAAATGTTCAGACATTTAGGCCCCCTTTTGTTGGAAACCTTTACTCTAGCAGTGTGATTTTTAGTATTATTAGCTTTTGAATATTAGATTTTGAATTGGCTTTTGTTTCATTTTAATTTAGGGTATGTTTACATGACTCTAATCTACTAAGACGGAAAAGTTTTCCTTTGCGTTTTTCGTGTACAGATGACAACGTTGTCACAACAGTCCCTGTTCACACGGATCCGCGAAAACGACTAAAATGCTGTATTATTCTGCCAGGCCAGTAGGTGGCGATGTCACTTTGAAAAGAAACACTACGCGCCTATAGACTGCGCATAGCATGCACATGATGTCACAGTTTTCACAAATGCATGTTTTTGTAGTTTACACGGAGACGATAACAGTATCGTTTTCAAAAATTTTCAGGCCCTCAAAACGCTGTTGTCGTGTAAATGAACGACCAAAATGCATAAAGGTTTTCCGTTTTTAGTTGAAAACAGTATTATGTGCTTTTGTCATTTTTATTATTTTTTTTTAATATTTATATTTAGCTTTAATATATTTATTTCAATTTTAGTAAAATAAAAACTTAAATTAAATTAAAACTTCTAATCTATCAAATATATAAATCTTGGTTTCAATTAACAAAAATGATTTTTAATAGATATTAATGTTGTTAATTTTAATTAACAAAAACAACACAGTCTTACCTTTTTAGCATGCATAACAATTGCTGCAGTTAAGTGTATTTTTATTTTACTAAAAATAATTGACTAAACTAATTAGAACTAAATAATTTAAAAATGAATCCATTTGAAAAAATAATTTGTACTTAAAACCTAAAAAAATAAATACTTTAGGTAGATAGCAACTTCTGTAATTCCTATTATAGTATTTTATAAATGCAAACAAAAACATTGCTAGAAAACGAAGTAAACACTAACCAAGTCTGTGCAAACTGGGAATCATATTTTCTTAAATAAAGCCCAGGTAATGCTCATTATACACACAGTAATGACATATATTATAAATAAAACCTTACAATACAAATATTATAGTGTTTGCCTTTCTATTATTAGACCGAGCTGTTGAACAAAGACTGTAAACTAATGATGAAGAATGGGAGTCAGCCTCGTCAAAATAAAAGTCCCACTCCTGACTATTACCGCCCAAACCAAAAAATCAGTCGATGTCAAATAATTTAAAAAATGACATATATATATAATGCCCACTACCTTACTCTTCTATGCATATTTCAGATACTTAAATTTTTGTTGTGCCATTGAATTGTCTGCTTTGTGTAAATGGGGTGATTTTGATTGTGTTTAGGGGCGGTCGGCGCTTGTGAATTTGCAGGCTGCACTCGGCAGTTCTGTGAGGAAAATGGGCTTCGGTACAAGGCAATGCTGGAAATCCGAAGACTACGGGGACAGCTGACCAATGCAGGTACATGCACAAAAATACATGTGCAGTTTTTATTTGTGTCTGTGCCTGCCGTTTCTTGTGAATATGTTTTAAGCATCTCTCTCTCTCTCTCTCTCTCTCTCTCTCTCTCAGTGAATGCCGTGTGCTCTGACGCTGGCATATATGTGGATAATAAGATGGCTCCTCCGACAGAGTCTCAGGTGGCGTGTTTACGGCAGATCGTATTAGCAGGTTTAGGAGATCACATCGCCAGACGAGTGCAGGCTGAGGAACTGCTCGACCCCAAATGGAGGAACGGCTACAAGGTGCCTCACAAATCTGTTCACTTCTGATTTTGCTTTTAAATTCACAGTTATACAAAGTTTTATATGCATATGTGTGTGTTCCAGACTCCTCTGTTGGATGATCCAGTGTTCATTCACCCATCATCTGCCCTTCATAAGACACTTCCAGAGTTTGTTGTTTATCAGGAAGTCATGGAGACCACCAAGATGTACATGAGAGGTATGTGTTTATATGTTTCATCCTGCAGGTCACTTTTATACATTGTTTTGTGTCTCAAAAACAGTTGGAAATAAAGTAGAATCCTGTTGGGATGAACTTTAAAACTTTTATATTTAGGTAATAGTTAATAATATAATTTTGTATTACTGTAAATATGACATTTATATACGGTATATTCACATTAAGTACTATAATATGATATTCATATAGTCTGGGTTTCAAAGCTGTGTGAATGGAAAGTGGACTTGGGCTCACACTGGACCAAAAATAGAAATATTTTAAAAGTTTGTAATATATATTCAATTGTGTAAATTTAAATATTACAAACCCGATTCCAAAAAAGTTTGGACACTGTACAAATTGTGAATTTAAAAGGTATGCAATAATTT
Source organism: Coreius guichenoti (assembly GCA_039654105.1). Taxonomy (NCBI): domain Eukaryota; kingdom Metazoa; phylum Chordata; class Actinopteri; order Cypriniformes; family Gobionidae; genus Coreius; species Coreius guichenoti. The sequence goes on from CM077186.1 coordinate 36,212,083, forward strand.
ACAAATCTCATAAACTTATATTTTATTCACAATAGAATATAGATAACATATCACATGTTGAAAGTGAGACATTTTGAAATGTCATGCCAAATATTGGCTCATTTTGGATTTCATGAGAACTACACATTCCAAAAAAGTTGGGACAGGTAGCAATAAGAGGCCGGAAAAGTTAAATGTACATATAAGGAACAGCTGGAGGACCAATTTGCAACTTATTAGGTCAATTGGCAACATGATTGGGTATAAAAAGAGCCTCTCAGAGTGGCAGTGTCTCTCAGAAGTCAAGATGGGCAGAGGATCACCAATTCCCCCAATGCTGCAGCGAAAAATAGTGGAGCGATATCAGAAAGGAGTTTCTCAGAGAAAAATTGCAGAAAGTTTGAAGTTATCATCATCTACAGTGCATAATATCATCCAAAGATTCAGAGAATCTGGAACAATCTCTGTGCGTAAGGGTCAAGGCCGGAAAACCATACTGGATGCCCGTGATCTTCGGGCCCTTAGACGGCACTGCATCACATACAGGAATGCTACTGTAATGGAAATCACAACATGGGCTCAGGAATACTTCCAGAAAACATTGTCGGTGAACACAATCCACCGTGCCATTCGCCGTTGCCGGCTAAAACTCTATAGGTCAAAAAAGAAGCCATATCTAAACATGATCCAGAAGCGCAGGCGTTTTCTCTGGGCCAAGGCTCATTTAAAATGGACTGTGGAAAAGTGGAAAACTGTTCTGTGGTCAGACGAATCAAAATTTGAAGTTCTTTTTGGAAAACTGGGACGCCATGTCATCCGGACTAAAGAGGACAAGGACAACCCAAGCTGTTATCAGCGCTCAGTTCAGAAGCCTGCATCTCTGATGGTATGGGGTTGCATGAGTGCGTGTGGCATGGGCAGCTTACACATCTGGAAAGGCACCATCAATGCTGAAAGGTATATCCAAGTTCTAGAACAACATATGCTCCCATCCAGACGTCGTCTCTTTCAGGGAAGACCTTGCATTTTCCAACATGACAATCCCAGACCACATACTGCATCAATTACAACATCATGGCTGCGTAGAAGAAGGATCCGGGTACTGAAATGGCCAGCCTGCAGTCCAGATCTTTCACCCATAGAAAACATTTGGCGCATCATAAAGAGGAAGATGCGACAAAGAAGACCTAAGACAGTTGAGCAACTAGAAGCCTGTATTAGACAAGAATGGGACAACATTCCTATTCCTAAACTTGAGCAACTTGTCTCCTCAGTCCCCAGACGTTTGCAGACTGTTATAAAAAGAAGAGGGGATGCCACACAGTGGTAAACATGGCCTTGTCCCAACTTTTTTGAGATGTGTTGATGCCATAAAATCAACTTATTTTTCCCTTAAAATGATACATTTTCTCAGTTTAAACATTTGATATGTCATCTATGTTGTATTCTGAATAAAATATTGAAATTTGAAACTTCCACATCATTGCATTCTGTTTTTATTCACAATTTGTACAGTGTCCCAACTTTTTTGGAATCGGGTTTGTATTTAAATTCTTTTTTTTTAGTGATTATTATTGTAATGTATGTTTAAATTTTTTTTAAATCATGTATTTTATTGTATGAATCCATGTTATGTGTGAATACATGCCGGCTTGTTAAGACAATTAAATACAATTAAGACTTTTAATTAAATTAAATTAAATTAAATCAATAATTGCAATTATTTATATGACAATAATTGCCAGATAAACTTTTAGAATTCTTTTAGAATTCTGACAATTAAACTTTTAGAATTCTGACAACTCTATCATGTCTAATGTGAAAATACCTTAAGATTTATTTTGTCAGAAACCTTTACTTTAGTGATTGGCCGATATAGATGGATATTGAATTTATCCTGAAAATCCTGATAAATAAATGTAACACTGTTTCCACAAAAATATGAACTGTTTTCAACATTTATAACCATAAAAATTGTTTCTTAAGCTGTTTAAAATTGTAATAATATTTTCCAATATTACTGTTTTTACTGTATTTTTGATCATACAAATGCAGCCTTGGTGAGCAGAAGTTTTAATATGTAAATGACACATACATAACAATAGCTGCAATTATATTTATATTTATTTTACATAATATTTACTAAAATAATTAGAAATAAATGCTTTGAAAAATATATCAATTTGAAGAAAAAAATTTAACTTGGTAAAAAAAAAAATCTGTAAAATAAACTTTCAGAATTGTGACAGCTCTATAGACACAAGTGCAAGGAGAGTGTTTTGTTTGTTGCAGGCGTTTGTGCCGTTCAGCCGGAATGGATCCCGAAGCTCCTCCCCCAGTACTGTCACTTCAGCGCTCCGGAGGAGAGCCCCGCCCCCTGGTACTGCCCACTGAGCGGCCGAGTGAAGTGTCATCAGCAGAGCACCTTCTGTAAGAGCAGCTGTCTTTCCTCCTGTCCTCAGCCCCAGAGTTCAAAGTGATTGTCTCGTTTTTTTTAATGCCGCAGCGTGTAATAACAGTCACATGATGTGGGTGTGTCTGTCTCCACAGTCAGAGTCAGTTGGAAACTTCCTTCCATTGAGATGGATTACCCAGAGGGCCTTGAGCGTTACAAACTGTTTGCAAAGTTTTTTCTCGAGGGCAAGGTGACATTTGTGTGTGTGTGTGTGTGTGTGTGTGTGTACATGTGTAAAGTTGGTAATTATGAGAAAATAACCCAAACAAGGTGAATCAAACTAGTTTTGTATCACCCTGATGAGGTTTATTTTGTCATAATTATTAGGGGTGTAACGATATTCAAACCGAACCGAAAAACCGTGATACACCATCCACGGTACGAACCGCGATACTGTCATGTCGAACCGAACGTGCCCCGCCCAGCTCTCGCTTCACCTTATGCCACAATTTTTTTCTTCCTTGACATTTGATTAAATAGTAATTAGTACACTTTTAACAACTAATAAGAGCTGTATTTTTACTAAATATAATATCATTTACTAAATGTACACTAACTTTTGACTTCCAAGTGCATGTCACGTGACTGGGGTGATCGCTCAAGTTGCATGGTGGACGGGCAAAGAGAACCAGTTTCCCTATTTAGCCAGGTAGGCTAAATGCTACCTTGGAGTCCCAGCAACATCGTCAATTTCGTAGCTTTTAACGAAATAAAAAAATCTCTCTCACCTCAGAAAACTGCTTTCCTGTCCTGTCAGCCGTTATACTGTGCTCGTAGCGCACACTCTTTAATTACACGCGCAAATGCGGCGGCGCGCGCAGGATATCACTTCATATATAAAGCGCAAGAGGAGCATACAACGTTACGTTGTCATGAAATAAAAGTAAAGTACCAATAAATCACATAACTGGTTCGACGTGTGTTAGCTGGGAAGGCATGCAGGTATGATGTTGTTTCCATAACCCCAAAATGCCACTTTATTTTCACTTTATTTTATTTGTTGTGGTGGCGGCTACTTTATTGTATTAACAAGAACTGCTAAAGATAAAAGATAAGATTTAATAGCTTTACCTTATAGGCCTATTTATTCATCAGTATTAGTCCTATTCATACAATTTATGTGTTTAAGTAGGCTAAAGTGGGACATTACCTGTATGTGTGTTCATCAGTTTTTTATGAAATAAATGTGCTTGTTTTTTTTAAAACATGGTAAATGTTAAAATTAGTAGATTATTTCTGACTAGTCTACAGTGGAGGCATTTATTTCATTTTAGTTTACTAAGGTATGCTAACTGCTCTAAAGAAAACGTGAAGCCAGTGTATAAAGGTAATAAAGATTAAAGAAGTTAATACGTTAAATTTGTTGTTGTTAAGTTAAAAGTGAATCTAGTGTTATTATTGCTGGTGCCCTGCCATGAATCCCGCCCCACAGCAAACCGAACCGTGGCTCCAAAACCGTGATATGAACCGAACCGTGGCATAGGTGTATCGTTACACCCCTAATAATTATGTATAATATAAATATTAAGTATGTATAATAAGTATTTATCTTAACAAATAAATACACTACCATTTAAGAAGTTTCTTCTATTCACCAAGGCTGCATTTATTTGATCAGAAATACAGTAAAAACAGTAATATTGTGATTTAAATAAACTGTTAAATAAACTTAAAAGTAAAATAACTGTTTTCTATGTGAGTATATTGTAAAATATAATTTATTCCTGTGATCATTACTCCAGTCTTTGGTGTCACATGATCCTTCAGAAATCATTCTGATATGATGATTTGCTTAAGAAACATTTATTATTATTATTGAAAACAGTTAATAGGTTTGTGGAAAACATGAACCATTTTGTTCATCATTCTTTGATGAATAGAAAGTGACAGTAAAGACATTTATAATGTTACAAAAGATTCTATTTCAAATAAATGCTGTTCTTTTGAGCATGTATTTGAAATTGAATCTTTTGTAACATTATAAATGTCTTTAATGTCCTTTTTGGATTCATTTAATGCATCTTTTGCTGAGTAAAAGTATTAATTTCATTAAAAAACTAACTTTTGAATGGTAGTGTTCCATAGTGTTACATAAAGTGAAATTGAATTATGTGTGGAGTGATACCATATTCATAAACCACAGTATTTCAGAGAATACCATGGTGCTGTTGTATGTTTGATGCATGAAATTATTCCCGGATGAATTTCTGCAGGTTTGTCCTAAGATTCAGCAGTTCAGCACGTGTTTACTGTCGTCACCTTCCATCATGTTGAAGACGTGGGCCAAGTGAGACCACACACACACACACACACACACACACACACACACACACACACACACACACATTGAGTGTAAACAGGTGTTGTTGAATAATCTCCTGCTGTTGCGTCTCAGGCTGCAGCCGCGGACCGAAGTTCTTCTGACGTTGCTGGCGTCAGAAAAAGTGGACAACAGAACGGCTTTAGAAGCTGCGTGGAGAAAAGATGAAAAATGTAAGTTGGTATGCCTATAAAAATGACTCGTCGTCCTTTCTTGTGTTAATTTAATGGAAAACCATGCTTTGATTTAACTAGATTTTTACTGTATTTTGCTTGGCAACAGTCACTGGTTAAAATAATAGTTGGAAAGAAGCCATTTCAGCATGCAGTGCAAAACAGTCATCAATGATACACTACCATTTAACAGTTGGGGTAGTAATAAAGAAATTAATACTTTTACTCCGCAAGGATGCATTAAATTGATCAAAAGTGACAGTAAAGACATTTATAATGTTACAAAAGATTCTATTTCAAATAAATGAAATTTCTATTCATTGATTCCTGAAGAAAATAGATCAGTTTCCACAAAAATATAACTGTTTTCAACACTGATGATAATCAGAAATGTTTCTTGAGCATCAAATCATCATATTAAAATGATTTCTGAAGGATCATGTGACACTGAAAACTGGAGTAAAGATGCTGAAAATTCAGCTTTGATCACAAATTGCATTTTAGAACAGCAGAAACATTAAAATAATAGCATTAACAACTACAACGTTATCTACTAACATGTACTAAATGTTCAAATAATGTTTCGACCAAAATGTTTTATAAAATGATAAAACAAAAAACTAATATTCCAGCCTTTAAACCATTTTTTAAGAAACAGGATGTCAAAATGTTTAGGTATTTTATCAGCTCAATGAATAATTCTAGATACCTTATCAGAATTGTTTAGATTTTTAGAATGCACATTAGCTTGTTTTCCATTAACTGATTAAAATTTACAACAGCGCATTAAAATGTGGTCTGAGTTTCACAAACAATAACAGCAGACAGGCTGAATGAAAATGTAAATCCACTCTCTGTCAGTAGGTGGCGCTTATGGAACAGCAGAAATAGAGCGGTTTCCCCGGTAACCTCTGTAAACAAAGCAGCGTTACAAACACTACTGCTGCATCCCAACTCGCCTACTTATACTATGACCTAAAAGTATGTACTCTTTTTGTGAAGAAAAAGTACATACTTTTGAGTGTGTAGCAGAAGAGTATGCAAGCTTTGGGACATACTACTTCGTTATCTATAACGGACTCTGTCGCTTAGTTACGTGTATCCCGTCACCGTTTAAACTGCCCTGTCATTATACTGCCATTATAAAGCTTGGATTAGCTAGGACATTTTTTAATATAACTCCGACTGTATTCGTCTGAAAGAAGAATGTCATATACACCTAGGATGGCTTGAGGGTGAGTAAATCATGGGGTAATTTTCATTTTTGGGTGAACTACCCCTTTAAAACTGACCCCAAACGTCTGAACAGTAGTGTATATATTTAACATCACCAAAAAGCTGATAAATGTCATTTGGCCAGCTCTAACGTAAACACATTTTAATGGAATTCGAAGTGTGGAAAGAGACAAAAAAATGTCTTTATCTTGTCCTTGTAGATCTGATGTCAGCGTACTGTCAGTGGATCCCAGAGTCTCTTCATGCAGAGGTCAGTAAAATCTGGCCACCCATCTGACATACAGTGACCTCTGACCTGTCGGACCACGTGTCGGACCAGCACAGCAGGACACATGTGCCGTAAGACTTTTTTAATGAACAGGATCTTTCTGCTTGTGCCTCATTCTCTGGCGTCACACGGATGGGTTACTCTGAAACCCTGTGGACAGATGAAGAATTCCAGCGTAAAGCAATGCCAGCATCTCATGAGGCATCTTCTGTAAACGTATCTTCACAGATCAGAACACCAGAACAAATAAATTCCTTTTTTTTAAACAACCTCGTGTCTCCTCTTGCCTTTATCACGCTACAGAATGTTTGCTAACAGCAGTGAGCATCAGTAATACTGTTAGTGATCAACCTCTAACACAGTTCAGTGTGTGTGTGTGTGTGTGTGTGTGTGTGTGTGTGTGTGTGTGTCGTCCTGCAGCGTTTGAACGATTCCTCAAATCATGCCTGGAAAGGTGTGCTGGTACTTTATTAAGTGATCAGATGCATTATTTTCATCTGCTGGACTATAAAACAAGTGGGAAAAAATCCTATGATGCACATTTTCACTTTTTTTTTTTTTTTTTTTTTTTTTGGTTTCAAAATGAATCAGCTTGGGGTTTTTTTCTCTTGCGTGCACTGTATTTGTGTAATTCTGATTTCACTTCCACAAAATTGTGATTGTGACAGTAAATTTTTTTTATTACTATACTTTTAAAAAAAAATATTATAGATTATAAATATAGCATTCATCCAGCTCAAATAGTAGGAGAACATTTTTGGGGGATAAAAGCGTCTACCAAATGCGTAAATGTAGATTTATAATATTGGTCGAGCTTCGAGCTTTGTTCGGGTTACGGAAGCCATCAGCAACGCTATCAAATGTCTGTGGTTTGTTGGCAATCGGCGCGTAAGTGCATATAATGTAAACAACATGAACGTATAGTGAATCGAAAGTTATCCAGGGATAATGAAGTGATGTATTGTGTGTGCGCTCGTGACTCTTTAGCTCCACCCTCTGCACTCCTCCATGAGTTTGGCTGTTTTCGGAAAGAATCGGTACAGCGTATCTGTCTTTTATAAATATGATAAAAACTAAAGACTCTTCGGAGATATGAAGGATGCAATACTACTCTATAGGTACTCAAGATTAACATGAGACTGGCAGAAACTGTGTGTGTTATGTACCCTTTAATGCTTCAGCATACCAAGACATTTTGGACAATTTCATGCTCCCAACTTTGTGAGAACAGTTTGGGGATGTCCCCTTCCTGTTCCAACAAGACTGCGACCAGTGCACAAAGCAAGGTCCATAAAGACATGGATGAGCGAGTTTGGTGTGGAGGAACTTGACTGGCCTGCACAGAGTCCTGACCTCAACCCGATAGAACACCTTTGGGATGAATTAGAGCGGAGACTGCGAGCCAGGCCTTCTCGTCCAACATCAGTGCCTGACCTCACAAATGCGCTTCTAGAAGAATGGTCAAAAATTCCCATAAACACACTCCTAAACCTTGTGGAAAGCCTTCCTAGAAGAGTTGAAGCTGTTAGAGCTGCAAAAGTTCATGTGCATGTAAAGGCAGGTGTCCCAAAACTTTTGGCAATATAGTGTGTGTATGTGTGTATATATATATATGTGTATATATGTGTGTATGTATGTATATGTGTATATATATATATATATATATATATATATATATATATATATACACTGATCAGGCATAACATTATGACCACCTTCCTAATATTGTGTTAGTCCCCCTTTTGCTGCCAAAACAGCCCTGACCCGTCGAGGCATGGACTCCACTAGACCCCTGAAGTGTGCTGTGGTATCTGGCACCAAGATGTTAGCAGCAGATCCTTTAAGTCCTGTAAGTTGCGAGGTGGGACCTCCATGGATCGCACTTGTTTGTTCAGCACATCCCACAGATGCTCGAATGGATTGGGGAATTTGGAGGCCAAGTCAACACCTCAGACTCGTTGTTGTGCTCCTCAAACCATTCCTTGTGTACGCACAAGCACCCGCCCATCCACTTGATGTAAAAGAAAACGTGATTCATCAGACCAGGCCACCTTCTTCCATTACTCCGTGGTCCAGTTCTGATGCTCACGTGCCCACTGTTGGCGCTTTCGGCGGTGGACAGGGGTCAGCATGGGCACCCTGACTGGTCTGTGGCTATGCAGCCCTATACACAACAAACTGTGATGCACTGTGTATTCTGAGACCTTTCTATCAGAACCAGCATTAACTTCTTGAACAATTTGAGCTACAGTAGCTTGCCTGTTTGATCGGACCACACGGGCCAGCCTTCACTCCCCACGTGCATCAATGAGCCTTGGCCGCCCATGACCCTGTCGCCGGTTCACCACTGTTCCTT
>CM077186.1:36225869-36240869 GCA_039654105.1 Coreius guichenoti
ACCATTACGTTTTGTTTGCATTTATTGGTAGCTGAAAGATTAATTAAATTAGTTAAAATGTTTGATAAACAAAAAGGAAGGTGTAGAACTTGGATGTTCCAATTCTGCGGAAATCAGCAGATCTTAAGCTCGATCAAGATGCTCCACCTCAGGTTATTCCAGGTTAACTGTCCAAGAATCTGCTAAATGACTAGTTATCTTAACATCGAGTGACAGGTCCATACAGACTTTGTGCTGAATCAAAATTTTCATCATTCATAAAATTGCATGCCCCAACCGTACTGTTTACTAAATATTTTTGATTAATTTATGGATAAAGGTAAAAGTGCACACCCAGTTCCATTTAACACATTTCACCGTGATTAAATGCATTCCTTCATAACCACAGATCAAATGTTGGTTTACAAAAGGTTAAGCTTTATATTTACTATGACCTATGAAGCGCACGTGACCCATTGAACAATAGCCTTTGTGCTGTAGAAGAGCAATGATGCATCTCATCCTGAAAGCCGCTGTGACACGATCAAGCTGTTTGATGTTTGTACAAGCGAGTTTTCAGCTCAGAGCTCATCTGGAGTTTTTCTTCATGATGTCCAGACGAGTCTCAGATAAAGTGTGGTGTATTAGCACTAGTATAGCCACTCATCCAGTGCTTGTTATCTGCTCTCACTAGCCAGGGGGAAGTTTGGAAGATGTCTGGACAAGCTCATCCCGTATCAAGCTGAGTCTTGCTGTTATTAGAGATCTTAGACTTGCCTACAAATCCAGCAAGAGAGATTCAAAGCTTTGACTCTATGAATGGATGTCAGATGGAGATGTCTGTGGGGTTTATATGATTTCAATCACATGCATCCTACCCTTTTAAAAGTACTATGACTGTACTATATCAGATGGTAATACTGTGGTACTTTGATATACTCTATCAGTCAAATGTTTGGATACCTGTGACTGAATTTGTTTCTCCTGATCCTAAAAATCTAAATGCATGAAATTAGTTTTGTAGAATTTTTTTTTTGATTTGTAGATAAATTGTGACTATGTATGAATTTCGTTGCAAACCTTTTGCACATTTATGTTTGGTTTGTTAACAACAATTAAATAAAGAAGTAAAGAAGATGAAACCTTTTATGGTTTTTAAAACAATTTTGTAATTGTATCTTGTTGTAAGGATGATTAGATATTCAAAAAAAATGTTGCACTGTAACAAAAGTGAATTTGAAAGTGAAAAGTTTTTATTTTTTGTAATTTATTTTTATTTTTTATTTTTTATTGTATTTTGTATTTATTTATTTGTCAAATAATGACATTTAAGAATGGGTATTTATGTCCAGACTTCACTAGCACTGTTTACAATAGTATTAAATGATCACCATAATCATGTACCATTGTATTTATATAGTACTCAAAGGTATCATAAGGAATATAGTGGTATTATTACGGTACATATCCATAAAACATTGTACTGCCATGACCACATGTCTAAAAAAACATGGTAGTACCATGGAGCGATTGAGTTAGTGGACTCTAGGATGAAAAACCTTTATTGTTCTTTCTTCAGTTTCTTTCGTGGCATTTGGACAGATTTCCTAACTTTCCTAACTAACTCTTATGTAACTCTTGTTTTGGCTTGAATCTCATTTTTGAGCTCAAAGTGAAGAATGCTTTACCCCCCTTCACTCTGCAGATGTCTCAAGTTCAGAGAATGGGAGAAAAGCGACTGTAAGCAAAAAAGATGATGACGGGTCATTTCCTGTGAAGATTCAGGGTGCAGGTGTCGAGCCCTTTGAGCTGCAGGTGAGCTTTCATCGTCAGCACTAGTCAAATATACGGTACACCATGAATGAAGTAAGTTTTGGGGTGGTGTAACCTCAAAATTAGTAGTCAAGTTTGGGCTGATCAGCAATGCAAATATTTTCAAATATGTCTGTCAACAGAACATCAAACGATGCAAAGCACTTAAATGTTGGATTAATGTCGAGTCTGTGTTTTCTCTGCAGGTTCATGGATTCTGGCTGGTCCAGGATGCCATCATGACCGTGCTGGTCAGGGAGGAGGTGGCACCTCGCACATCTATCGCTCTGGCCCTTTCAGGTGTGACCCTCGACCCCATGACTGAGCTCCAGGACGTCAAGGGCTTCAAAGCTGGAGTCACTCTCCGTTTAGTGGAAGGTAAACTGCAAGATCTTCCATTTGGGATGTTTGCTTCTGTTCACTTCTAATAGACTTACATATATTATACATCGATATAACCCCCCGAGTCTGCACAGTAGAGAGCAGGAAGTGGAGCCGCGGTATCAAGACCCCGCCCACACTCCCGCAGCACAGTTTACTGCAGAACAACTCATTATGTTGGTGTAAAATAAACAGTTATGGAAATGTAGAAATTAAAGTTGAAGCTCCAATCTCCTCCTGAAAATCCCGAAAAATGTCTGTTAGTGCCTCAGTGACAAGCTGTCAATCATGACGTCACAACCCCGTTTTTATAGCATCAAATAACTAACTAAAACCAAACTTATTTAATAAAATGAACACTTGTACTAACATCAGCGTGATTAAAAACTGCCTAAAAAGACAGAAACCGTCTTTGGAAAAAAAATTATTTGAAGTGTAGTTTGATTTAGTTTGTATCACGTCCCATTACATTACACGGAGAGGGCAGGGTTTATGAGCTATACTGGGACCAGCCACCTGGGGGCGATCAAAACTCTTTGGCTTCACTTTTCAGGACTCGTGTGGCACGCTTGGTTTCCACAGTCACTGAAAACCAGGAAACATCACGGAATATTGTGTTTTTCTGGCCTAAAAAAGTAATTATGATGAATAAAATAATATATAATATAATTTTATTTATTTATTTAATTTAGTAACAAACAATTACCTAAAATGATGTTTAATAGTTTTACTTTAACAAAAACAATTAGTTAACATTAACAATAACAACACTGATCCAGTATCTAGCTTATCTAGTGATTTATAAACTACTGAAAAGCTCATGAAAATTCATTGGTTAGAAACTGTGGAAACCATGTGGTTTATTGATGGTCTAAGAGAGTCTACCGGCTCAGTCAGGCCCGGCTTCGGCTGGTAATTCATCATGACCAGTTACTATGTTCCAAAACCAGTTTGAGCTAGTATGACCAGCTGACCAGTTCAAGGTTGTCTAGTCCAGCCAGCTTGGACCAGCTAGAAACCAGCTACCATGTTCCAAAGCACAACAGCCAGTTTAAGCTGGTTTCAGTGAGAATTTTCACAGGGATCACTGGGTTTTTTGCTATACAGGTTTTGCAACTTCTTGATTTCATTGCAAACCGTTAGAGCCAAGTGAGTCACATGGCACTCATTATGAGTAATGTGGGAAAATAGATGATTGAATAGATAACCTTATTGCTCATTGGAAAAAATCATAGTCTTACAAGATGAGGCGCATTAAATTCAGAACTGGACAAAAGTCCTGATTTTGGTATCCTAAAGTGAGCTGTGTGTGCATGTTATAGAGCCGTACTCCCCGCGGTCGGCACAGGCTCACCTGGCACGTGTGCAAGAGATGATGAAAGCTGCCAGACCCCAAGATGCCTTGATGGAGGGCAGATCACCCGCTGTATTGAACACACTCACCCAAACGCCTGGTAAGAAATAGAGATCTTTAGTTTTTTTTTTTTTTTTTATATATTTGTCTTTGTGCACAAATGCTCTCATAAAGTACATTAAAACGCTTGTATTCAGTACTGCTTCTAAATAATTTAAAATGCATTCATTATGTTTATGCCCATGGCAATGAGACGCTCATTGTGTGTTTGTGTATTAGAAGCCCCTCCCACTCTGCACTCATCAAAGAACAGACGAGCCAATAGTAAGACAGAGCAGTCTGCTGAAGCCCCGCCCCCTCCTGCCTACATTCTGCCTGGAGTTTCAGAACTTCCTCCTCTGACGACCCTACTGCCCACCAACACACACAGTGAAGTACGTCAAATAACACACAAATAAACCTTTAGGCATTTGACTTTGTTTTTGACTCTCACAATAAACTGATTCTTTGATAGGCTCCCAGTTTCTTGCTCGACCTGTCACTCAGCTGTTGGAACCCTCCCCCTGGTTTCCGGAAACTGCAGGGTGACTTTCTGTACATCAATGTCCACACTCTGGAGGACAAGCAGTATGACATCACTTCCTGCCCACGTGGGTTTTACCTGAACAGGTAAGATTCTGTGTTATGACTACGTTTGTAGTTGCATGCTACCATACTATTTCAATTTTTTAATTTTTTTGCAATGGAATTGGAAGCAAAATCCATGATTTGTAACAACTGTTTCTTGCTCTCGCTGTCAAAAGTTACTTTTTACACAAAACTAGAATAAAAAAGCAAAATAACAGTAATTATTTTCAAGATGAATTACACTTGCAATGAAACAAGTGACACAAATGTAGTATACTACTGTATAAAATGTTAATCATTGCATTTTACATGTTTCGAATACAATTTCTAAAATATACCGTAGTAGACACTACATAATATGTACTATATTTTGCATAAAGAATTCAAAAGTCAATTTTTAATGTCATTTAATATTTTTCATTTTCATTACTGTAATGGAAAAAAGGTGTATGTGTGTATATATACTGATATATTTCTTTTATGCGGATTAATAATGAAAAACTCTATTGTTTTTTTTTTTGTACTTTATTGCAGTTATTTTTATACAAATTTATTTGTACTGCCAGTTTGAGAAAGTAATTGGATTATGGGAATTACAAAAAAAATTAAAAATAAAGTCAAAGTATACTTTATTGTCCTGAAGGGAAATTTGTTATGAACTTCATGTTGCCTCATAGACAAAAATAATAATACCCATCACAAAAATAATAAAACATTACCACACAGACACACAAATAATTGATAATAATATAATATAATATAATAATGCCTGGATGCATTACAGTAATGGGAATTTTTGTGGGAAAATGTACTGTCATGAAAATGTTACAATGCGAAATGCTAAACATAATTTCTTTTTTTCTTTTTTTCTATGAATATTCCTGTGAAGTATCTACATGTTGTCATGAGATTCATCCTCTGTTGGAGTAACAGACATCATAAATTGTTTGTGACATTAGATTCACAGAATGGTTTTTCAGAACCAAGCTGTATTTTTTGTTTCAGGTCGACCCTCGATGTGTTCGACCCTCGTCCTGCTCAGTCTACTCCAGTGTGCCACTGTCTGACCGACCTGCTGTCCCACATCAGCCCACAGTTCAAACATAACCTCGGCACACTGCGGCACAGGTGACCCTCAGACACTCTCACGACACTCACCTGTCCTGTATCTGTACCTGTGCGTTTCACTGAGCGTCTCTGTCCGTACAGGCCCTCTCTGCCGGCCGAAGAGACGCTTCCCACTCCGTACCGCACACTCAGCTGGCTGGGCATCTCCTCGCCTCACTCGCACAGATCCAGCTTCAGCTGCCGGCTGGGTCTGGACCAGGACCTCAACGCGCAGGTACAAACACACCTGTCCCACACTCACATCTTTCAGTGCACAATTACAAAGACATGACTGTGTGACATACATTATTGCAATAAAGCATATGAGGCATGGGCATTGTCTGTCTTGTGTCTTGGTATTTGTCATGGTGAAGGAGATATTGTTCCTCAGTCTCATCCTCACTTGATTGTACCTGTCTGTCTGTTCTCCTCTGCACTTTTGTCCTCCTGTCTGTCTGTGTGTGTCATGTTCACGTGTTTTTCCGTGTGTTTTAGGCTCCTGACTGGAATAAGGAACTTCAAGCAGCCAGAGATCTTCCTCAGAGAAGTCTGGAGGAGAGACTTCAGAGGGACCGAGCGCTACTGCAGGTCTGAGCACACTTTTATCTAACTTATGTAGACAGTTCTGTCCCCAAAGTATAATTAAATAAACACAAACTAAACAGACCACATAGACATAATACATCCTAACAATACTGTGTAACGTAACTACTGTACATTTATCAGTAGCGTGACAGCAGCTCAGCTGTTCTCAGTGTTTTCCAGCACACATCTATATCACTGTTTGTCTGTCACACTGTACTGAGTGTGATCAAAAATCAAAAGTCCCGTTCTTTTAGTTAATCAGTTTGTTCATATGGATCAGTTCAATCAACCAGTTCATAATATTTTTTTAATTATTTTATATATTTTTTTAAATATAAGTATTTTGTTTAATATTTATTTATTCATTTCATTTCATTTCATTTCATTGAAAACCAGTTTCCAAGTAGCTTTGACACCACATTTCATTGCATTGAAAACCTTTAAATTCATTCATTCATTCATTCATTCAGTTGCATTTCATTTCATTGAAAACCTTTCATTTAATTTAATTTCATTCATTCATTCAGTTGCATTGCATTTCATTGAAAACATTTCATCATTTAATTTCATTGAAAACATTTAATTTCATTGCATTGCATTTCATTGAAAACATTTAATTTAATTTCATGTTGAAAACCTTAGTTTCCAAGTAGCTTTTACACCACCTCTTAACTTTCATTGTCTGTTCCGGCAGGTGAACAGTGCTTTTGTGTGGGCTGTTGCTCAGGCATCAGAGAAGGTGATCGATGGTTTTGTCGACCCAGTCAATGGTTCTCACGAGGACCCAGCGTTTTTATGCGGCGGGGTGTTCATGAGTGTGCCGACACACAGAGAGGAGTGGCTGGGAGGAGAACGCGGTCACAGAGCCGCTCAGCGTCTCGAGCTACGATGTGTTCAGTCTTACAGCGACCTGGAAGGAGACCTCCAAAACCTGCACACCATCCCCACCGCACTGGCCGACTATCGTGGCGTTCGGCTGTCCGCGCAGGGCCTGGCCCCTGGTCTTCAGGGCCCCGAGCAGGCTGAGGTTCCCAATGGCCTATTATACGGCTTCCGCGCAGGGCCAATGGAAAATCCATCAAGACGGAAACTCCTAGAGCTGCTGGCTCAGTCGGCGAAGGCTCTTTCTCTGCAAAGACATGCGGTTGAGGGGCCGACCGGGCATCAGTTGCCCCTTTTCACCACTGTAGATGCTCAGGGGATACTGGGGGCTGATGGTCGATATTACCTGCTGGATGTGTATCGTACTATGCCTGCTGATGCCAACTTCCAAGTGGAAGACGGAGAAGAAGAACAAGAAAAAGAACACAAGGAAGGCAGTTTTCCCAGACATTACTCTCACGTTTTGTGTCGTTTACGGCCGGAGCTAGTGAAGGCGTTCATTCAACACAAGTGAGTTCTGACAGGTTTCATATTTATATGGCCAAAAAGATGATGGCCAAAATACATATAAATGTTAGTTGTTGCTCTATATTTCCCAATAATATTTAAATGCTTGGTTTTGTGATCAATCTCTGTAGTTTTAAAACATAAAATGCAATGCAATATAATGATGATTGAGAGATGAACAGATAAACCTTCCTCAAAAGCCTGATGGATCATATTTGATGCTCACATTTTAACATGATTTTTCTTAAATATATAGTGTATATTTCAAACAATATAAAAAAAGTATAGTAATATAAAAGATTTTACAGAAAAATGTGTCTTTCTACATTGACAATGTATCAGTTTTCTTGCATAATGCATCACATCATGATCAATAATGCATGAAACACCCAGAATGCCATTTTTCCACACAATCTCATTATGTGGGCAGAAACAAATCATATACAAAAAAATGAAAAGAAACATCATATACAAAAGTTTGCATGTTAATCTAGGATAGTAGAAAGTTTTTAAACATTCTTTAACTAACACACGTCACATTTAAATGTACAAGCCAGAGATTTTAGGTTTGTTTATTTGTGTGCATCCTAATGAACACCTTTCGTCTTCGTATTTCAGACATGCTCAGTTCACGCAGCGAGCGAAGGCGTACATGGAGGAGAATGGAGGAGTGGAAGAGTGTTTGAAATCTGGTGAGAATTTTTTTTTTTTTGTCATGGGATGTTGGACTAGGTGTCTGATCTAAATCTGTTTTAGAGGAATGATTTTATGTGTGTATTTGTGTGTTGTCAGGTGACTCTCGAAACATAGACGCCGTAAGAAGAGCTTGCAAAGAAGTCGGATCCGTCAGTGACATCATATTTGAGATGCGTTTCAACCCTAATATCTTCTCCCCAGGTCAGGAAAAGAATACTCATACTCCAAAAACATTAATATGCACCAAAACAAACTACATAAAATCTCTGTTCCAAACCTAAGTGAGTTTCTTTGCTATATGCTGTCTATTTAGGCAGTATCCAATGAAATGGAGCCTAATAAGTGACTAGTTTTGAATGCACATGAGAAACTCGACTGCTGATGACATCAAATGCATATAATATTGAGTGAAATATTCAGTCTTTAATAGGATTAAACTATTTTATGCATTCGGGAATTTACTTTTCCATGTAGCATACATAAGATGCTCTTAAAAGCCAACATAAAAATAATATTAAAACTTTAACATCAAATAATAAATAATATTAAAGCCTTGACATCACAAACCTTAAAATGCTGTCTATGTAGGCAGCTTAGGTTTTGGAACAGAGCTAATATCGCCATATTTGTCTTGAACAGAAATCATCCATCTTTACAGCTAAACATGAACACTTCTGTAATTAGAGATTTAGTTAGAGACCTTAAATATTGTTTTCTCTCTCTTCGGGTAGGCGTGCAGTTTCCCAGCTCAGAGAGTGACGCCGTGGAGCTACAGAAGAGATTATTGAAGGAAGCAGCGTCTTTCATCATTAATGACCAAATACCAGCATTCGTGAGTGTATTTTATGTTTTTATACACTACCGTTCAAAAGATTGGGGTCAGTTCGATTTTTAAAGAAAGTAATACTTTTATTCATCAAGGATGCATTATATTGATCAAAAGTGATATTTTATTTTGTATTTAAAATGAATGCTGTTCTTTTGAACTTTCTATTCATCAAAGAATCCTGAACAAAAATGTATCATGGTTTCCACAATAATATGAAACAGCACATTGATAATAATCAGAAATGTGTCTTGAGCAGCAAATTAGAATGACTTCTGAAGGATCATGTGACACTGAAGACTGGAGTAATGGATGCTGAAAATTCAGCTTTGATCACAGAAATAAATTACATTTTAATATATATCACAATAGAAAACAGTTATTTTAAACTGTAAAAATATTTCACAATGTTACTGTTTTTGCTGTATTTTTGATCAAATTAATGCAGCCTTGGTGAGCAGATGAGACTTTCAAAAAAAAAATCGTAGCAACCCCAAACTTTTCAACAGAAGTGTAAGCATATGTGTGAGAGAAAAAGTGCACTGACATATCAGCATGCACTTTCAGATGAACGACTGCATTCACGGCACTGACATACCGATGGATGGTGCTTCTTTACGGCAAGCCCTCCATCAGAAAGGCATAAACCTCCGCTATCTAGGTCACCTGATCTTGTCCATCAGCCAATCAGATCTCAAACATCAACTGAGACACATCACGGTAAGAAAATGATTTTACAATCCATTATACTGGGGTAGATTTTAAAATTAAAAAATTTAAATTTGAATTTTATAACTGTCCTAATCCTATTTTACATCTCTCTCAGAGGTTGGCGTTTGCAGAGATTGTAGTGCGTTGTGCACAACGGTTCTTCAGTGGCTACATTCAGGTATTTAATTTTACTTAGTCAAGACCATGTTTTTTCTTTAATTGCTAATGCTTTTACACCACAGACTGAACTAAATGAAGCATTGCTTGGTCATTGGTTGACCTAAATTGGTATGATCTAATTGTGTAGTTAAATTTAACAGCTGATTGGTTGATTGTAATCCATTACATACCTTTCTATCAAAGTTATCTGACATTATTAAGATGAATTTATTCTGACACAGTTTAACTCTGAGTTCTTGTCATATTGTATTACCATTTTCTAAACTATAGGGAATAAACTGTGATAATGTGAGAATGTTGAGGGTGTCTGTAAAAATTTTGGTTTGACTGTATATAGCGCTTTTCACAATACACAGTTTCAAAGCAGCTTTACAGAAAATCATGATGTTAGTCTATATAATATCCTAGTATCTTCATGCCTTGTAGTTGCATTTAGCAGATTAGAGCAGTGCGATTAATATAGTTTACATTTTGCAATGATACAAGAAATCAAGCAGTTGAGATTTGCTATATAGCATATATCGCCCTATGCAACTATACTGTATGTATGTGGATAAAGATAGACATACTTACTGTATACACATGGCTTGACACTGTGGCTAGTGGTTTTATAAAGTTACTAGCCACTCAGCATTTTCACTGGACACAATTTTGACATCGATACCATGGGGAAAAACTGCCATGTAGATATTTCTAATATTATCTCATAATTTGGCAGCAGGTTTATTAGGCTGCTGTCACTTTAAGACCTGACGCACGGATCCATTATACTGTTACACATGCGTTTTCTTTCTCAACTGTTTACGTTCACTTAAAACAGAACTGACTGTGTTTATGTGAATACTCGCCAAGACCGGCATTTTGACATTATTTTGTGTGTATTTGACTGTTTAAGTGCAATAAGCAGCGAAAAAGAACTCAATTTAGGCGGCTTTATGTGCGCACACTTTGGGTGTGAGCACAAAAACTGTGGGAATGAGTAAAATTATGCGCAATATGCGCAGTCCCACACCGAAATTCAAGCCCTGTAACAGCAACAATATTCATCCAGAGCAAATGAAGCGAGTGAGTGAGGAGAGGTGAGTTTGTGTGTAACTCGCTGTCTGAGAGATGAGAGAGAGAGAGAGAGAGAAAAAGCAGCTGGTATCGTGTGTCTGTTCTGCGGAAAATGAGTATTGTAGGCGTTTTAGATATTTCAGTATCAAAACATCCATATTTTTGACAACACTGTTGCACTTAGTGTGTTAAGATTACAATTGAAAAATGTATATATTATATATAAAATTCATCCCGCCAAAGTGGCCAGTAGGAGTGACTGTGTTACACGCCACTGCTGAAATACACACACATTCGGCGGGTTGGCGGGTGTTAATGTCAAGCCCTGCTTATATATCTAGTTTTATAAACCAAGCTTGGTTTTGTTTAATCTATAATGAGTAATTCATAAATAATAAAAAAAAATGAAAATTGTGTCTGTTGTGTTGTACAGGGAGTGGAGACGTCTAACCTGTCTGCAGCAGCGAGTCATTTCCTCTGCTGCTTATTGGTGCCTCACTTCAGTTCAGCGTCAAATGGGGAGGAGTCTAAGAAGCGCTCCAGGAGGCGTGGCCGTGGAGGGGGAGGGGCCACCGACAGCACGGCATGGACCGCACTCAGCGGGAATGAACTGTGGAGTCAGATCTGTCAAGATGCTCAAGAAACATACAGACTCAAAGAAGGACTAGGGTGAGCGGAGATCATTCACTCATCTCCAAATGTTTAACCCTTTCATGTGTCTCGTAGTGACTTCATAAAGTCTCGTTTTTTTGCAGGTCAAATGTGGAGCATCTAGTAGAGCAGTACGGACTCCAGAAGATGTCCTTGTTGAGAGAGATGTGCTTGAAGACTGGCATTCAGGTATTGCGTTAAACCAAGCAATGGCTAAATTTAAAAGCGCATAACTGTATTTCTGCAATATGTTTGGTGCCTAAGTTTGTCATGATTAAATATTTATTTTTCCTAGGGTATGCTAGGTTAGCAGGTTAATCTCATAGGTTTAACTAATTAGAAACACAAATAAAAGACATGTCGGTCACACTTTAGATTAGGGTTCAATTCTCACTATTAACTACGACTTTTGCCTCAAACTCCTAATTACTGCTTATTAACAGTTAGTAAGTAGTTGTTAAGTTAAGGTATTGGGTAGGATTAGGGATGTAGAATAAGGCATTAATATGTGCTTTATAAGTGCTAATAAACAGCTAATATCCTAGTATGCATGCTCATAAGCAACTAGTTAATAGTGAGAACTAAAGTGTTATCGACATTTGTAGCTTATCTTGTGATTTTGGCAAAAAAGGATCAATTGATGTACACTAGTTTCAAATGTTTTTTTTATTACAAAAAATATACATGAACAAAGAGCAAATGTACATCCTTATACATATAACTAGGAATGTAAAGCACCAATTATAAAATAAATAAAAAAAGAGAAAACAATGTTTTGACAATCTATTGCATGATGCTGAAAATTCAGCTTTGATCACAGGAATAAATTACACTTTACAATTTACTCACATAGAAAAGTTATTTTAAATTGTAGTAATATCTCACAATATTACTGTTTTTACTGTATTTTTGATCAAATAAATGCAGCCTTTTTTTCACAAAAACCCTTTCTGTTTGTGGATGTCCTGCAGCTCCGTCTCAAAGAATACATTCTTGACAACCGTAACAAAGCGCCCATCTCTCCGGACGATGTGCTCAACATTCTGCCAGTCGTCAAGCACATAACCATGTCAACCACCGACGCCACACGGATATTCAAGATGGCTCAGAACAGTCTTCAGAAAGGTATTTATGAACCAATGCGCAGTAATTGAGTCATGTGTGAACAGCCTCGCTTGACCGACACCGTGTTCTCCCCATAGGGTTACTGGAGCAGGCGTACGAGCAGCTGAAAGAAGCGGCGTACCTCTTCGGTCGCGTGTGTGATGACCTTCACCCTGAAGCCTGCCAATGTCTTAGTCTGCTGGCAAAAGTGGCCTATGTACAGGGCCATCCTGCTGAGGTGCGTTTGTGTGTACTATCTAGGGTGTGTCTTGTTGCCCAGTGGCTTAATAGGTAGCTTTTTGTATAATCGGACCTTTTAGGTGATTGCAAATTAAGGCACAACTTGCTCATATTCAAGTAAGCTTTAGAGTTAACCAAGCAAATATTTAGTGACTACAATGCTTATTTATTAAAAATAAAAAACATCATAGAAAAATATTTTAAACAGTGCAAAGTTTTCTCTGTATTTTTTATACTTAAGATATTAAGTCTTGTTTTCTGAAACATTCATCAAAATTAAGTGTTTACACTTCTGCTAATGTGGAATCTGAATTCAAAGGAAAAACAAGATTATATTTCTGACCCAACTGGCATGTTTTTTCTTGTTTTAAGCAAAACTCACTTAATTTTGATACATTTTTCATAAAACAAGACTTAATATCTTCAGTCATTTTGCTTCCCAAGTAAATATATCTTGATTTAAGAATACTTAGATATTTGTACTGGAAAATAGATATTTGTACAAAAATACTTTATTACAGTGAAAATTTATTTTAAAAATTAAAAATATAATTGACAATTTATGTAGATTTATAAATAAAAAATATATATTTTCAACCCCTTTGCAAAATGTAATTTATAGTGATGCACTGAAATAAATTTTTTCATTTAGTTCTCTTTTAGCCAAAAATCTAAATCTAAACCGAAAATTGTTTACTTAATATAATAATCAATTAAAAATCAACGCTCAAATAAAAACTGTATGTAAAAGTTTAAATTGCACATTTTTTATCAGTTTTTATATCAACTTTTTTAATGATATATTAATTTATTGTTGAAATCTGCTGCTTACACTGAGGTGCTAGAGCGATCTGTCACATTAACTCTTTCCCCGCTATTGACGGAACTTTACGTATTTTCACTGTTATATGGTAGGGGGCGCTATTACGCATCAACTGAAAGAGTAGAGAATCCCTAGATCAAAACACAGACAAAAAAGGAGTAGAAACAAGTGATAAAAGTTGCTTCTGCACGTTTTAGTCTTTGGAAAAAAAAAAGTTTAAAATGTTTAGTTTTTAATGTTGCTTTTTTTTTAATGAAACTTACCAGAAAAAATTGTTGATAAAAAGAATGCATGAAGCTAGAATAAGATGGGTTTGTTTAAAAGCAGATGCTCTGTTCTTTCTTTTGATGTATTGCATGTTCAGATATTCATACAACACAATATTCTGGGGGCCATGAAATTTTTGTGAAAATTTTCCAAAAAGCTGGCGAGGAAAGGGTTAAAGAACATCAAAATGACATTTATTTTTTGAATTGCATGATAAAATTGACAGAATTTGAAAGCAGAGTCTTTGTTTCATATCAAGAGTGACAAAGCTTATTGCATTTATTGGATGGGAGACGCGCAAAAAATCTTTTGTTCATGCATCAACTGCAAACATACAAATCAAAAGTTGTGCCCTAAATGACGCATTATACACTATGTACTAATACACTTATGTACTCATCTGTGTGGTGTATGAACTTTATAAGGTCATAGCCCCTCCCCATCTGCTACATAATTAAAGCTGTGACAGGTGAGTGCATGACGCGTCCAACATTCCACACTTGTTTTTTTCAGTTAATTAAGTGCATCATCCGGGTATTTAAAGTGCACTTATTCTATTTGGAATTTTCAGTGTGTAGTATTTATACTACAAAACACCATAGAATAGTGCATAAGTACACAAATTGGGATGCACCTATAGACTAAAAGATCTCAGTTCATCACAATGAAGATTGATTAAAAATGACAAATCGATATTGCCAACCCAGCCCTATTGTCCACACAGCTGTGCATGAAACAGACGCTGACACAGTCGTAATGCATTCATTGCATTCTGTCATGAGACCGTGAGAATCATTCAGAATTCATGTGGCTCAAGGCGGCAGGTTTGAATGTGTACAAGATTGAAATTTTTGCGGAGTGATTCCATTAACATGTCGAACACACCTAAAACTGTCACTGCCTCACCTTAACCTCAACGTAACTTTTGTCTCCTGCAGGCTCGTAGTGTTCAGCTGAGGGTCGTGGTCATCAGCGAAAGGGTTCTGGGCTTCGATCATCCCAACACCATTCAGCAATACGTGAGTCACGTTCTTACAAAATAGACCTACTTTTAAAAAAATGCATGGAGGTCATTATCATCTAATGCACTTATTTCTTTTGTTCCAGGTGTTGTTGTCAGTGTATCTGCTCGCTGGAGGCGAAACCGCTCTGGCTCAGCGCTGCCTGTATCGTGCCAAATTACTTCTGTTGACGGTTCACGGAGGAGATCAT
>CM077186.1:36243369-36350869 GCA_039654105.1 Coreius guichenoti
TATTCTCAGTTGTATTTTTCATCAGATTCTCGTTTTATTTTAAAAACATCAATTAAAGACAGAACAATGAATACTACTGTCATATGTTTAATATTTATATTTATTTCTGCTGTACATAATATTATGTTTGATCATAGAAATGATGTAAATTAAAATAAAATCCCTGCTCATTCGTAGTGGGGGTTATTAATGTTACTACTTATAATTAAATTTTGAGGGAGTTCATAAGGCAAAATGAAAAAAATAAGGGGTGTAAAAATTTATGAATGATGCACATTCATTTTCCAAAGAAATTGTTCGGTTCTGATTCTGAATATGATGCATTTTTAGTGAATGGAAACTAGGGTTGCAAAGTTCCCAGAAACTTTCCAGGATTTTTGGAAACTTTCCAGGATTTTTTTGAAAGTTTCTGGAAATGTTCAACCCCTTTGCAACCCTAATGGAAACATAGCTGAATGCTTTTATTGTTGTTTGCTTAAGCACAAAAATGATGGAGTTCAAAGAGAAGCTGAAAGAGAGGAAAGCAGCGGAAGAGGCTGAAAAGGCTAAACTGGAGAACTCTGAATCGACCAATGAGAACGAAGCTTCTGAACTACCAACCAGTAGTGGAAAGGTTACAGAGGAGGCCACATCCAATGGGGAACAGAAGCAAGAGGTTACAGACGGAGATGCAGAAGGTCAACCAGCTGAGAAACCAGACCACTCAAACATGAACGGCCAGATCGAGTCCCACCTGCATAACGGAGATTGTGCTTCAAAAATGGAATGTGAGGAGGAGGAACACCAATCAAACATCACCAATGGTGTCCTGACTGAGAGCCAATCAAAATCAAGTAGTATTATGACATCATTAAGTGAAGCACAGTCAGGATCAGCAGTGGTAAACGGGAAAGAGTGTGTTGTGAATGAAGGTTCAGGTCATTCAGAGAAACAGGCTGAGACAGAGTGAGACATTACTGCAGATCAGACGTTCAGTGAAGTATGATGAGATACATCTCAGTGTTTGACATACGACTCCATTAATAAACCATAAAAGAAGTGTGGAGACAAGATGATGCCCAAGTCTGTCTTGAAGTCAGTACAATGTTTAACTAAATAAAGTTTCATTTCTATGTTTGAACATGTTATGCATCAAGCTTTCTTCATTTTGTAGTTTTCGCCATTGCCGTCTTGGTGACATTTCAACAAGTCCCAAGAAAAAAAGTCTTATTTTTATTATTTGAATAAAAAAAGCCAAATATATATATACAAGAAGAAACTGGAAATAAAGTAGTAAAATATAAGCAGTAACATTTTCAGCTCCTTTTCTCTCTCTTGATAATCTCGAGATCTTGGCAGTGTTGGTACAGTGGCTCTGAAGGCTCAATCCACATGGTTTCTGGCAGTTTGTCCAGGTTTTCCGGAGGGAACTGAATGAGCGCTGTGTCATTGAACACATCCAGGAAGCGCGGTGAGCAGGGCAGAGACGTCTCGGCACACACACTTATCACCTAAAACAACATCTCAGTCAAGGCGTGTGACCCTCTATGGGGGGAAGATTTTAAACTTTTCTGATGTTAATGGTCTCGGAAGAACAGAACAAAGACATTCAATTTAATTGACTTTCTATCAGACATAGCAATGTCTGGCAGTCAATTCTCTGTTGAAATTTTTTATAAAAATGCATGAATTGTAAAGGTGTAATGCAAATTAGAAGTCAAGGATACATTTGAAAGGAAGCTGTAGTCTCTCTCAAACTCTCTCTGAAGCATCCTAAGAAGAAAATTAAACAAACATCATGAATAAGACTCAAAGTTGGTTAAACTTACACACAATTTTGCATTTTCAGCAGCATAAAGTAGTAAATACTGAGCTTGTAGCAGTGTGTTTTTGTTTTTTTTAAACTAAAATTGATACAGTATTTATTAACATTTTGAATACATTTTTGTACATTTTCTGTTTTAGTTTGATTTATTTAATTTGAGTTATTTTAGTATTTCAAGTTAAACTAAAAGCTGATTAATGTTGTCTTGACAATGAGCTGGAATGAAGTTTTTTTTTTTTTTTTTTAATTTCGGTCAACATTTATTTTGTCAAGTACACATAAATTTTTTTTTTTTTTTATGGTTTTGGTTTTAGCTAATTGTAATAACCCTGTCTTGTAATTAATGATTTGAATGAGATACAGTATGTGGACAGCCGAACACAACACTTATTGGTGCTTGTTGAACATTTAATTGTAAAACTATGTGCATTAAAGTCCCACTGAAGTGCCTTAAAACGCACAGCATTATTCAATGTGTTGACGTAATTTCCACTGAAACAGGAAGACAGGGCGGGGCATATCGAGCAGCTCCTCCCCTTTTTAAAAAATAGCCAATAACATTTAGTTTATATCACAGCTGGCCAGAGCCGTTGAGCTCAGTAAAGCTGCAGTTTCCTCCTAATCTTTAACCGTTTCTCTTCCATATCGCTTTAAAATACAGCATTCTGTGCAGAATTCAAACGGGTCCGATGCGTTTTGTGGTCTGTGCCGACTCGATCACATGATCCACTCTGTGCTATCGTGTCTCTGGACCGGAAATGCAGCGGGTCACGTGACACTAACGTGAAACCAGACTTCATTCACCCCAATGGAAAGCATATTTACACTGTCTGATCGTTCCCTATCCCTTATATATAGTGCACTGTCTGATCGTTTCCTATCCCCTATATAGTGCACTATGTGCCATTCACCATGTAGAAAATAGTAAATGTGTGAACAAGTGACCGATTTCAGCCGCAGCTTCAGTGTCTGTTTATAATGTAGGGGGCGAGGCTTCAGATTCTAGAGAGCATTTGATTGGACAGAAAACCTGATGAGAAGCTGAAGTGCAGAGTGATGTCATCAAAATCATTGATCCTTATTGGCGGAAGTGAGAGACTAAGTTTTGAATGCTTATTTCTTCTAAATGTGAATTTTGTCATTGTTTTGAAGCGCACTAGCTTATAGAAAACAGTAAGGCTAACATATTCATACTAAAAGCCAAAAAGCGACTTTATAAAGGAGCTGCTTCACCCTTTGCTTCCAAAGTTTTCCACTAGATGTAGAAACATTTATGTTCACATTGATGCTGGGAAAGAGCCTGGTTTGCTGGGAGCTGAAATAGTGCCTCTTGTTAATTAGACGAGGACATTCACATGCTGTTGGTCATGTGTTGTATTGTATAACACTAGACACCTACCTTTCTTGAATGCCATGAAAACTGTTGCCAATTATAATAATTTTCTGCAGCGTCTGGGGCGTCCAGTTTCTCCACAGCAGGTTGTTATACAGAGCCTTCCCACAATGCATCAGGTAGAACAGGGTGGGTTGATAAACTGGGCGCTTTCCCTCCTGTTAAGAAAATAATGATAAAAACTGACAGCAGAACAAATGTATTTTGACAGTCGATGTGTGACGCACCTCATTTTCGGTCAGCACGGTGAAGCCGAGCTCTTTGAGAGCATCACACTCTGACGCAGAAAACACCGGATCATACACACAGCAACTGCTCACTGGAATCTGAGAAAGACAAAAAGTACTGCATT
Source organism: Coreius guichenoti (assembly GCA_039654105.1). Classification (NCBI taxonomy): domain Eukaryota; kingdom Metazoa; phylum Chordata; class Actinopteri; order Cypriniformes; family Gobionidae; genus Coreius; species Coreius guichenoti. The sequence continues at coordinate 36,246,919 of CM077186.1, forward strand.
AAAAATACCATGTTTAATTGGACAAATATCATATAAATGAAACTTGCATACCTGGAGCGTCTCTAGAAGCAGTAACAACATTGCAAGCTGGTATCGGGCAGATACACAAGAAGCAAAGTTACCCAAACCATAACACACACAGTGCTGAAGAGACGCATCTCCATTCAGCTTGCTAGCATTGGAAAGAAGACGCTCGGACAGGAGATCTGGAGGTGGAGATGGGAATGTGGTAGTTACAAATTGTTTTGTTTTAAACTTTATTGACCTTACTGGAGTAGTTCAGCATCACCTCTCCATTCCATCCAGAAGTTTTCTCCTCTCAGTTCATTCCTGTGAATAAAAACACTTTCAGAGAGCTTGCAGACAATATGTACAATCCTTGACATAATTGCCTTATTTAACCTCCTGGTTGCCACTGTCCTCGTACGAGGACATTATATTTTAGAGAATTTCTCTGACAGCATACATGTCACAGTTTTAATCTGTCTTTTTTTTAGTCTGGATGTCCTGTAAAGAGCACATTAAGGGCTTTTCAAGGCTCCATTTGTTTTGAGGTTTCACCAGGACAACAGCTTCTCCTTGGTCTTTAAATATGACTGAATGATCAAATTTAGCACTCTTATGGAAATATGATAATGCTTTGTAGTTATTTAAATCTGACTAATTTTCCAATTGTTATAAATCAACATCTCAGGAAAATGTTATGGGGTTTCTAATCAAAATATGACATTCTCTTACAAAAGCAGGGCATTGATTTCATACATGTCCACTATAGAGGACACCAGGACTTAAAGGTGCAGTGTGTAAATTTTAGCAGCACCTAGCGGTGAGGTTGTGAATTGCAACCGCTCACCCCTCCCTTTCGAAGCACATAGAGAAGCTACGGTGGCCCACACAGGACAAAGATGTCGTTGTCGGAGAGAGCAGAGAGTGACTAGCGCTCTGTAGAGAAGTTTGTCCGTTTGGGGCTACTGTAGAAACATGGCGGCGCAAAATGGCAACTTCACTGTAAGGGGACCCGCGGTGTATGAAGATTGAAATGGCTCATTCCAAGGTAATAAAAACATAACGGTACATTATGTAAGGTCTTTATATACCACTGAAAACATAGTTATGTATATTATATTGCATTTCTGTCAATGGATCCTCATAAATACTACACACTGCACCTTTAAAGCATGTTTATCAGGCATTTTGGAAGACACAACAAGTGAATAGGGAAAGAAATTACATATTAATGTTCCTATAAAATATTAGATATTATTATGAAAATGTTGCCAACTACTTGCTTACTCCCGTTATTACACTTCTTTTTTCATTACATGTTCCAAGAACACATTAATATGAGACAAATTAGAGACAGTGTATAGATACATTGCATTGAATGGGAAAACCCATGTATGGCCATTTAACCCACATATAAAGTAAAATGGTATATCAATTCATTCCGTTATATCTTTCATAACATAGTTGAGAATCATCTTTAAACAAAGTTTGGTTAAAAAAAAAATCCTGAAACCTGAAAATTGATTGGTGAATGAAAAAAAAAATCCCATTGTTTTTGCCTATACATGTCATCTCATGTCATTTTTATTTTTAAACAACTGAGTCCTGGTGTCCACTACAGAGAACATAGCATAACATATGAATAAAATATAATTTTTCAACAAAAAAAAAAAAAATCAATTTGTTTCTTATGCTCTAAACAATGTAATGACATGACGAAAAAAATACTAAATTCAAAAGACTTTGTTTTTCTGGGTTTTAGGAGGTTAAAAAAAGTACTGGTATAGAATGGTAATACCACGGTACGGAATGATTACCAGATTAATGCACTTTCCTATTTACATGGGACTCCAAGATATTTAGAAGAATACCATGATGTTATAATGGTAACATGTCTAACAGTGTCACTGCTTGGATTTGACATAGTGGCAGATAAACTCTCACATGGCGCTTGTTATCTTCTGTTTGTCCAGTTTGCAGTCAGACACCTGGTGTAGTTTTGGGTTTGAAGGATGTTGTCCTCTTCTAGCACCTCCTTTCCGACGCCCTGCTACTTGCCAGCCATCATTACAAGCCATAATAGCTAAAACCTCTTTACCAAGAATAAGACAATTTACGGTCAGACAGCTCGAAACACATGATCAAGCTAAGTGAGGATCAATCGGCTTCCATATGAACACATTTTGTATTTTAATAGTGCAAATGACTCTCTTATAAACGTATAGCAGCTGAGCTGTTCATATGTACATCCACAACCATGTGAGTGTTTTTGTGTTACGGTTTAATCGTTCCGGTCAGCAGCTGTTCTCAATATATTCAGTTCCTATGCTTTATACAACGCATTTTTGTAATGACACAACTTATTAAGACGCTAATACATTTTTTTTTTCTAATCAAGAGGTACATGTATATATACCACTTGTGGCATTAATATTCTTCTAAAATACAATATTTTTTAATAATGCTTTTCTTATTGTTAATGGACTATCGTATACTATCTGTAGTATGTATCGGTGTTTTTGTGTAAATATTTGTGCACACGCCCACTACTTTCCGTTTTTATTGTCTAATTTATTGTAACTTGTGGAAAGGTTATTATTTATTCCCTGTTGAACGGTAAAGTGTCCTGCACCGTGACATATTATATTATATTATATTATATTATATTATATTATATTATATTATATTATATTATATTATATTATTAAACTCAATAAAATCCTAAATAAACCTGAGATCGGGAGCGCGCGCTCGGTTTGTCGGACACTAGATGGCGCGCGCCAGCTTGTTTCCCGCTCGCAACATTGAGGAAATCTGAGGAAAACGGTTTATAGTTTTTATCCTTTAAATTCACAATGTTTCCTGTCAGAATTTCTGCATTATCTGAATAATAAGAGATCGTTTCGCGTATAATCTTCTTGTGGCAAATATTGAACGAAGGAAAACAAAATAATGAAGTGTATCATTGAAGGCAATGGCATTAAAGGTATGACACATTTTTACTCCATATTATCTAAATAAAACTTCCCTCTCCCAGTTTCAGTTGTTAATAAATGCCTCTGTTTACTGATTTTAGTCTTCGGAAAAGCAGTTCATGCTCTGTCAAGAATTGGTGAAGAAATATGGTTGGATCCACTGGAGGAAGGGGTAACGTTAGGCCTGATCAGCACACACACACACACACACACACACTCACACTCACTCATGCTGTGTTTTCATGTTTTATGGGGATTTTCCATAGGCATAATGATTTTTATGCTGTATATTCTATCCCCTCACACTAACCCTACCCATCACAGAAAACTTGAATTTTTATGCATTTTTACATTAAAAACAAAACAAACAAAAAAAACACTTATAAGCTGTTTTCCTCATGGGGACCAAAAAATGTTTTCAGATTGTCATCCTTGTGGGGACATTTTGTCCCTATAATGTACTGTTTATTAGGGCACACACACACACTTACTTCTAATGCATTTATAGTAATCTTTGTTAGTGTTAATTTAAACATTTACTAATCTATCTGTTAATATTATTTAATGGACCTGAGCTAACATGAACTAACAATGAACAATTGTATTTTAATGACTAACGTTAACAAAGATTAATAAATACTGTAACAAATGCATTTCTTTTTTTAGTTAATACATTAACTAATGATAACTAACTACTGGGACTTATTGTAGTGTTAGTAACTTATTTATTTTGTCTGTCATTTCTAATTTTCCCTCTCTCTCATCTATAGTTGGCTGTAAGGACAGTCAATTCATCTCAATCGGCTTATGCCTGTTTCTACTTCACTCCTCTGTTCTTCCAGCAGTATATTCCAGATCCAGACACACAGAAAGACTGTGATGCAGTAAAATGCAAACTAAACACAAAGGTACTGAACTTTCAGAACCATAGGTTTCATTTAAGTCTTGTAGGTTTGGCCAATGTCATTATTACTAGAATGGTCATTATTAGAGTGGTCTTTTTAACATGATTAAATGGTATATTATTTAATAACATGTTTTAAAATAAAGTATTATTATAACCTGTGAAATTTATACCCAGTCTTAACTCATATCCATCAGTATTATTCATGCACAGTATTTACTTGTGGTTATTGTATGCTTTTTTTTTTTTTTTTTAAATTCAGTGCGTTCTTCCCCTGTTCCGCTGTGTTGCGTGGAGAGAGCGAAGTGTGGACCGATGTGAGATAACCATCAAAATCCCAGACAGCAGAGTGATATTTCAGTTTCACTGCAGACACGGTTAGTTCATTTGCATGTGAAGTGTGTATTAAAGCTGATAATGCATTGACAGAGGGAGGAACAGATTGATGTTGGCGGTTGTAATCTCAGGGTGTCAGCACACTTTACTGGACTCTCTTCGGTGATGATGAGATGCTAGAAATCATTTCCATATTGCATAATTCATCACAACTTATCACATTAGTTCTACTCAAGATGTTCGCACTTATATGTGTGTTTTAGGAATAACTAAGACGCATAATTTGGGGTATCAGGAATGTGATGCGTTGCAGGCCGTGTTCCCAGCTCACCTCTGTCCAAATGTCCTGAAGGCCCAATCCAAGTAAACACACACACACACACTATCTTTATGGGGACTCTCCATCGACGTAATGTTTTTTATACTGTACAAACGGTCTATTCTATCCCCTTACACTAAACCTACCTATCACAGAAAACTTTCTGCATTTTTTGAATTAAAAAAAAAAACAGTTTAGTATGTTTTTTTTTAAGCCATTTGGTTTACGCGGACACAGGAAGTGTCCTCATAAACCATGTTTAGGTTGTAATACCCATATCATTATACACATTTGTGTCCTCATAAACCACATATACAGTGGGGAGAACAAGTATTTGATACACTGCCGATTTTGCAGGTTTGCCCACTTACAAAGCATGTAGAGGTCTGTAATTTTTATCATAGGTACTCTTCGACTGTAAGTGACGGAATCTAAAACAAAAATCCAGAAAATCACATTGTATGATTTTTAAGTAATTAATTTGCATTTTATTGCATGACATAAGTATTTGATACATCAGAAAAGCAGAACTTAATATTGGGTACAGAAACCTTTGTTTGCAATTACAGAGATCATACGTTTCCTGTAGTTCTTGACCAGGTTTGCACACACTGCAGCAGGGATTTTGGCCCACTCCTCCATACAGACCTTCTCCAGATCCTTCAGGTTTCGGGGCTGTCGCTGGGCAATACGGACTTTCAGCTCCCTCCAAAGATTTTCTATTGGGTTCAGGTCTGGAGACTGACTAGGCCACTCCAGGACCTTGAGATGCTTCTTACGGAGCCACTCTTTAGTTGTCCTGGCTGTGTGTTTCGGGTCGTTGTCATGCTGGAAGACCCAGCCATGACCCATCTTCAATGCTCTTATTGAGGGAAGGAGGTTGTTGGCCAAGATCTCGCGATACATGAAAAAAGCTCTATTTTTGTCTCCTCAGACCACATGACCTTCTCCTATTCCTCCTCTGGATCATCCAGATGGTCATTGGCAAACTTCAGACGGGCCTGGACATGCGCTGGCTTGAGCAGGGGGACCTTGCGTGCGCTGCAGGATTTTAATCCATGACGGTGTAGTGTGTTACTAATGGTTTTCTTTGAGACTGTGGTCCCAGCTCTCTTCAGGTCATTGACCAGGTCCTGCCGTGTAGTTCTGGGCTGATCCCTCACCTCATGATCATTGATGCCCCACGAGGTGAGATCTTGCATGGTGCCCCAGACCGAGGGAGATTGACCGTCATCTTGAACTTCTTCCATTTTCTAATAATTGCGCCAACAGTTGTTTCCTTCTCACCAAGCTGCTTGCCTATTGTCCTGTAGCCCATCCCAGCCTTGCGCAGGTCTACAATTTTATCCCTGATGTCCTTACACAGCTCTCTGGTCTTGGCCATTGTGGAGAGGTTGGAGTCTGTTTGATTGAGTGTGTGGACAGGTGTCTTTTATACAGGTAACGAGTTCAAACAGGTGCAGTTAATACAGGTAATGAGTGGAGAACAGGAGGGCTTCTTAAAGAAAAACTAACAGGTCTGTGAGAGCCGGAATTCTTACTGGTTGGTAGGTGATCAAATACTTATGTCATGCAATAAAATGCAAATTAATTATTTAAAAATCATACAATGTGATTTTCTGGATTTTTGTTTTAGATTCCGTCTCTCACAGTTGAAGTGTACCTATGATAAAAATTACAGACCTCTACATGCTTTGTAAGTAGGAAAACCTGCAAAATCGGCAGTGTATCAAATACTTCTCCCCACTGTGCCTGTACACACACACATACACACACACACACACACACGTTTTAATGTTTTATGGGGACTTTCCATAGACATAATGATTTTTATACTGTACAAACTGTATATACTATCCCCTTACCCTAAACCTACCTGTCACAGAAAACTTTCTGCATTTTTACATTTCCAAAAAAAACATCATTTAGTATGATTTATAAGCTGTTTTCCTCATGGGGACCAAAAAATGTCCATTGCCATCCTTGTGGGGACATTTTGAGCCCATAACGTAAGGTTTACCATCTCACACACACACACACACACACACACATTCAGCATTAAGAAAAAAAAGAAAAGTGTTGCATTTGTTCATGCTGTTGGTTTCCAGTTTTATTGGTAACACATTACAGTAAGGTTCTATTTGTAAACATTAGTTAACTACATTAGTTTAAATGTTAATTTCAACATTTGCTAATACATTACTAAAATGAAAATGTATCAACTAAAATGAACAAATACTATAACAAATGTATTGCTCATTGTTAGTTAATGTTAGCTAATGCTTTAACAAACATTAACTAATGGGGCCTTATTGTAAATTGTTACCATTTCATTTTTAGTAGGATAGTCCAAGACATAAGCTGACTTCAAACCATTTTTGTTTCTGTGTCAGACTTTTAGGCGACATTGTGGTGCATTTCCCGATTTCACAAGAAGAGGTCACTCTTTCCATTTCCTCTTTTAAAGTAACATTAAAGAGCTTTTATGAGGAAGAAAATAGTAAGTTTGTGTTTATAATAGTATACTACCATGTTGTACTCTTATTATTCTTGCATTGTATTGTATTGTTTATATAACATTAATATTGATGAGTAAGTGAACACATTTGCATCTAATATGTATATATTTGATCATGCACATATATAATTTTTAATAGCTACCTTCCATCTCCAGTGTGATGAATACATTTTAATGTCTTTTTTGATGCATTAGAATATTTATTACAGCATTACAATCATTAGAATATTTTTTGTATTTAAGTATTAAAATATTTTTACACCAAATGAAATTGACCATTTTATTCACAAGATGATAACTGGATGACACTCACTATAGTAAATGTGCAGTGTGTTTTTCTTTGCTTCACTTACTATTTTTTAAAATAGTAGGCAGTATTCAGTAAGTAGTCCATTTGCTAGAGAGGAAAGTCATTTACATAAATTCAGAACTGCATGTAACCTAGATGTATTTCGACTTAATGTATACTAGAGTTCCTGTATACTCAGATGTTAAACATTGTGTTCCTGCATTAATTAGACCTTGTTTATTTGTATCAGGCTATATTAAAGGCATGAACACAGAGATGATGCTGCACCCAGATGAGTTTGACTATTTTCAGGTTGGAGAGGATTCAGCCGTGACCTTCTGCCTAAAAGAACTGAGGGTGAGCGTCCAGCACAACATGTTTTACCATGTAAATATGCAGGATATGTGTAGAGCCGAGGTGTTTGTGTCCCCATGCGAGAACGTTTTATTCGATGTGTGTGCTGATCAGTACATGAGGATCTTTCCATATTCGTTTTTATTGCCACTTATTTCTGTCCTGCGATGTCGTCGTTGTGTGATCATATTCACTCAGGCAAGTTCAGAGCAAGTGTGTCATGCATGTGAACTGAACTGACTCCAATGCTATTTCACATTATTTTTCACATATTTTACATTGTTGCAGCACCTCTGTTCCCAGTCTGTCAGTAACGCTAACGTTTTGTTCTTGTGTCTTTTGTTCTTGTGACGGGTTCATTCCCGGAAGAAAACTCAAAGACTACAACACACTTTGGAGTGACTTTGTGCTTTGTAACTTTGCAGACCTTTTTCATGCCAATACAGCAACATTACACACTAACGAAAGATGTAAAATAGCACCCCTTTAACTTACACCCTGGTGTGCTATTTTATTTATTTTGTGGCAATCTGCATTCATCACATCATATTACATTTCTCCAAATTGCATTAGTTGTAATAGTTAGTTGGAATAGAATAGTTGGTTTGCACACTTTGCACAACGTTTCCAAAAAAACATGAAACAACAATCATGCTCGATGGTCACTTCTGTGGTTTTGTAATTGTAATGTATCCAAGATAAACTATAAACACAAGTTCATTTTGTATTCTCTAGCTCAACCTTTGACCCTGATTTCCAGGGAAATCTAGTGGCACTGGATTATGCCCTGATAGTACCGACCCCTTTCACGTACGTGGTTTGGCTGTATGTCAGTGGCGTAACTTCTTGGCAGGCCACAGTGTATTTGTGTCAGTCATTGATGCAGTGGGACAGATGCTTGAATTCTAACCAGATAACCTGTCACAATGAGTTACAGCACTAGACGGCACACTGTGGTCTGGACACACATGACTGACCTTCTCCTCATGCAGTGTTAAACGGGGTCAAATACATCTGTGCGGATCAGTGTGTCCCTTGTCTATAAATCTCTGTACAAATCTGTTTCTTAATTCTTCAGTATTGTGCAGGGCTGTCTTTGATGACCTTTTAAATTTTATATATATATATATATATATAGGCTCCAGACTGCGACCAAATGCCAGTGCGACTACATTTTGTTAGTTAATTTTGTTTTGTTTGTTCATTTTGAGCTAAGCTGCGCAGACCATTTATTAGCTCGGACCAACAATAGACAGCGCAGCGCGAGCTCAGAACAGGTTTACTCATGGGCCAATCTTGATCGCGCGACACCGTTACTACACAGCGCTGGGAGATCCAGTGAGAACATTTTGAGATCGTCAAAAAATGTATAACATCATGGCGAGATCTAGTGGGAAGCATTCAAATTCAGCATGGAATTCTGTTATAAACCGCACATATCAAATCAAACAGCGCTGACGTGGAAACCAGGAGAAACATAATGCCAAGTGTTTCCAGCACTTCAAAGCTATAAATATTATCCAATTTTAATGTTATTTTTAATGTGATCATTTGTAAAACTAAAAGTTTAAAGATGTAGGACAACTAACACTTTGCGCCCTATTTTAACGATCTAAGCGCATGGTCTAAAGTGCACGGCGCAGGTGCACTTAGGGCATGTCTGAATCCACTTTTGCTAGTTTAACGACGGGAAAAATGGTTGGCGCGCCCGGTGCATGGTCAAAAAGGGTTGTCCCTATTTTCTTAATGAGTAATAGGTGTGTTATGGGCGTAATGTGCAATAACCCAATCAGAGTCTCATCTCCCATTCCCTTTAAAAGCCAGTTGCGCTCGCGCCATGGTGGATTCGCTATTTACATGGTAGAATTTGCGAGCGGAAAAACTGAACGCTTCTCTAGGGATGAAACGTATCTGCTCGTCCAATGACGCCACGCCTGCCTGCTCATCATTACTGCAAATAGGCAGGCTAATTCTGATACATGCAGTGACTATCCATTATGACATGTAGGCATTTTTATATTTATGTACACAATAATAATCTTTTACATTTTAACCCTTTATTTTCATATTTAAAAATGTTTGTGCTGCTGCTGCGCGTCCCTGTGTGTGTAATAAGCAGAGTGTACTATGTGCGTTGTGCTCCCGCCTATAGGCACATATCACTAACGTGCTCTTTAAATAATACATTTAAAAAAATTCTTTAAATAAAAAAAATATTCAGTCGCCTCAAAATAGCAACGCGCCATCAATGCACCTGAGCACACCTGGTTTTCAGACCAGCACGCCCATGGGCGAACAGATGGGCGCAAATGCATTTGCTATTTAAATAAAGTGAGTCGTGCCTGGCACCGCATTGCGCCGGGTGTATGATAGGGCCCTTTGTGGCAAACGAGCACTTTTATTTTTAAAAAAAAGACTGAATTATTCGATGACTGATGAAATTACCAGTAGATATTATAACCAGTAGATGGCAGCAGAGGAGCACTATTGACTTATTAGCCCTTTCCACTTCCTATTATATGGAAAAAAGTAGGAAGTCACAGTCTCATGAGAAAAAAAACGTTTCTTCAAATTGTGACTGAATTACACAGAAATAAATTAAAGAGCGCTCCTTTTATAATCACTGAAGCTGTCTGTCAGTTCAGTGTGATACTATAGAAGAACAATGGTGCATTTTATAAGAGTAGAATATTTAAATGTTCCCTATAAAAATTAGGTTGTTGCACGTTACTGTTGTTAATAAAAGTTAATTTTATCTGCATATCAATTCAAGCTCAGTGCTACACTGTTAAATTTCCAATAAACAAACATGTAATATTATTAGAAACTGCACGTATTGATGCAAAACAATAGTAATTTTATGATTAAATTAACTTCATGATAAATTTTCCCCTGGCGCTACCAAATCAGGTGCTGGCGCCACCATCTGTAGAACTTAGTGGCACCGGTGCCACTGCTCTGAAATGTGTATATATATAATTTTAATAATGAATAATACATTATTGTTTAAATAAATTGTTTATAGGGGCTGCTGTCTTTTGCTGAGTCTTATGGTCTACCAGTGTCTTGTCAGTTTGGTATAGCTGGACAGTAAGTCTTTTTTTTTTTTTTCGATACCAAAGCCACATATATTCATCAAGAAGTCATATGTTTAGATGCAGTATACATAACCACCTATAGCTGTTAGTTGAATGATTCTGAACTCTTTCAGGCCTGTATCCTTCACTGTAAAAGACATGACGCTGGAGGCCCATGTTATGTTGTCCACCTTAACGGATCCAAACTACAAAAGCCCATCTCAACCTGCACCTCGGTATTTCATTTTAACCCTCACATTCACATGAATATACTGTACGTTCAAAACTGACGATGTATTTTCATGATGGACAGATGTTCTTAAAGGAACATTTCACTCATAAATTAAAATGTTGTCATCATTTACTTTACCTTCATGTTGTTCTAAACCTGCATGGCTTTTTTTTTTCTTTGAAACAGAATTTAAATTTGTTTTTTAAGAAGACCCTGGCTGCTCTTTTCTATAATATGATTTATGTATTTGGAGGCTAGATGCTAGCTTTGTGATAGCTTTTGAAGAAAGTCATATGGGCACAACATCAGAATTTGCATTTCTGGGTGAAAATATTCATTTAAATATAAGCTAATCCATTTTATTTTTCCCAAATAGACAATATTTCACCCCATAACCTTGTTTTATATAGTCTCTTTCCTATGATTTCAAATTATAGGTGCAATGCAAATGCAAAACCACTGTGACACAGAGCCACTTCCATAAGCTGAGTTCAGTGGCGGCTTTAGTGCTCTAGTCTACCTCGTCTTACCTATATAGGGTAACTCAGAGCTAGAGCTGTGACATGCTGGCCCTGTCTCTAATCTATCACAGTAACTCATCCAGTCTGGGCAGTAGTGTGACTAAAGTTGCCCCGCCTCCTCGTAGAGTTTGTGCTTGTGTCAGTGCTTCTGTGTGTGAACTTACGTCACCGCTGACTGTTTAAACAACCAGCCTGCAATAATTTATGCTAGTGAAAACTAAAATAAATAACTAGTCTTGATTTTTTTTTTTTTTTATCTCTTGATTTTAAAAGGGCAAAGGGTTTATTTGCAAATGATAGACGTCCTCAAAGCTGTTTAGATTTAAAGACAAAGTCTATCATCCAACAACAAGACCATTTATGTTGATTGTTGTTTGGCTGAAAATGATTTATTATTTGAAATAAATATATATATATATATATATATATATATAAAATATATAAAATATATATTATATCATTGTGTGTGTGTGTATATATATATATATATATATATATATATATATATATATCCGATCAGGCATAACATTATAACCACTGACAGGTGAAGTGAATAACACTGATTATCTCTTCATCACGGCACCTGTTAGTGGGTGGGATATATTAGGCAGCAAGTGAACATTTTGTCCTCAAAATTGATGTGTTAGAAGCAGGAAAAATGGGCAAGCATAAGGATTTGAGCAAGTTTGACAAGGGCCAAATTGTGATGATTAGACGACTGGGTCAGAGCATCTCCAAAACTGCAGCTCTTGTGGGGTGTTCCCGGTCTGCAGTGGTCAGTATCTATCAAAAGTGGTCCAAGGAAGGAACAGTGGTGGACCGGCGACAGGGTCATGGGCGGCCAAGTCTCATTGATGCACGTGGGGAGCGAAGGCTGGCCCGTGTGGTCCGATCAAACAGACGAGTTACTGTAGCTCAAATTGTTCAAGAAGTTAATGCTGGTTCTTACAGAAAGGTGTCAGAATACACAGTGCATCGCAGTTTGTTGCGTATGGGGCTGCATAGCCGCAGACCAGTCAGGGTGCCCATGCTGACCCCTATCCACCGCTGAAAGCGCCAACAGTGGGCATGTGAGCATCAGAACTGGACCACGGAGCAATGGAAGAAGGTGGCCTGGTCTGATGAATCACGTTTTCTTTTACGTCAAGTGGATGGGCGGGTGCTTGAGCGTTGCTTACCTGGGGAACACATGGCACCAGGATGCACTATGGGAAGAAGGCAAGCCGGCGGAGGCAGTGTGATGCTTTGGGCAATGTTCTGCTGGGAAACCTTGGGTCCTGCCATCCATGTGGATGTTACTTTGACACGTACCACCTACCTAAGCATTGTTGCAGACCATGTACCCCTTTCATGGAAACTGCAGAATTCAGCAGGATAATGCGCCCTGCCACAAAGCAAAAATGGTTCAGGAATGGTTTGAGGAGCACAACAACGAGTTTGAAGTGTTGACTTGGCCTCCAAATTCCCCAGATCTCAATCCAATCGAGCATCTGTGGGATGGGCTGAACAAACAGGTCCGATCCATGGAGGCCCCACCTCGCAAATTACAGGACTTAAAGGATATGCTGCTAACATCTTGGTGCCAGATAACACAATATTAGGTCATAATGTTATGCCTGATCAGTGTGTGTGTATGTGTATATATATATATATATATATATATATATATATTAGGGCTGTCAATCGATTAAATTTTTTTAATCGTGATTAATCGCACACTTATTGTGAAATTAAGCATACACCATTTATCTCATTAAACACATTCATTTTGTCATCATTTGCTATATCCAGCAAAGTAAACAATCAGATTGAAGGGTGATTCTCACAAAACTGTATTTTCTGCAAGCTTCAAGGATCATTGGAGACTCCAAAAGGACACCAAATAACCAAATATAAGAGTCCATATAATTCTGTTATATAATAGCACCCATGAAAAAAAAATTACAGAAAAAAACTTTACAGAATTCACAGTTTATAGTATGTGTACAGAGCAACAACAATGAGAAAAAACCCTAAATCAACCGCTTTGACTTGACTGCATAAACCTACGATTACTAAACACAACAACGTACTACACATGACAAATCAAACATTATCCTTCCTGAGTGTGTGTAGAAACAACGCAAATGTACTGAAATGTGTCTGTACATGAATGCAGCGTGCGATCAGTGATCGAGAGCGCGCACAAACACGGTTTGTTCTTTGTGCATCAATAACAGACTCTCACGCGCTTACTGTTTGACTCCTGTACGTCACCACAATTGTGCTCTTCAGAAACAATCACAGAATACGACAGAGCTCGTGTTTTAAAGGAAAGCACACACTGGAATGAATAATTCACTAAAACACAATGCGAGTCTCTATTCTCTGGGATATGTCTGATGTATTCAGACTGGCCTTCTTTACATTAGTGCTGTTTTGGACTGTTTGAATGATTTCGATTACTGGATCACTGAACACTTCCCCAGAGAATGGCCTCATCACAAACAGAGAAGCAGAATCGAGTTAAAGAGTTAGAATGGAAATTTCCTCCTACCAGGGTTACAGGTGCTGTAGATGCTCAGTGTGATTGTGATAAACTCCCGACTTAAGATCATCTGTGTGACGAAAATTACATTAATGACGCAGCTTCACGTATTTCTGTAATTTATTTGCGTTAATTGCGTTAAATTATTTTAACGCTTTAAGGACTTTAAATTAATCGCATGCGTTAACGCTGACAGCACTATATATATATACACTCACCTAAAGGATTATTAGGAACACCATACTAATACTGTGTTTGACCCCCTTTCGCCTTCAGAACTGCCTTAATTCTACGTGGCATTGATTCAACAAGGTGCTGAAAGCATTCTTTAGAAATGTTGGCCCATATTGATAGGATAGCATCTTGCAGTTGATGGAGATTTGTGGGATGCACATCCAGGGCACAAAGCTCCCGTTCCACCACATCCCAAAGATGCTCTATTGGGTTGAGATCTGGTGACTGTGGGGGCCATTTTAGTACAGTGAACTCATTGTCATGTTCAAGAAACCAATTTGAAATGATTTGAGCTTTGTGACATGGTGCATTATCCTGCTGGAAGTAGCCATCAGAGGATGGGTACATGGTGGTCATAAAGGGATGGACATGGTCAGAAACAATGCTCAGGTAGGCCGTGGCATTTAAACGATGCCCAATTGGCACTAAGGGGCCTAAAGTGTGCCAAGAAAACATCCCCCACACCATTACACCACCACCACCAGCCTGCACAGTGGTAACAAGGCATGATGGATCCATGTTCTCATTCTGTTTACGCCAAATTCTGACTCTACCATCTGAATGTCTCAACAGAAATCGAGACTCATCAGACCAGGCAACATTTTTCCAGTCTTCAACTGTCCAATTTTGGTGAGCTCGTGCAAATTGTAGCCTCTTTTTCCTATTTGTAGTGGAGATGAGTGGTACCCGGTGGGGTCTTCTGCTGTTGTAGCCCATCCGCCTCAAGGTTGTGCGTGTTGTGGCTTCACAAATGCTTTGCTGCATACCTCGGTTGTAACGAGTGGTTATTTCAGTCAAAGTTGCTCTTCTATCAGCTTGAATCAGTCGGCCCATTCTCCTCTGACCTCTAGCATCAACAAGGCATTTTCGCCCACAGGACTGCCGCATACTGGATGTTTTTCCCTTTTCACACCATTCTTTGTAAACTCTAGAAATGGTTGTGCGTGAAAATCCCAGTAACTGAGCAGATTGTGAAATACTCAGACCGGCCCGTCTGGCACCAACAACCATGCCACGCTCAAAATTGCTTAAATCACCTTTCTTTCCCATTCTGACATTCAGTTTGGAGTTCAGGAGATTGTCTTGACCAGGACCACACCCCTAAATGCATTGAAGCAACTGCCATGTGATTGGTTGATTAGATAATTGCATTAATGAGAAATTGAACAGGTGTTCCTAATAATCCTTTAGGTAAGTGTATATATATATATATATATATATGTATATATATATATATATATATAAAATTTTTCAGTATATGCAACTATATAACTCAAGAATACTTGTAAGAACAGATTCAATTGGACCAGCCTGCTCACTGACTGTTCTGAGAATAAATTTATTTATTTGTATAGTAGATGCTTTAATCTAATGCAATTTACAAATGAGGAGAAACACAAGGGATTGATCATGAGATGATTTTTTAAAGGAAAAGTTCACCTCAGGAATAGTTTGTCGTTCCAAACCCATATGGCTTTCTTCCATGAACCACAAAAGGCCAATCTTTTACAATGAAATTGAATGAGGAAACTTTTAAGCTCAAAATGACACTATACATATTTGAATGGATGCAGACAGCAGAGAGAAAGACACTCAAACAAGTTTGGAAACAAAATGAGGTTGAGAAAAAAATTACGGAATTTTAATTTTGATTAAATTAGATAAAGTGGAGTAGATAAACAGATCCTGAGTAAGTTGAAACAGTTGTTTTAGTTGCTCTCGCATGCAGTGGAACGTTTGTCCCGTGGGCCTGAGTTCTGGTACAGAGCCAAATCCGAACATAGTATATCCCTGCATATTCAGAGGCATGCATTCATCTTTCCTTCGCTCACACACCCTCCCTCACTGTCGCCGTGTGATTCGTCCCCCTCTCTCTGTTGCCTCTGCTGTCCCTCACACATTCACACACGTGTTTCGTTACCCATAGCACTTACATCACTCAGGCTTTGCTGCAAACTCTTTACTTGCAGGCACACATAAAAAGTTTTACACCTATTATAAAGATGTTTTATTATACAAATTCTTTGATCACAGGGGACTTCCAATTTAACCAAGTTAACAAACATCAATAAACATCAAAGAGTCCATTTGATGTGCTTTACACCATGTTAACCTCATGCTCCAGAGCTGGTGGGGGCAGCAGAGAGTCTTATTCTGTTGAATTGGTTGTTTAGAAAAAATGAAAAAGAATAAAAAACAATGGGCATGTTTAAATTGATTGAAACATTGTTTCAGCAAGTCTTGTGTGTTCTAGGGATGACTGTCCTGTCACCATCCCCAAGACCTCCACAGCTGAAATCTCCATGAGTGAAGGCCCCATGGAGGCAGAGGTGTGCATTGCCGATATCTCCACAAGTGAAGGCCCCATGGAGGCAGAGGTGTGCATTGCTGATGGGGAACGTGTGGCTTCCAGCCAGGGCAGTGAAGTGTTCAATCCAGCCCTTCATATGAGGAAGATGATTCAGCTTCATGCACCTGGAGAGATCCTGCCAAGACCCAGTTTGCTGCCTGAATCAGCCTTGACTACACCAGTAACACCAGCCACATTTAAGGTTAGAGTCTTCTATCAGACAAACAATAAATTGCATTGTGGCATTAACAGATTAATAGCCTTAAATTCTAATGCTCGACAAGTCAAAAGTATTAGAATTTTCCACATTTTAAAATAATAGCTAAATCTTCAAAACTGAGTTGCACAAATGGAAGTATGAAAATTATGTAGTGACCATCGATTTTTTTCCCTTCGCTACCTGCTCCAACTCATCAATGAAACAGTTTATTGAGCTGTTAGACTAATAAGAAGTTTGCATATGTGTCATATTTGATGCATCAGGCTTTTATGGCTTACAGTGGTGGTCAGAATTATTGGCACCCCTGGTAAATATGATCAAATATGGCTGTAAAAAATTAATCTGCATTGTTTATCTTTTTGATTTTTTATTCAAAAAATTCACAAAAATCTAAACTTTCATTGAAGTAAAAGAATTGAAAGTGGGGGGTAAATCACATTATGAAATAAATGCTTTTCTCCAAAACACGTTGGCCAGAATTATTGGCACCCCTAGAATTTTTTATGAGTAAAATATCTCTGAAATATATTCCATTAATATTTACATTTTTAGCACACCAGGGTGACTAGGAATATGAAATTGTCCAGCTATGATGTCTTGTTCCACAGGAGTATAAATATGAGGAAACACAAAGGCCAAATTCCCTTAATCATTCATCACAATGAGTAAAGCCAAAGAATATAGTTCTGATGTGCAGCAGAAGATTGTTGAGCTTCACAAAATAGAAAGTGGCTGTAGGAAAATAGCTAAAGCATTGAAAATCCCCATTTCCACCATCAGGGCAATAATTAAGAAGTTCCAATCAACTAAAGATGTTATGAATCTGACGTGTGTCTATATTGTCTTAATGCACGGCGAGGAGGAGAGTTTGAGTGGACAAAGACTCTCCAAGGATCACAGATGGAGAATCGCAGAGATTAGTTGAGTCTTGGGGTCAGAAAGCCTAAAAAAAAAATTCAACAACCCCTACATCACCTCATGTTGTTTGGGAGGGATTCAAGAAAAATCCTTCTTGCTCATCCAGAAACAAACTCCAGCATATTCAGTTGTCAGACACGACTGGAAATTCAAAAGGGACCTGCTTCTGTGGTCAGATCAAACTATAAAAAGAGCTTTTTGGCAGCAAATCCACCAGATGGGTTTGGTGCAAACAGGGATAAAAAGTCCCCCATGCCCACGGTTAAAAATACTGCTGGATCTTTAATGTTGTGGGCCTATTTTTTAGCTGGAGGTCCTGGACATCTTGTTCAGATACATGGTATCACTGATTCTAGCAA
Source organism: Coreius guichenoti (assembly GCA_039654105.1). Lineage (NCBI taxonomy): Eukaryota > Metazoa > Chordata > Actinopteri > Cypriniformes > Gobionidae > Coreius > Coreius guichenoti. Next base: position 36,265,058 of record CM077186.1, read on the forward strand.
ATACCAACAGATAAATAATCAAAACCTGACGGCCTCTGCTAGAAATCTTATAATGGGCTGTGGTTGGATCTTCCATCAGGAGAATGATCCAAAACAAACATCAAAATCAACACACAAATGTGTCACTGAACACAAAATGAAGCTTCTGCCATGACCATCCCAGTCCCTGACCTGAACCCTATAGAAAATGAGTGGGCTGAACTGAAGAGAAGAAGCACCAACATGGATCTGGGAATCTGAAGGATCTGGAGAGATTCTGTATGGAGGAATGGTCTCTGATCTCCAAACTCATCAGGTGTTATAGGAGAAGACTCAGAGCTGTTATCTTGGCAAAAGGAGGTTGCAAAAAGTATTTAATAAAAGGGTGCCAATAATTGTGGCCAACGTGTTTTGGAGAAAAGCATTTATTTCATAATGTGATTTACCCCCCACTTTCAATTCTTTTACTTCAATGAAAGTTTAGATTTTTGTGAATTTTTTGAATAAAAGATCAAAAGGATAAACAATGCAGATTTATTTTTTACAGCCATATTTGATCATATTTACCAGGGGTGCCAATAATTCTGACCACCACTGTATATAGTCTGATATAGTGAGAATATGGAGCTCAGACTCAAGGAGGAAAAACACCTAAGTTTTATTCAGACGCCCAAACTAAGAAAAAATATGAAATTTTGTGCAGTTGCTGATATTTATACGGCCAAAACACAAGATGAAATTCTGATAGCTTGTAATGTAAATCAGTGAGATCTTTATAACAGTACAGCAGACTACTTGCATAAAATGCATATAAATATCAGTTGCCACGCTATAGCTCTCAATAATTTGTCTTAGTAAGATGATATTTAAATGCTTAGTTTTATGATCAATCTCTGTCGTTTTAGTTTTATAACATATAATGCAATGCAATACAATGATGATTGAGAGATGAACAAATAAACCTTCCTCAAAAGCCTGATGATCATATTTGATACTCGCATTTTAACATGTAATCATCATAATACAAGGTCTTTTACATGCTAAAAGAGTATAAACAATCAATCAGGTGACAGAAGGCATGTAGAATATTATGTGCAGCAGTTTTTACTGCAAAGTTTTTATCATCTTATTAATTTAGAGACATTAGGAATTTGGCTTTATAGGGTAAATTAAAATATCAATTTAGTCAAGAAATGAATGTTTTCTAGTCAAGAAGTTAATATTTTGAAAACACGTTTGTCTACCAAACTAATAAAGCAGAAGCATTTAGATCAAACGGTTTGTAAGATCTTGAGAAACATAAATTCAGTCAAGTGTGTCCAAAACAAAAGTCTATTGTCAGTTATTCATTTTTTTTTTTTTTTTTTTACATGTATGTAATTGAGGGTTACAAAATACACCCATTTTGTAGAATGACCAAGCTACAATTATGGCAAAATGTTTGCATTTACAACTTGAGGGTCTCATTCTAGATCCGCTCCTTGCTCTTCGGGGCTGTACTCAGTAATGGAGGGGACCGTAACACTGCGGATTTGCCCAGCCTGGTTTTAGGCAGTGACACAGAGGAGGAAGGTGGATCACAGGAGGGACACAGGTAACACTGTAAACTAATCTGAAGCAGGTAACACTGCTGCGAGAATGCAAGGACGTTACTGCATGATGTAGCCTTATAAAGACAAAACACAGCATATTTTCTGTGGTTAAATGTTATGTTCTACAAAAAGTTTGGATTGTTTCAAAGGTTAATATATATTAAATTGTAACGGTTATCTTAAATACGGCAGTCAAGGCCATCGCTAGTCTTTTAATTCTTGTTAGTGCACAACTTTTTATTAATGTTAAAAAAAGTTGTAAGCTAGTTTTTGGTTTTGTTTCAGTTCTTACATGAGCATCTTTGTAATGTATAATACATGTCTCGTGTGTTCAAACTGTTCTTGGAGAGATAAAAGGAAAACTATGCAACAACAGTAAAGTTTGAGAGAAGCAGAGAGGCCAAGTGGGGCAAGATTCACTTTCTGTTGCAGAGCTGAGGAATTTCTACCTAAACACACAGTTCAAATAAGTTCGGTCACCGTGGAGAAGATAAATCAAAACAATTGAACAATTGAAGACTCCATGTTCTTTGTGTCCACCAATGAGTCAGAGGAAGATTTGACTCACTGGTTTAAAATGCTGCTCGAGAAACTGTTATTATATAAGCCTGCAGCAATTACTGGTATTGCAAACATACCTCGCCACATTATACAGAGAAAGCCTTGTGTTTCGCTCGAGTGTTGAATTAAAATAATATGTTAGGGAGAAGCTTAAGATTGTCTACTTTTTTTGAAGCTGGACAGCCGGGCAAAACAGAATAACTTGATTTCGCTCCCCATTAGAGGCATTTTGTCATTTGAGCTCCTAATGTGACGGTTCAATCAATCGCTATTGCATTAGTTCATGCTCATGATGTCAGGGTCACAACCATTACTACTGGTTTAATCTCCCAACACTTACTGGTGATGTAACTTGTGTGATATTTCAGACTGTCATTTACACCTAAATTGAGCACAAAATGTAGAAAAACTTTTGCAGTTACACTAAACTGCAAAATGCAAAGAAATGAAAGCCTTAAAGCTGAAGTGTCATTTTATCTTTAATTTCTCTTCAGGAAGACAATCTACCAATGGTTCACATACAGTGGGGAGAACAAGTATTTGATACACTGCCGATTTTGCAGGTTTGCCCACTTGCAAAGCATGTAGAAGTCTGTAATTTTTATCATAGGTACTCTTCAACTGTGAGAGACGGAATCTAAAACAAAAATCCAGAAAATCACATTGTATGATTTTTAAATAATTAATTTGCATTTTATTGCATGACATAAGTATTTGATACATCAGAAAAGATTTGGTACAGAAACCTTTGTTTGCAATTACAGAGATCATACGTTTCCTGTAGTTCTTGACCAGGTTTGCACACACTGCAGCAGGGATTTTGGCCCACTCCTCCATACAGACCTTCTCCAGATCCTTCAGGTTTCGGGGCTGTCGCTGGATAATACGGACTTTCAGCTCCCTCCAAAGATTTTCTATTGGGTTCAGGTCTGGAGACTGGCTAGGCCACTCCAGGACCTTGAGATGCTTCTTACGGAGCCACTCCTTAGTTGCCCTGGCTGTGTGTTTCGGGTCGTTGTCATGCTGGAAGACCTAGCCACGACCCATCTTCAATGCTCTTACTGAGGGAAGGAGGTTGTTGGCCAAGATCTCGCGATACATGGCCCCATCCATCCTCCCCTCAATACGGTGCAGTCGTCCTGTCCCCTTAGCAGAAAAGCATCCCCAAAGAATGATGTTTCCACCTCCATGCTTCACGGTTGGGATGGTGTTCTTGGGGTTGTACTCATCCTTCTTCTTCCTCCAAACACGGCGAGTGGAGTTTAGACCAAAAAGCTCTATTTTTGTCTCATCAGACCACATGACCTTCTCCCATTCCTCCTCTGGATCATCCAGATGGTCATTGGCAAACTTCAGACGGGCCTGGACATGCGCTGGCCTTGCGCTGGGAGATTGACCGTCATCTTGAACTTTTTCCATTTTCTAATAATTGCGCCAACAGTTGTTGCCTTCTCACCAAGCTGCTTGCCTATTGTCCTGTAGCCCATCCCAGCCTTGTGCAGGTCTACAATTTTATCCCTGATGTCCTTACACAGCTCTCTGGTCTTGGCCATTGTGGAGAGGTTGGAGTCTGTTTGATTGAGTGTGTGGACAGGTGTCTTTTATACAGGTAACGAGTTCAAACAGGTGCAGTTAATACAGGTAATGAGTGGAGAACAGGAGGGCTTCTTAAAGAAAAACTAACAGGTCTGTGAGAGCCGGAATTCTTACTGGTTGGTAGGTGATCAAATACTTATGTCATGCAATAAAATGCAAATTAATTATTTAAAAATCATACAATGTGATTTTCTGGATTTTTGTTTTAGATTCCGTCTCTCACAGTTGAAGTGTACCTATGATAAAAATTACAGACCTCTACATGCTTTGTAAGTAGGAAAACCTGCAAAATCGGCAGTGTATCAAATACTTGTTCTCCCCACTGTATAGCTGACTTATTGAACATTGAAAAAAATTACACACTTCTGCTTTAATGAACTTTAAATCACTACAGAACTAGATCAAGAGAAAAGCGAAAGCTACTTTTTGCAGGTGGCTTTGAAGATTCATCCGATGGTGTAATCCAGTTAATTCATCAGGGTGCAAATGGCTTGTGTGATTAGAATAGCTGCATAGCTGAAAACGAGCATTGCTGTTTGTGTGGGTAGAAGACATCGGTCTCCTGCAGTGTAACATGCTATGCTTCATCTAAGACTATTATTATATTCTTGCATAATTATTATACATGCTGCTTTTATGAATGGCTCATATTAATTGAGAGATTACATGCAGTATTTGCTTTTTAAAAATTCATTTGTCACACCGTAATACCTTTAAGTGAACTACAAATAAAGCTAAAATGAAAAACGTAAAAACCATCCAGCTCTGATATGAATCACATTACAATTGGAGACTTAATTTACTTAACATCTTAATATAATCAAATAAAAAACATTATAGTATAACACTATTGATTTAGAATTATATATATAATACAAAAAAAATAAAATTTTATATATATATTTATATTTATTCACGGAAACTGTTAGTGGGTGGGATATATTAGGCAGCAGGTGAACATTTTGTCCTCAAAATTGATGTGTTAGAAGCAGGAAAAATGGCCAAGTGTAAGGATTTGAGCAAGTTTGACAAGGGCCAAATTGTGATGGCTAGACGACTGGGTCAGAGCATCTCCAAAACTGCAGCTCTTGTGGGGTGTTCCCGGTCTGCAGTGGTCAGTATCTATCAAAAGTGCTCCAAGGAAGGAACAGTGGTGAAACGGCGACAGGGTCATGGCCGGCCAAGGCTCATTGATGCACGTGGGAAGTGAAGGCTGGCCAGTGTGGTCCGATCAAACAGACGAGCTACTGTAGCTCAAATTGTTTAAGAAGTTAATGCTAGTTCTGATAGAAAGATGTCAGAATACACAGTGCATCACAGTTTGTTGCGTATGGGGCTGCATAGCCGCAGACCAGTCAGGGTGCCCATGCTGACCCCTGTCCACCGCCGAAAGGGCCAACAGTGGGCACGTGAGCATCAGAACTGGACCACGGAGCAATGGAAGAAGGTGGCCTGGTCTGATGAATCACGTTTTCTTTTACATCACGTGGATGGCCGGGTGCGTGTGCGTCGCTTACCTGGGGAACACATGGCACCAGGATGCACTATGGGAAGAAGGCAAGCTGGTGGAGGCAGTGTGATGCTTTGGGCAATGTTCTGCTGGGAAACCTTGGGTCCATGTGGATGTTACTTTGACACGTACCACCTACCTAAGCAGTGTTGCAGACCATGTACACCCTTTCATGGAAACGGTATTCCCTGGTGGCTGTGGCCTCTATCAGCAGGATAATCCGCCCTGCCACAAAGCAAAAATGGTTCAGGAATGGTTTGAGGAGCACAACAAGTTTGAGGTGTTGACTTGGCCTCCAAATCATTCCAATCGAGCATCTGTGGGATGTGCTGAACAAACAAGTCCGATCCATGGAAGCCCCACCTCACAACTTATAGAACTTAAAGGATCTGCTGCTAACATCTTGGTGCCAGATACCACAGCTCACCTTCAGGGGTCTAGTGTAGTCCACACCTCGACGGGTCAGGGCTGTTTTGGCAGCAAAATGGGGACCAACACAATATTATGCCTGATCGGTGTGTGTGTGTGTGTGTATAATATATATATATATATATATATATATATATATATATATAAATTAAATATATATAATATATTTGACTATTTTGTAGTAGAGTTAAAATATGTGTGTAGTGTTAGGGAGTCCTAGTCAATTATACAATATATAACTAGTGCATCATGTGAATTGTTGCTTTTCAACATCCACATTAAATACTGCTGTTGACAGCATTTGTGACATTACATCATTTAAGCGTTCAGTTTATAAAAAAAACCTGTTCACAGTTAAGTATTTACTGTGGAATATTGCTTTATTTACTCTAAAACAAATTTACTAAAAAGAAAAACAGCGAGCAACAGAGTTTATAAAAATATAATTTTATTAGCTCATGTGATCCATGACATACCCACTGAAAGCATTCACAGATGCTAGCATTAGCTTTGTGCGTAAACACCTCGAGGGATATTTTAAAATTAAATTTTACAAAGAAAAAAAAAAAAAAAAAAAAAAAAATCAAGAAAAATATTTTAACACAGAATCCACACAATTATCAAATATATTCTCATATACATCTGTGTAATAACTACACTTTCCAAATGCATACATGTCGTACATAAATATACAGCCAGTTTTCCAAATATCTACACCTCGTAAACGTTCCTCTCACAGACACGCACACACACCACATGCATGTGAACCTCTTAAAAGTGGTTTAAGTGGGACTGTTTTTTTCCACATCCCACAATCCCTTGCAGTCTGTTGCACAGCGGTAATTACGTTAAAAAACTCAATGGTGGAGTAATACTGTTTTAAATGAATAAATATGAAGGGAAAGGTTTCTGTCTCCCCAAGAACTAATTTCCCCCGCACTTTGAATCGCTTACACAAACGCCCGTCCTACTCTTTTATTTTATGTTATGAGAACTTGCTCTGCAATCTTGCGGTCTTTCATCAGTTATTATTTCATAGGAAAGGCGTTTCAATTGTTGATCATTAAGTTTGACAGTATTTTGATGAGGTTAAGCTTCATAATCAATCTAGTATTGTAAAGTTACGCTACGACACTGACGACAAACTGTCCATTTGCTAGTGAAGAGTTTGTAGTAGTCACTGGTGCTTGATAACCTCACATCTCAGCTGGCCCTCAGCTGACGTCTGTCCAGCGGATACAGATCGGGTGTCTTTTTAAATGGAAAGTAAACAGGCAAAACATGCCATCTCAAGACTCTTGTAACTTGAGGGCGTCTCCCTTAGGCTTTTGCAAAGTTAAAGAATCCTATAGCATAACGCTTCCATCTTAATGTTTCTTCTTGATACGGATACTCTCTTTTTTGGGGGGGGACGCATGTCCCTAATCAAATTATTCCTTTCTACTTTGCTTTTCCCTCATTCTTTCTCCATTTTTGACTTCTTGACCCTTCACTCTCAACCACATCATTACCACCTACTCATTCATCACAGGATGACAGAAACACTGGTGATTCTTACAGACGTACTGGAAAAGTGTACAACACCTGTTGTAGCCCTTGCTAAGCACAACTCCGTATTTTACTTGAGCCTGCAGGCGACATCATTAGAAGTACTGTCTAGTAAGGTTGAAGAACCCAGTGAACACATGTGGGCTCCAAGTCCCTGCCAGAAACAGAAAACTCAAACAGCCCTCAATCCTGCCAGCAGGAAACAGCTGCCAGTCCAGTGACTGAGAGGAAGACAACAAGAGAAGCATTTTGCAGCCCTTGTAAACATTAGTCTGTGTACTCCGCTACAATTGACAGCAGAACGGTGATGTCATCTGGCTTTCCTCCTTTGGAAAGAAAAACAGAGAGGGAATGTTGTCAGGCAAATGTCAACACTACGTATTTACTCGACATCTACAATGTTCACATGTGCCATTGAATACATGTCAGTTAGGAATATAAAAATGCATCAATCTGATAATGGGTAACACTTTACAATAAGGTCTTATTTGTTAATGTTAGATTGCTAATAATGAGCAATACATTTGTTACACTACTTTTAATCTTTGTTAATGTTAGTTAATACAAATACAACTGTTCATTATCTCATGTTAGTGCATTAAATAAAACTTTTGATTTTAATATTTTAGTAAATGTTAAAATGAACATTAACCAAGATTAATTCATACTTTAGAAGTATTTTTCAATGTTAGTTCATGTTAACAAATTGAACCTTATTGTAAAGTGTTACCTGATATTGAATTTAATGCATTGATTAGGGATTAAAAAGACGACCATATTACCCAGTTTATTATGCATCAATATCTCATACAAAATGCAATTCTTGACCTATTTTCAGTGGAAAAAATCCAAAGATGCTTCATTCGATTATCTGACCAGATTTTTACATTATGCATTTATCCAAAGCAAATTTTAAGCTTTTATAAGTTCATGCACTTTCTGCTTCAGACATTTGCTTTATCACAATTTTGAAAATAATTATGAATCATACAAAAACAATCAAATTAAAGTGTTATTTTAGTACCATTGAGATACTATTATAGTTTAAATTGATTTGATTTTTCATTTTAAAGTTTTAGATATTTTTGCCATTTTTATTAGTTTTTTATATCTCTATAGTTTTAATTTTTATTTCTTTCGTTATTTTAGTAAACTAAATGAAAATAAAAATGTTGCTTTGGCAACAGCTAAAATTAAACGAGTTTAATTTTTTTTTTTATACATTTTATTTTATTCAGTTATTTATTTTATTTCAAGTAACAAACGTGTTTTTTTGTTTTTGTTTCAAGTAACAAAATAGTTTTAGTTAAATACAATAACCCTGAATTGAACCAAACAAAATTGTGACCATTTCAATTTTTATAGTGCATTGAACTGTTAAAATGTATACCTTCAATGCACAGTAAAAGTGTCTGTCAAATGCATACTGTAATTTTTTTCAGATCAAAATGTATACACATTAACATGGCCATATCTCAGAAAATTGTAAAGAGAAAGGTAAATCAAGAAAAAGTAAAAGTTGTAGCTTGTTCAAAAGGAATTAAATAATTTAGTCATTTTTAAATGAGTATAACTCACCTCTGACATTTAAGCCATTATCACAGGCAAACTGTGCAAAAGGAGACATGTAATTGGGGTCGTATGCTAAAACATGTGCCTGTTCAGCAATACTCTTGGCTGTTTGCTGGATGCTTTCATAGTTGGTATTCTGAAAGCAGAGCACACAATTCGTGTTAGTGTCACTGGAAGACAGAAAAATTGACAGAAGGAAGTGCTGTACGTAGATGTTCTGCTACCTTGAGTTTTTTGAGTTCTTGTAAAATCATGTAGTCTGGCATGTTGTCAAAGAGACCATCTGTAGCTGTGAGTATAATGTCACCCAACTGAACATCGAAGGATGAGCTATCAGCAGCATCAGGGCTGTGGGAAACGAGAGAACACAAAATTGTTCCTTTAGAATGCAAGTAAACTCAATAGTTTAGTTATGAAATGTGATATTCCCATTCTGATGGTTGACATATTTGAAACAAATTAAACATTCAACTCTTGCAATGTATCTCATTGACTTTAGGTCATCTCAATAATCCATCAAACCCAATTATAACTGCACATTCTGTGCCATCCCAGTTGAAATGCATTTGTAGCTCTAATATACAGTAAGCATTGCTGTTTTCTCACCATATTTAGACACGAGTTGAAAGGAATAAAAGCAGTTTCAGTCTAAGAAGCTTTTAGCTTGATCCTCATTACAGTATAAAGCACGTGGAAACACAGATCAGCTGTGAAGTGTCGTGTTCTGTTCCAGGAAGTCTGTGGCAGGCATTATGCTCACTGATACGAATACACTGGCTGTCATTCCCTCCGTCTGTGCCGGCCCTGGGTCATGCGGTTTAAACATGACACTTAGTTTGAATAAAAAATTCTGAGAAATTAAGAAGTGGAAACGGTTTAAAAATGGAACAGTATTAAAGATTTAGACCTGCAAACTGAAGAATATCTGGCCTCAGAGAACTACTTCTACTAGCTCATCTGTCAAAGAGAAACCAGCTAATGTCAGGATTTACTGAGGCCATGCTAAGGTTGTCTCCATTAACTTGGCAGCCATGTCAAGTGTTTGGAAAGATTAAAACTAACCGGATGTAGCTCAGAGCGGAATGAACCCAACGACACCGCTTAACCGTGATAAATTCACTGTAAATCACTGACTTAGGGTCATGTTTACTAGACAGTGTGTGAGTCCCGACTCCCAAGTCATGTAATGGGGAGGGTTGGAGAAAGACCTGGCGACCCACTCCAGAAAAAACAGTCTCTTGCGTATGGCCCATGGACTCACCGAGAGTCGGATATGACTGAAAAGGTTAGCATTGTTTAGTAAATGCACAACTCTTCAATAGGGTAACTGACAGATATTCAATACATGAATAGACCAAATAACTATAACCTTTAATTGCACAAAACCTCAGTCGGATTATGCATAATAACATTGCACAGTAGGCTATTTGAAGATTGACTGTAATTATCTTTTAAATTAATCATGCAATTCATTTATTACAAAACCAGCAGTGCTTGATGTTGTTGAGGATCCAGCGTAGCTACATGACAAATCACATTATATGTAAGAACTTTTTAAATGGCTTGTTGATGTTAAGTTGCAGAAAACATGTTAAAGTGCCCCAATAATGCATTTTTAAAGGTTTCTCGTTTTATTTTAAAGGTCTCCTACAATAGGTTTACATGCATGCAAAGTAAAAAAAAAAAAACATTTTCATTTTCTCGTAATATACATTCATTGCACATCACCTCATTTCTCAAAGTCTGAAATTTCAGCTCTTCCTCAGCACTTGATACACAGTGATCAATTATCAATCACGAGTCTCATCCGATGGAAGTGTAAGCAAAGTTGATTTGCTTTTGCAGCGCAGAAAACTGCATCTTCTCGACACGTTGACATCACGAACCAAACTCTTCTAGTCTCAGCAACAACTACAGTTTGAGGGCGGGACAAAGTAAATGTCCGTGGGCAGCCAATGAAGACCATAGGCTGGCATTATGCAAATTTGTTACAAACCTACATAGGTTCGTGCAGGAAGAAAGACTGGAGTTACTGATGTCTCGTTTCGGCAGTTCAGAATCAATTCTTTCTTTTGGGAGACAAATCCATTTAATTGCGGACTTTGAGCTTTGAAACTTTGCAGACCTTTTACATTCACACACTAAATGAAAGGTAATATTTGAAAAAGCATAATAGGGGCACTGTAAAGTCTAAACCATGGGCTGAATTCGTTTAGTGATGTATTCTTTGAATTTAGTGATCTAATCTTTGCAGTCATGCAAATTGCGTTGTTTTCAATTTGCTGAAATTAACAACGTGGCACTTGTTTTTCAGTGCTTTCAGCAATCAGCAATCCCTGTGAAAGTGTGATGCAATCCCTGAATTATGAATATAAAATTATATTATTAATGATCAATAATTAAAACAGCATTAACATGATATCTTAAAAAGCTAGAGAATAAATCTAGAGAATGCAAAAAAACGATGCGTTAATCTGAAGGCTAGAGTAAAAGTTGGTTAATCAAATAAATTGTGGCTCAGAATCCTAGGACTGATTGAGCTTGGTGCACAATTATCAATGTTGGTTTTTGACAAATAAAGCCGTTCCAATCTAAAACAGAAGAATAGAGATCATTACGTATCCTAGACTTCAGAGTAGACGCTGCAGTGTTCACACCGAGTGACACATTTCTCACCAGGAGAAACTGATTATGCAGTCGAGTTAATAACCAGGCTCTCAGAGTGAGGACCTAATCACGCTCTTATACTGACAGCCAGGGGATTATGTCTCGCTTGCGTCTAGGTTGGGGACACAATGGTGTTGCATAATCAGAAAGTGAGAGGAGTGACAGTCTCACCTGTCACTGAGGACGGAGCCCTCTGCCTCAGGAGGGGCGATAGAGAGCTGGAAAGGGGTGTTGAAGTAGTGCTGCTGTTCGTCAGACCTGTGGACCACCTCTCCGCCTCGAACCACCAGAAAGCCAGAGTCTCCTAGGTTTGCCGTGTGCAGCCGGTGACTCTGCCTGTCTAGTACCACAAGACACGCTGTACTGCTTCCTAAAGTCAAGAAAGATGCTTAATCAGTCACATGTTAGGTAATTTAAAGCATAACATTTTATTTAAATTAGCGATGCACCAAAATTGAACTGAAAACATTGCCTAAAATCAATTTATGAACGATATTGATTTCTTGTTTCGAATAGATCTTCATTTTGATGATACAATATCTTTTTGTCTATATACTGTTTTCAGTTGATGCATGAACAAAACTTCATTATTTGTAGCACCAGCCATCCATTAATCGCAATAAGCTTTGTTACTTTTGATATGAAAAAGTCTCTGCTTTCAAATCGTCTATTTTTTTAAACAAAATTCAAACAATAAATGTCGTTTTGATACTCTTTATTGTGGTGTGACAGATCGCTGAAGTGCCTCAAGTGGCACGTGATCCGTTCATATCTTCCTCTTCACAACTAGTTATTGCACGAAATAAACACGAATGAACATCAGAAGTTATGTTGAAAGAACCAGTGCAACTTCCTGAAATGTATCATGTCTCATGTAATTGCTCCATTCGTGTTTCAACTGCGAAAAGACATCAAAAAAACAGCTTGAGAACAATATGTAATAACATGTAACGTATGTAATATGTTACATTTACCTCAGGAAAGCAATTCAATGTCTGTAGCTTGTTTCTTAGGACAGGAACAATTTTCTAAATATATGCACGATATTACTGTTCTATATTACTATTATATGCTTTCGTCATATCTTTTTTTTTTTTTTAAATGTATGTATTTCAACAATGAATTAGAGTAGAAACAATTATATCAAGTTGATATAAAAACTGCCAGTGCAAATTGAAATGTTTGTATCCAACTCAGTTTTTATTATAAATTTGATTAATAAATAAACATTTTATTTCAGTCAGAGATTCATTTTGGTGCATCACTAATTTAAATGTCCTACAGAGCCATAGTGTACTAGCTTTGAATTTGTGCAGATTTAATACCAAAATCCAATCTTGTGACCCAGTAGACTCTCTGTCCGTGACTCATCTAGCCCGCAGAGTGTTTTTGAGAGCAGCCCGCTGTACAGTGACTCATTTCAGTCCATTATATTTTAGTTACAGCTTTGATCTCATCCTGAGAAAAATGAGCCAAGGCCCTTCCCAAAAAACACTTCCCTTCAAAGTCAGGAAAAATAAAACTTTACTCTTGACTGTCCCAGAACATCCAGTCCTCAGTTTCCTCATCTATGTGTACTGTCTCACATGTCAGTGCATGCATAGTTAAGTAGTAGTTGTTGCATAGTTCTGGGCTCTCTAACCATGTGGCCTAATGGTTAGAGAGCCAGACTGGTAACCCGAAGGTTATGAGTTCACTTCTCAATACCGGCAGGAAATGACTGAGGTGCTCTTGAGCAAGGCACCTAACCCTCATTCGCTCCCCGGGCTGCCCACTGCTCTGGTGTGTGTGTGTGTGTGTGTGTGTGTGTGTGTCCATGGTTTGCAGTGTGTATGTTCACTACTCACTACTCCTAATGTGTGTGCACTAATTTGGATGGGTTAATTGCAAATTCCAACAAATTCCGAGTATGGGTTACCATACTTGGCCTTCACATGTCACTCACTTACTTAAAGTAAGACGCCATTGCACATGAACACTAGGGTGGCCCTTATTAGGGGGGTAATGTTTTTTTTTGGAAATGTTAACCTCTCACCCCCTAATTTATTTCTCCATTAGAAGTATGTAATGTATGCAAAATACCATCCAGATAATTTGTCGTTTAGGGTATGCTCAAAGAATGCATCTTTTTATCAACAGGTACTTCAATATCTGATGTGATATTAGCTAAGTTTTCGTTCACTAATAAACTTTTGACTGTTTATGGCCACTTTGCATAACCAGGATGAAGTATACTTACTTGTAATCTTCCATGGGGGCATTCGTGGCCTAATGGTTAGCAAGTCCGACTGGTAACCCAAAGGTTGCTGGTTAGATTCCAGTACTGGCAGGAAATGACTGAGGAGCCCTTGACCCTAATCGCTGTTGTTCACTACTTACTACTCTGCTCCTAACGTGTGTGCACGAACTTGGATGAGTTAAATGCAGAGTACTTACTCCTAATGTGTGCTCCTGTGTGCACAAGGGTTAAATGCGCGCATTGGGTTAAATGCAATTATGGGTTAATACTTGGCCTTCACATGTCACTTTCCCCATTTACTTTCATTAACAATGTTCTTTGAGTATGAGAATGGGAGAAAGGGGTACAGTGAAGCATGAAGCAGCAGTGCAGACCATGAAGGAACTCTACTAACAACACTGTTCTCGTTTTTAACCTAATTCACTGTTATGGTCATTAAGACAAAATTTCAATTTTGTTGAGCACATCCCAAACGTAATCCAATCTCAGCGAAATTTGGTTTGTTACCATTTCTCATGAAGGGGAGACTGGGCAGGTGAGAGCAGAAGATTTCAAAAGTCCAAAAAAATAAGGGCCACCCTAATGAACACCTTATGTTATGAATGTTAGTCTGATGGTAAAGTTACATCACAGTCTGTGGATAGTTGGACTAGACATTAATCAACAACATGTTGCAAATTAACTACATGTTGCAAAGAGATGGATTTTAAGCATGCAAAATTTGACACCTTAAGCATCTGGAATAAAGTTGAACTTGTAGTGATAAAAAAAACTTTAGTATGTAGCAAAAGATGAAAATATGACATGTTCCTGTTTACACCAGCATATGAATGGAAGTGAACAGAACACAAAATTGAGCGACCGCGCCTTAATTGAAGCCAGAACATAATGCCGCAATCCCAACAGCCTCCAAAACACACTATGATTTAAAGTCTCTGCAGTTTTCATTTGAAAACTGAACATTTACAAATATATTTGAGGAATAAATCCAAAAAGACATTTAAATGCAAATGCTTTTTCTGTGCAGCTCTCATTATGACACTTTCATCTGAAGAGAGACTTCCATTGTACAGCATACTTTTTTCTACTTGTGAAATGCATTCACTTCATAATCCATAATCTAAAGCTGAATATGCTCACCTAATAGCGGTACTTTGTTCTGAAGTAGCTCATAGTAGCTGGTGGTGAGGATTCCCACTGGGTTGCTTGGCACAAATCGTCCTTCTTTGACGAGCCGCTCGCACGTCCTCATGAGCGTCCCAGAGAACTGAGAGGGGTCGACTCCATAGTCACGCCAGCCACCTACTCCATCAGCCACACCTATAGGTGATATAACAGAAACACAATGAGGGCCAATACCACTGGAAAGCTGCATTTTATAAACGGTTAACAAGCAACAACACAACTTCCAATTGCTGTAATGCTTGTGTACAGCTATTTTACATCTACTTCATAGAGATAAATTCATACTTTTATTCAGCAAGGATGCATTAAATTGATCAAAAGTGGCAGTAAAGACATTTATAATGTTACAAAGATTGATTTCAAATAAATGCTATTCATCCATTCATTTCTATTAATACTGAAAATGTTTCTTGAGCAGCAAATCATCATATTAGAATGATTTCTGAAGGATTATGTGACACGGAAGACCAAGTAATGATGCTGAAAATTCAGCTTTGCATCACAGGAATAAATTACATATTAAATTATATTAAAACCAAAAATACTTATTTGTAATAGTAATAATATTTCACAATATTATTGGTTTTACTGTATTTTTCATCAAATAAATGCAGCCTTGGTGAGCAGAAGAGTTTTTAAAAAACATTTAAAAAATGTACCGACCCCAAACTTTTGAACGGTAGTGTACATAAATACACTGTTGTTGAGTTCGTATCAAAAGATAACTATATTGTGTTACCATAATATAAAATCATTCATACTGTGATGTAAGATTTTCATCAGCTAAGATCAAACTGAATTATCTAGTAGGATTTAGAGGTGATCAAGAGGTAAAGTGAACGTATCTGATGGGAAAACTTGTTTACCCACAAGCAAAAATGGACTTTGATAAGTAAAAAGTGACTCTGGAGATGAACTGTAGACTGATATATTGGCTATCGGTTGACTATTTTGAGATTATTGTAATTGGCTGACACCCCTGCATGCTTTAACGATGAAAATAAATCATTTCTGAGTGAATTAAGTAGATTTTATTTAATTATTTCACTTTAATTGGCAATTTGTGCACCATTGAAAACCCACCTCTGTCAACCACTAATTATGCTCAAGTAAATAAAGTGATCTGCAGATTGTAAGATGCAACAGTCTTGAATATTAAGAAGGCAAACGTTTACTGTCTACACCCTAAAGATGTCATGTGCACTTCCAAATCAGTCCAACAGAAGGGGAATTTTCCTTACAAAGCCCTCCCAGCTTCTGATCTGACAATGAGCAGGAACCCTCGTTTGTGACCATACAAGGCAAGTCCCCTTGCATCGACCTGCATCCTCTCGTGATCTCGCCTTTAAAAGCACTGGGATTTCCAGAGCTAGATTTGCTGGCTTGAAGCTTGAAAAGTATTGATTCTCACTTCTTGGGCCATCACAGAACACTGCTCGTGTGTTTGAGCTGTAGAAGAGGATTTAGATGGCAGGTTAATTTGACTTTGACGTATGGCTGTACAAGTAGTCCTTAGAAACATGTTAGCAGGTCTATTAACGTCTGCCTTTTGAATTTGTTGGCATCCTCCTTATGAGTGGGTTAAATGACAGGTACAAAAACGGGACTAATCCACTTCATCTTAAAACTGAACTTTGAAGTATGATGACTACTAAAAAACTCTTTAGAGCTATCTAAAAATATAATGCCCTTGTAAAAATAATTTTATTCCCAAAAGAAGCATGAACTAAACGATTTGCTTTCACTGGGGATCTGCAGTGTTAATCACTGTCAACACTCAAGACAAAGACTGAAACCCACGTCTGTGGTCTTCAGTGTTTATCTATTGTTTTGCACCCACGTCTTTCAGGTGGACTTCCTTGTAACTAGACGGTGGATTTTCTGTTGCATGAAAACTAATGTGCACTCTTATTAACCCCCATTCTCAGTAGAAGCAATGCTGATGTTAACAGGTCTATATGGTGATGGAATAATGGTGTGAAAAACGATACCACTGCAAATTCTAGCAGCGATATAACTGAACTACTTCCAATACTGCCCACATTTTTAATTTTAAGTACAAGCCACGTTGAGCTGTCAATAAAATGAGTTTTTAGACTGTGTATTAATTTTTTTTACAATAACTATAACCATTCATACCCTCCAGTCACGTGGAGTACCAAACATTAGAAACGGGCTTCCATTCATTTTATACTCGGTTATGTGTGGCAACTGAAGTAAATTCTGGATTTAATTTTTTATGCAGTAGTAAAAGGTACAAACATTTTCAAGACCACAAGCATTAACACAAGTTTCTAATATATTCAAATATATATATTACAAAGTAACAAATCAAGGGAAGAAAATTAAAAAAAAGAAACATTCATACAAGAGGAAAGCAGATATAAATTTTCAGAGGTACTGCTAAAACATTTTTAATATGAGAATTGAGTGAGTCTGTTTCAATTAAAAAGTGGGAGAACTTAAAAATAAAAAGAAATGGCAACACTCTAATGATATTTGGGATGAAATGAGTGTGTAACTGCAGTAGGCGTCGTTCTTAACGCTGCTGACATCACAATGGAAAATGTAACTTTGTTCCTAAGAATGTTCATTTAAAATGTGGAACGTTTGATATCACTCTTTCAAAACACTAAAAGAACAGTGTTTTTCATCTTTAAAGGCTTCATTATTCATAAAAATCCATTTGATAATTATATGGCAGTCAATTAAACAGAACATTTATTATTATGAAACGTGTTATGAAAATTGTTTTAATATTTGTCTGTATTTATCCTCCTGGGTGCCACTGTCATTATATTTTAGTGAATTTCTCTGACACCACACAGTTTTATGTCTGGATGTCCTGTAAAGAGCACGTTCAGGGCTTTTCAGAGATACCATTTGTTTTGAGGTTTCACCAGGACAACAACTTCTCCTCGGTCTTTAAATATGACTGAATGATCAAATTTAGCACTCTTATGGAAATATGATAATATTTTGTAATTATCATTTAGATCTGACTAATTTTCAAATTGTTTGTTATAAATCAATATCTCAGGAAAATGTTATGGGGTTTCTAATCAAAATATGACTTTTTGTTATGAAGCAGGGCATTGATTTCATACATGTTCACTATAGAGGACACCAGGACTTAAAGATGTTTATCAGGCATTCTGGGAGACACAAGCGAATAGGGAAAGAAATTACATATCAATGTTCTTATAAAATATTAGATATTATGAAAATGTTGCCAACTATTACTCCCTTTATTACACTTATTTTTTCATAACATGTTGCTCCAAGAATACATTAATATGCAAATTAGAGACAATGTATAGATACACTGCATTGAATGGGAAAACCCATGTATGTCCATTTTACCCACATATTGCATGAAGTAAAATGGTATATCAATTAATTCCGTTATATCTTTCATAACATAGTTGAGAATCATCTTTAAACAAAGTTTTCCTGAAAATTGATTGGTGAATGAAAAAAAAAAAAATCCCATTGTTTTTGCCTATACATGTGATTTCATGTCTTTTTTTATTTTTTAAACAAATGAGTCCTGGTGTCCACTACAGAGGACATAGCATAACATATGAATGAATAAAATATAATTTCTCCATTTGTTTCTTATGCGCTAAACAATGTAATGACTAAATACTAAATTCAAAGGACTTTGTTTTCCTGGTTCTTAGGATGTTTAGTTATTAATTTAAGTATATACACATACACACACACACACACACACAGTAAAGGCTTTTGTTGGTGCACCTACAGGCCACCGATGTGCGACAGTTGACAGTGCGTCAGAAGCGATTTAACCACGATGATATTTGACTAAACCAGTTCTTCCAAGCACATTATCCTTGCATACACAAACATGCTTTAATAGTTTTAAACATTACATACCTAACACATCAGCAGATCTGTGTCGCGCTATAAAGCACGCGTCGTCTCCATAACACATCCCTTTCTTCAAAATCCCCTTGCGAAAATCCTTCCCGAAGCCGAAGCTGGCCGACACCAGGCTGTAATCGCGGCTGTCGGTCTGAGAGAGTCCGCCGATGACCGCCCGGGCCACCAGTCGACCGTACGAGAGAACGGACAACATCCCCCCCGGACTCTGCTGCAGGGGTAACGTTAGTTTGGGTTAGTTCGAGTACTAACAACAGATCCACGGCCCTCGATGACGTCTGGAGGTGTCACAACAACCGCATCCGCGATGTTAAACGACCTTACAACAGCTTCAACTTTCAAATCCCCGCTGTCTTCACGGATCAGTCACCGATCTGTCACATTCAGCTCTCCATAGCGATCGATCACGTGTGATTCAGAACATCCGAGTCGATCAGGGTTTTATAAAACTCTTTCTTCTCGCGCTGAGCCCCATCGCTGCGCGCTCCCGTTCGCGTGTCTGTTCGTGAACTGCCGAAGGCCGCGCGCCGCGACCGAGGTCTTGTGACTGCTTTGACGTCAGACGCGTTACGCAACCCGTGTACCTTTAATGGAGTTTATATATATATATATATATATATATATATATATATATAAGAACAGTTTAATAGAGACCAATGATAGAATACACAGGCTTTAGAGTTCATTGTAAACTACTACGTACAAATTGACTTGCGTATAAAAAAAATTCTGTATAAAATCTTGATTTAATGACTAAAAATGTCATGTTATAAGGATGTAATCACTAAAAATAATAACACACACCTATCCTTGGATATTCACATGTGAGTGCAATAAACATGTTTTCTAAGGTAAAGAATATCTTACAAATATAATGTATTTTGACTCATGAATATTAATAAGTGGGTTGCTCTATTTCTATATTGCAGCCTCTTTCTTGGTAAAAATACAAAAATGCCACTTTAAATATTCAGATTCTGGTTATAAACAATCATATTTTTTTATAGTTTAATACGGATTTATGATGCAGAATAGAGCATTTGAGGAGTTATAGACAATTTTGGAGGGATAATGAATGTTAACAGTCACACTAGGACACAGTACGAGAACATGGACTTCCAAACCTCTGGTCACAGGCCAGCTTCTGCAGCTCTCAGCACGTGTTGAACTTGGCTGAACCACTGATATGCCAAATGCATAAACTAGCATCAGTACTTTCAATTAAACCGGTGTTATGATGTTAGTAAGGTGGTAGAAAAAGTCTGAACTCTTACCCCGGGCTTCACAGACAAGGCTTAAGCTAGTCCCAGACTAAAATGCATGTTTGAACTGAAAGCAACTTGCACTGACATATCTTAAAATATGCCATTGTTTTGTCTCAAGATGCACACCAGTAATGTTTATAAAAGCTACATAAATGTCCTAATTGTGCTAACTGTGAAACCAGGCCTAAGTCTGGTAATTTATAATACTGAGTTTTGTCTATTTCCAATGGAGTGGTGGGCCTAAATTACTATGATTTATGTGTTATGTAACAGATGCTTTCACTCAGTGAAGTTTGCCGCCATCTAGTGGTCGTGCTGGCGCAGTACAGGATTAATTAGCTGACACTGACACAAACCAGGGCCCAGTTGTTCAAAAAGTTTAATCTGGATTAGAATGATCTGGATTTGGAAATCCCATGTTTTGCTATCCAGGATCAGGTAATCCATTTTACTTTTGTGCTGGTTTTTCAAAGCAAAATTAGATTGGATCACCCTGATCCAGATACACACTTTTTTCAGATTACCAAATCTGGATTACTAGGGCTCTACAGAACCCCTGAAGGGACATAGTAAAATAAAAAATGTGTGTTACATGATACAAATGGTGTATCTTTTGACCAGTTTTAAATCCACCCTTCTGCTGGGATCAGTATAATCCAGATTTTTATTTTTATTTTATCAAAAGTATCCCAGTCTTACTAAAAAGTTTTGAACAACACAAACTGATGATTTGATCCAGATCAAAACCAAGATTGGATTTTGTGATCTAATCTAATTTCAGAATCCTTTTTTTTCTTCGTTTGAACAACCCATTTTTAAGATTTGATCCAATCCGATAGCCGAAATCCGATCAGATTACTTTTGAACATCTGGGCCCAGACTGTTATCAGCTGACTATAAGGTTATGTTGTCAACTATTTTTTTTCATAACGGATGTTTTTGTCACCTGAATGTATTTTAGATTTGTTTTGTCTTGCATTAATCTTAATTATACAACTTTTTTTTATTTACTCTATTTTGTTCTCCTGCTGCTGACATGGTGTTACAAAAAATAAATATACATATCAATTAGTGACTAAATATTTTAGATACTACGCTTCTGTTTTTCTATATAACTTTCTGTATCACTAAAACGTTCAATACTGCAGTGTAGGCTTGCAAACACTGGTATTTTCACTGCAAATGCCTGGAAAGTCTAATATGTTGTTTCTTTTATCTCAGTAATTTGAAGCTTGTTTCAGTGCCAGTCTTTATTTATACATGTGTTATAATAAAAAAACAGCTAGGTTAAAAAACTACTTAAACTCGTTCACCTAACCTCGCAAACCTTTGGATGGGGCTGTAAGAAGTGGACGATTCGGGTTATTGGAATTTGTGTTCATTTAGCCTAAGATGACTCCCCTCGGCAGAATTTTGTGTAAAAATGTGCCTTGACCTCTTTTTAGGTTCATGGTTGTGAAATGGATGTAACCGTAACATTAGAGGCCTTGTAAGTCCACTACTCAGAGCAGACAGTAGGTGGCAGTAAAGACTTGTGTTAGAGGTCTCTCTTTACCAGTGTTTTCTGCACTGCTTTTTCCTTCAGTGCCACTGAAAAGAAATAATATGGAACTTGAATGCGAGTTTGTAGTCTGTATTGAAGTTGATGCAATATAAAGACAGTGTTCTGTGAAGTGATGGCAAGAAACGTACTTCGATTGACTGATGCAGTTTGATTTATGAATAAATGACTTTCATGAAACTTCCTGAAATTTGCAGATGACACAACAGTCATCAGCCTTATCCAAAACGGTGACGAGTCTGCTTACAGACTGGAGGTTGAACAGCTGTCTGTCTGGTGCAGTCACAACAACCTGGAGCTGAACACGCTCAAAACCGTGGACATGATTGTGGACTTCAGGAGAAACACCCCCATCTTGAGCTGCACTGTGGAAGTCATTCAGGTTCCTGGGCACCACCATTTCTCAGGACCTGAAGTGGGACACTCACATAGACTCCATAGTGAAAAAGGCCCAGCTGAGGAAGATCAGCCTACAGGAGCTGCTGACAGTTCTACTCAGCCATCGAGTCTGTCCTGTGTTCATCTATAACTGTCTGGTTTGGTTCAGCCACCAAATCAGACATCAGGAGACTACAACGTACAGTCAGGACGGCTATGAAGATTATTGGTTCCCCCCTGCCCACACTCCAGGACCTGTACTCCTCCAGAGTGAGAATCACTTTGGACCCCTCACACCTAGCCCACTCTCTCTTTAAACTGTTGCCCTCTGGCCGGCGCTACAGAGCATCAGAACAGCCAGGCACAAGAACAGTTTTTTAAGTCAAGTCAAGTTCATTTATATAGCACTTTTTTATAATGCCGATTGTTTCAAAGCAGCTTTACAGTGATAATAGGAAATTAACGCAAGAGAGATTGTTTTGGCTGTACAGCAGCTCTAGAAAAAAGTTATTATCCAGCTAAAGTAAGTTTTTGATTGATTAATTACAAATTTGTAAATAACAAAAATCATTAGTTATTTACTTTGGGGCCACTTACACTACACCATTTTCAACTAAGGGTGCTTTCACACTAGCACTTTTGGTGCACACCCGGGTTCGATTGACGTCAGAGTTCGGTTCGTTTGGATGATGTGAACGCTGTCTCGCACCCGCGAACCGTACCCGAGTCCGCTTAAAAAGGTGGTCTGGGGTTCGGTTCATGTGAACTCCGGTACGGTTTGCTGCTGATGTGAACGCAATCGTACTAAATCGCGGAAGTGAACCGCTATTAATGACGTATGATTTGATAAAAATGTGTGTTTGTGTGAGTTTCACTCATTTTCCTTGCGAGCGGGACTGATGTACTGCAAGCAGAGAGCTGAAAATCGTATTTCTGCTCGCCTTCAGCGTTCTTTAGAGCATTTGCAGTACATTCGCGGCAGATAGACGCAAGTGCCATTACGTACTGAAGCTTTGGTAACTAAACCAACGGTTCAAAAACAAAAATATAAAAGTGAGGTGAGCAACGCTATGCATTTTGCCACCTTCTCGCTCGCCGTCGTTACTAAGCAACGGGGTAAACAGCTGCTGCTTTGATGATGCAAACGCACCCCGGTTCGGACCCAAATAATATAATATGAACACAGTCCAGCGGGGGCGGGGGCGGGGGCAGGGGCAGGGGCAGGGGCGGGGGCAGGGGCAGGGGCAGGGGCAGGGGGAGGGGGGAGCAGTCGAACTCCGGTTCGGTCCAGGCAATCGAACCAAGTGTGAAAGCACCCTAAAATAGAAAATTTTTTAAATGCGTTCTGGCCGTTCATTTGCATGGCAACAGTGTTTGGTGGCTTGAGAATGCAAACTTTGAAATTAGGTTTTGAAATAGTTTTGAAACGATACCGTTATCATCTTCGTGTAAACTTCAAAAAACGTGAATCTGTAAGAACGGTGATGGCATGCACGCGTTTTTGAATAAGTAGGGTAAACGTACCTATTAAGCTCACCAAAATCTACATTGAGACATTTTAGTGCACAAGGGTATTGGTTTGAGTACAAGAAATTATGTTAAAATAAAATATTAATCTCTCACACAATAATATTAAATTTTATTTTAAATGACAAAAGCGTTTAAATTAAGATGTACATCATTAAATGCAAAAGTCTGGCTGTGCTCTTTAAGCACACCCCTGTTGCCATTAAGCTCACAACATGTTTTTTTGGGAAAATTCTTGTTTATTTTAAACAAAATTTTTAAAGAATAATTTTATAAAGATTAACTTGAAGTGACAACCATCAGTTAATATTTAAAGTCTGTTTATGAAGTATTTACATAGACGTTCAATGTGGATGAGCTTAAAGGGAGCACACTGAGCTTTATTGGAACAGCAAACCTTTTTTAATTAATAAATATTAAATTTATAAATTTAAAAGGACAATTTTGCTAAATAAATAATCCAGGTCATGTATTTAGTTCATATATATTTTAATATGAACAGCTATTATAGAAAATATCTATGAAATTATACTTTTTCTTATTGGAATCACACTGAAGCTGTGATTTTCATAGTAGTGCACCCTTTAAGCTCACCTTACAATAATATGAAAAATTATAGAAGTGTAAAACAACAGAACATCAATAAACTGTAAATGTATAATATAATTGATTTAAAAGTACAAGCCAGTAATGCCTGTGAAGTAATATATTAGTGTAGCACACAATCTTATACAGCTAGTAAGCTAACAATGTTCTGCAGCATCTGCGCTATGTTGCTTAAACTATCTTTTGGATCTAACTGTAATTATTTGCCACATCCAGGTTCCAGGTTATAATTAATATAATTTTTTTCTTTTTATAATCTGAGCTCAAAGATAGTAGTGTGCTTAATGGGTACTTGAGCTTAATAGGTACGTTTACCCTATGTGCACAGGCGCGTAGTTTTTCTTTACAAAATGACTGCCAAATTACTTGTCTGGCATGCACAACACAGCGTTTTTAGTCGTTCACGCGGATCCATGTGAACGGGAATTATTTTGATAACGTTTTCATCTGTAGAGGGAAAGGGAAGTGAAGGAGGCCTTCACAGGGGAGAGTCTAGTTGACACGGTCTCTGCTGACACTTCAGGGCTGCATTGTGGTCATGTCTAGGCGCAGGTCCACCGTCTGATATGGCCTGGATCCGGCTGACTACTATAAACCTCAGGATAAACAGAGAGACTAATATTAGCGTAGATGCCATTCTTCTTATGATGTAACGAGTACATCAGGTGTTATGGGACCAGCTGGAGTTTATTTATTAAGCGTGCAGGGCAACCACCCAGTAGAGCATTACAATAATCTAGCCTTGAGGTCATGAATTCATAACTGTTCCGCATTCTGCATTGAGATCATATGTCGTAATTTAGATATATTATACTATATCTATTATATTATACTATACATCTAAAATTGTACATCTGTAAATTACGCCATAAACTCTACACTTGTAAATAACATCTGTTCATTCGTTAAAACAATTATATTTTTTTCCTTAATATTTCTACTACTGTATTATATTGCATTATTTAAATTTGTGTTTATTATATTATTGTTATGTTTCATTTCTACTGTGTAATTCCTATGCTTTCTTCTGCACTGGAAGCTCCTGTCACCAAGACCAATCCCTTGTGTGTGTAAACAGATGGACAAAATGTCCCCACAAAGATGGCAATATCCGAAATCCTTGTCCTTGTGGGGACATTTTTTGGTCCCTATGAGGAAAACAGCTTATAAATCAGACTAAGTGATGTTTTTTGAAAATGTAAAAATGCAGAATGTTTTCTGTGATGGGCAGGTTTAGGGGGTTAGTGTAAGGGGAGAGAAGAGATAGTTTGTACAGTATAAAAATCATTGTCTATGCAAAGTCCCATAAAACATGAAAACGTGTGTGTAAAATCAAACAGATGCCCTTTTTGTTGTGTTGTTGTATTATCTTTGTAGTAAATAATACAGTCCAAATACAGTTTGGGGCTGCAGTAAATTGAAATGATCAGAGATCACATGCAAATGTATAGGCTAATGAATCAGTTAGGCACTGTGTATCATTATAACCTCTAAAAATCACAAAACCAACTCTAATATTAAATGCATTTTCATTTGGTTTATTAGTTCAAATCAGTGCTGGAAATGAAAGCTTATATAGCACAGAACAATATTTTTTGTACCATCTATGCAGAACTACATCTGAGATTGTCATGATGTTTAAATGAGAGTTGTTGAAAGTGAGAGATGTCACTCTTAGTCCTTCTCTTCCCCGTGTGTGATGATGTAGACCAGATTCTTATAGTCCAGATTACCAGCAGCGTCTGGAGGAAAAGCACTAAACATCTGCTCCATCTGAGGAAAGAGTAGTAGTATGGTGTTTCTATGAGTGGTTATGTTGTTTACACATTATAATTTCACTAGTTTGTGTTCATAATCTATAGATAAACACCTATAGACAGATATCCCTTCCATTCGCATATAATACAAATAAATGTCAATGTGACATGCAGCACAGCACTGCCAAGGACACAGACAGCTGAAGTGTTAGACATAAAATAAATAATCTCAAGTTGTCAAACCTCTTCTGACGAAAATCTGTCCGCTTGCGTTGTTAACATCTGTGACAAACTGTGAGGAGAGATGAACTTCGGTTTAACCTTTTGAAATAATCAAATTACTTCTGGCAAACACTTCACACATGCTTGCAGTCTGTATGTACTGCATCTATTCAGTAGCTTGTCAGAAGTTGCAAAACAAAACAGAATCTTTTGAGAAATGGATTTACAGAAAGATTTGGTTGCTTTTTATAGTATTGTGTAGCTTAAATGGTACTTACAAATCCTTCCTCAAGGTCCCCTTTCCCTCTGGGTCGAACACTTTAAAGGCATTCAGGATGGTCTCCTCCGCATCGGCACCTGTTTTTTTTAAGGGAGCAATAGAAAACTGGTATGAAAGGTGACTGTCCTTAAAATCATGAAGGAATGCAAAAAGATGGGAATCTTCATATAGGCTCATAGAAGAGCTTCCAGAACATATAGTTCCTTATAGGCCCATTATGATTCCCAGTAGGATCAAGTGACTGTAGGACTTCAAAAGGAAAGAAAATCCCTGTATGATTTCTTGTCCACTTGTAGACTTATTCAAAAAACTATTATTTGTTTAAATACAATATATATATACACACACACACACATACATATATATATATATATATACACACACACACACACACACACACACACATACATATATATATATATATATATATATTCACTTTAAAGAATTAAACTACATAACATATTCTGTATAAAATGTTGTGATGATAAGGTGATGTTGAAACAATAATATTGTGAAATATTATTACAATTTAAAATAACTGTTGTCTGTTAATATATTTTAAAATGTAATTTATTTCTGTGATCAAAGCTGAATTTTCAGCATCATTACTCCAGTCTTCAGTGTCAGATGATCCTTCAGAAATCATTCTAATATGATGATTTACTGCTCAAGAAACATTTGGATGGATGGATGGATAGACAGACAGACAGATAGATGATAGACAGACGGACGGACGGACGGACAGAGCAGTTTAATGCAGAACAGGCTAAAGGTCTATGCCGAGTTAGTGGGTGTCACTTGAAGGCTCAAGAAGTTGCAGTCAGAAATGTTGTAAGGCAACATAAAGATGCTTGCCTTCTAGCAAACCCTGCTTTTAAAATCCTGTCGGATAAATTGAAATTCACCCTACCATTTACCTTTTAGCTTCTCCCCAAACATGGTGAGGAAGACAGTGAAGTTAATGGGTCCTGGAGCCTCCTTTAGCATCTGTTCGAGCTCCTCTTGCTTGACATTCAGTCGGCCTGCGGAGGCAGAAAGCTCAGAGGTCAGAGCTGCTGTCAAACAACAATGCAGAATGACACTGACGTATAATAGAGATTATTACAGTCCACCTAAAGCTGCGAACGTATCCCTCAGGTCATTCTTGTCGATAAAGCCATCTCTGTTCTGGTCCATGATTGTGAAAGCCTGAGGCAGATGAAAGAGAGAGAATATAGAGAGTGTGAGAGGGATGCAGAATGTAGTCTGGTGTTTGTTAAAGTCACCATGAAACAGAAGTTGTGATAGAATAGTCCTTTCTTCCCTATTGTGACGTATATCTGAGTGAAACGGCTTCTCGAACAAGAATAAATGTAGGGCGGGGCTTCATTTTCTCCGTGGGGAATTGATTGGATGGTTGAATGCTTGTGGGTCTGCTATTGGTGGATCTCATGTTAGTGACAAGTTGCCCCGCCCTCATCATCAGAGAAGAAAAGAGATGTCACTGCAAGAGGGAGGGGAAGTTATTTTGATTAAAGATTATGAGGGCACATGAATTTAAAAAATGTGCATGGATAAATAATTTATAATAAATAGTGTAATATTCTGTAAAAATATAAGAATTGTCGATTTTGAGTTCATTAAAGGTGAAGGGCGTAATGTCTGCAGCTCAAGTACCAAATGGAAGTACAAAAAAATCTGTCCATAGGTCAAACATATACTTCCATCCCAAACTCATTGGGGAATTGACATGCACTATATTGACAAAAGTATTGGGACACCCCTCCAAATCAGTTTTCCAATCACTTCCATGGCCACAGGTGTATAAAATCAAGTACCTAGGCATGCAGACGCTTCTACAAACATTTGTGAAAGAATGGGTCGCTCTCAGGAGCTCAGTGAATTCAAGCGTGGTACCGTGATAGGTTGCCACCTGTGCAATAAGTCCATTCGTGAAATTTCCTCACTACTAAATATTCCACGGTCAACTGTTAGTGGTATTATAACAAAGTGGAAGCAATTGGGAACAACAGTCACTCAGCCACGAAGCGGTAGGCCACGTAAAAGCACAGAGCGGGGTCAGCACATGCTGAGGAGCACAGTGTGCAGAAGTCGCCAACTTTCTGCAGAGTCAAGAGCTACAGACCTCCAAACTTTGTGTGGCCTTCAGATTAGCTCAAGAACAGTGCATAGAGAGCTTCATGGAATGGGTTTCCCTGGCCGAGCAGCTCATCCAAGCCTTACATCACCAAGTGCAATGCAAAGTGTCGGATGCAGTGGTGTAAAGCACGCCGCCACTGGACTCTAGAGCAGTGGAGACGTGTTCTCTGGAGTGACCAATCACGCTTCTCTGTCTGGCAATCCGATGGATGAGTCTGTGTTTGGTGGTTGCCAGGAGAACGGTACTTGCCTGACTGCATTGTGCCAAGTGTAAAGTTTGGTGGAGGGGGGATTATGGTGTGGGGTTGTTTTTCAGGGGTTGGGCTTGGCCCCTTAGTTCCAGTGAAAGGAACTCTTAATGCTTCAGCATACCAAGACATTTTGGACAATTTCACGCTCCCAACTTTGTGGGAACAGTTTGGGGATGGCCCCTTCCTGTTCCAACATTACTGCACACCACTGCACAAAGCAAGGTCTATAAAGACATGGATGAGCGAGTTTGGTGTGGAGGAACTTGACTGGCCTGCACAGAGTCCTGACCTCAACCCGATAGAACACCTTTGGGATGAATTAGAGCGGAGACTGCGAGCCAGGCCTTCTCGTCCAACATCAGTGCCTGACCTCACAAATGCGCTTCTAGAAGAATGGTCAAAAATTCCCATAAACACACTCCTAAACCTTGTGGAAAGCCTTCCCAGAAGAGTTGAAGCTGTTATAGCTGCAAAGGGTGGGCCAACTCCATATTAAACCCTACGGATTAAGAATGGGATGTCATTAAAGTTCATGTGCATGTAAAGGCAGGCGTCCCAAAACTTTTGGCAATATAGTGTATATAGTGCCGTTTTAACATTCTTAAAAGTTGATGTATATCGTAATAGTGATATATATGGTGAACTTTTATGGTGGCTTTAGGTGAAAATATACACTTTGACAAACTTATAATTTCACTTTTGTGGTTTGCAGATGTGTGAAAACATGCTGAAACGTTTCTTATATAATGCGTAGAATTAAACTGTTTTCTATGTACTTCTTAATACGCTTGTTCTGACTATTTTTACTGTAAGTCCACCTAAAAATTATAACCCTGTCTTTATTCACTCACCATCATGTTGTTGCAAACCTCTTTCTGATATTTTTTTTATCTAATGCAAAAGAATCTGGTGCATCACATTTAATTGCAACTCAACAAAGTTCTGAATCTGAACTAGTTTTCAGAGCTTTGGTGGAGGAGAAAGATTATCTGTGAATGACAACTACGTCTTTCTCACGCAAAGCTATAGTCATGTGGACTGTTATGATATTTCAAGGATAATTTTATGGGGTTTTTTGTGGAGCGTGAAAGTTCTTAAATTTTTCATTTTTGTGTTCCACAGAAAAAATAACAACATACAAGTTTGGAATGACGTGAGGGGGAGAAAATAATGACATTGAATTCATTTTTAGGTGAATTTATTCTTTAATTAGAGTTCAGATCCCCCCAAACCCCTTGTCATGTTGTTTTTTTTAATTTTATGTATCTTGTTTGGCTAAACTCCCTCTGTCTGTATATTTATAGGTCCTGTAATTCTGCTTTACTTCGTGTCTGTGTGTCTGTTTGTGATATGTGTGAGAGAGACAGACTGAAAGAGAGAGAGACTGGTAGCATTTGTCCACACGTTCTCATCACTGCCATCTCGGATCAGCGTCATGCTTATCCTGTTTGTCGTGATCTTTTCACAGGCGCTTTGAGACCAGAGACAACGTCTGTCCTGCTGTATTTTCCACACAAATTTCAAGGGCTTGACAGCAGGTTGGTGTGTGTGCGTTCAGGGTGTAAATCACTCCACTGTGCTAATCGTTACTGACACATTCTGAATTATTCACTAGCTATGATGAACACTGACATATTGAAGTCACATACGGGAATCTCGCTGCTCAATATCACAGTGAAAGAGTCATGATAAAGACAATTGTCATAGCAATTAGAGTCAAACGAGCACTTGGTTTATACCTCTTTGAACTCCTGGATCTGTGCTTGTTCAAACATGGAGAAGACGTTTGAATTGGCTCCTTCTGACCGCTTCTTTGCCTTTTTGGGTGCCTGCAACAACATATTACACAGAATACTTGTGACTGGTTAAATAGAAGCACATGTGTCATTTCATCAGTGCGCTTTATTACAAATAACTTTTTGAGAAATAAGAGAAAGAACTTCAAAACTTGGTTCAAAATGACTTTCCTTTTTTGGCTGACATCCCTCTACCATTCAAAAATTTGGGGTCACTACAATTTTTGGTAACACTTTAGTTTAGGGTCCAATTCTCACTATTAATAGTTGCTTATTAGCATGCATATTACTAGGATATTGGCTGTTTATTAGTACTTATAAAGCACATATTAATGCCTTATTCTGCATGAACATATTCTACATCCCTTAATCTACCCAATACCTGAACTTAACAACTACCAGTAACACTTTATTTTACAGTGTCAGTTACATATGTTACATGTAGTTACTATAGTAATAACAATAAATTATGCATAATTACATGCAGCTAAACCAAATCAAATCCTAATCCTGACCCTATACTAAATACATTAATTACTTAATATTACTCAGTACTTAAATGTATAATTACAGTGTAACCAAAACACCTTAAAATAAAGCATAACCCAACTTCCTTACTAACTATGAATAAGCAGTAATTAGGGGTTTATTGAGGCAAAAGTTGTAGTTAATAGTTATTTTAGAAAGAAATTAATACTTTATCCCTCATCCCTCCCTCGCACTTTGTAACAAACCCTTCCCTCGCGGGTCAAAATGACCCGAAGCCCTAAAATTATACTTAATTTTTTTTTAATTTTTAAATTTTATTTTATTTACCTTTAAATTACTAGATTTTTCATTTACATTTATTCATTTAGCAGACGCTTTTATCCAAAGCGACTTACAATTGAGGAATACAGCAAACGATTTATCTCGAAGAGGCAAAAAAACAGTGCGCAAAATACAACGTTTTAGACATTGCTTAGAGTATCATAAACTAGAATAGGGGAGATTAAAGGAACGTTTTTTTATGAGGATTTTTTAAATTATTTTATCAATAAATAATAATTTAAGCACATTCTTCAAATTTTTTTTATCTTAAATTCAAAATAACTCACAATTTCATGCATAATAGAAAAAAAATTATGTAACATGATATTTCATGACTCTTGCCACTAGATGGCCTTATAGCTCTATATGGAGCAAATGAGCCGTTCCGCTGGGTCCTAAAGTCATTTCTCTTCATTATGCATTCAGATACACATGTAGACATTATAAAATAATTTTTTTGGTAAAGTTTTAGCATTTTTAGTTTGAATTTTGAGCATTTCTATGTGTACTGAAGCATCCCTCGCATTCCATTCATTCCCAAGGGGATCAAATTGACCCACAAAGGAAGGATTTATTACTTTTTTAGATTTAAACTTCTCGAATCCAGGCAATTTTTTTTGTGTATTCGTGGTTCAAGTACGACAAAAGTCCTAGGGTCTTGGACCACTCTGATGAACACTTGCGTAAAAAAAAAGAAAAAAAAAAAAAGGGGTTTTGGGTCAAAATGACCCGAGGGAAGGATGAGGGTTCATTCAGAAAGGATGCATTCAATTAATCAAAAGTGTAAAGACATAAGTTAAGAAAGATTTCTGTTTCAAATAAATGCTGTTCTATTCTAAGAATCCTGAATGAAATCACAGTTTCTATTAAAAATATGAAGCAGCACAACTGTTTTCAACATTGATAATAATCATAAATGTTCTTGAGTAGTAAATCATCATATTAGAGTGATTGACACTGAAGACTGGAGTAATGATGCTGAAAATTCAGCTTTGATCACAGGAATAAATTACACTTTAAAATATATTTACATTTATTTTAAAGTGTAATATGTCACAATATTACTATTTTTGAACAAATAAATGCTGCCTTGGTGAGCAGAAGAGACTAAAAACATTTTTAAAAATCTTACAGACCCCAAACTTTTAAACGGTATATCTCATTATGCCAGTAAAAGGGGTTGCAAATTTTACATGTTGACTTTAGTATCACAATAGATTCTCTCAGACAGCAGTCGGTTTAAACTTCAGCAAAAGTCTCTGATGTTTCTCCTGGGAATACTGTCTCAATGTATGCTACTAACTCAGATGAACTGAGCTGATGTGCATATTCATTTTATAGCAGTCAAGGCTTGTCTGATTTGTGTCTATTTTCATTTCTCTTAAGGAGTTTTAGGTGAGTTGATGTTAAATTGAAACTTGTGCAATGAAAGAGCTAAATTTGAGTGATGATGTGTCCCTCTGTGTGAGTGTATGAGAATGGAAAGGTTTGGTGCCCTGCAGGATGTATAATTAGCTCGGAGAGCGAGAACTCAGCCAGTGGATCAGATGTGGGATTACACACTGGCGCTGACTGTTGACAGCCTCATCTTTGAGCCTGTTGATAGGTAATCCCACCAAGACAGGGATTAATCACTACTATTTACATTCCTGCCACAGAATTTGGGAAACATTGTGAGATGCGTTTCTGCTCGATGACATCGCAGCCTGACAGCTGCTGGTCGGCCTTCTGTCTGGATTACATCTTAACAGTTGTGCTGCTCACGAGGTCAGAGCTTAACCATGAAACATCATGTAGTTTTATACTGAAGTATTTTCAAAGGTTTTTGCGATAAATAGCATAAATCAATCCAGAGCCAAATATTATTGCTCAAAGGTTTTCGATACTTTACACATTCATTCTACTAACTATAATTAACTTTGCAACTACATGCCAACTTATTCTGCTAACCCAAACCCTAACCTAGAAGTCTTTCAGCATCATTACTCCTGTCACATGATCCTTCAGAAGTCATTCTAATATGATGATTTGATACTTAATTATGATCAGTGTTGGAAACAGTTGTGCTGCTTAATATTTTTTGGAATCTGTCATACTTTTTTCAGGGTTCTTTGATGAATAAAAAGTTCAAAAGAACAGCAGTTATTCAAAATAGTAAAGATTTATATTGTTAGAAAAGATTTCTATCACTTTTTATCAATTTAACACATCCTTACTGAATAAAAGTATTCATTTCTTTCATAAAAAGAAAACCCAAAACTTTTGAACGGTAGTGTATATTGTTACTAAAGATTTCTATTTTAAATAAATGCTGTACTTTTTTAACGTTTTATTCATCAGTGAATCTTGAAAAAGTATCACAGGTTATAAAAAATATTAAGAAGCAAAACTCTTTCCAACATTGATAATAAATCATCATATTAGAATGATTTCTGAAGGATCATGTGACACTGAAGACTGGAGTAATGATGCTGAAAATTCAGCTTTGATCACAGGAATAAATTACATTTTAAAGTATATTAAAGTACAAAACCATTATTTTAAATTGTAAAAATATTTCACAATATTACTGTATATATTTTTATGTATTTTTGATCAAATAAATGCAGGCTTGATGAGCACAAAAGACTTCTTTCAAAAACATTAAAAATACCGGTACTGTAAATATATACAGTATATATAAATATATCGTAGAGTGTATATGTATATTATTATTATTATTATTAGCAAAACCTGGTCACAGAGCCATTGTTGAGATTTAGAGGTGATATCTGGGTCTATTAATAAGAAAAAAATCATAATTGAGCAGAAGTGTCCATTTGCTCTCATTTTAATTTCAACTGAAACATTAAAGAGATCTCATTTGTGATCACATTTTTTTCTTTATATGGACAGCAAATTATTTGTTTTGTTTTGCGATAAATATATCAGTCTCCTGTCTCCTATTTCGATTTGAGTAATGAAAATGTTTGTATCTATCTTTTGAGAACAGAAACTTGTCATTTATTTATTTGTTGAAAGTGAAATGAATAAAACATCTGACGCGGTGGATGAGTCAGACAGATGTAAGTGGCTCTGATGAATCAGACTTAAACTTTAGTTTCAAACACAGACAGACACAAATCAACTCAGCCACGCTAATTTGTTAGATCTTCGTTTGGACGCATCAAGAGAATAGTGAGTTATGTGTCTGCTGATAATAAGACAAAAAAATTAATGAATAAATGTATGGCAAAGCAAACTCACCATAATCGTGACCCTTGAATTCAGGCGACAAAGCACAAGTGATTTCAAACAGGGTGGAAATGCTGATTTTTATATATATAACCCCATTCCCCACCTCTGACTGTCTATAAATACATCCTCCATGGTGCTTAACTAGGTAACCAATTGTAGAAGTCAGAAGTTATTATAAGAATCCTGATTAAAGGGGTTTAATACAGCAGCCAGTGGGCTTGAACGCAGAACAGATGACAGTTGTTGGAAAACAGCTAGAACTTTCCTAAACCTAGAATGTGTGATTGACAGCGGCATTTCTTTGTAAGACTTCGTAGGTTCATTTCATACTGTTTTGTTGGATACAAGCAGGCTAGTAGCTCAACTTTTGGATATTTAGATGTGCAAATGTCACTAACTTAGACAAATGATGAATAAACGTGAAGTCTCGATGTCTTTGGGAGATTTTAGTGGAAGTATGAAGTCAGAGGAACTTCCCAGACTTCTTGTTCTACGATGAAACCGTGTCTTCACGAATAATAAAACACAAAATAAGTTTTAGTGTGGTTGATGTTGTCAGGAGGGAGAAAGGTGACCTCTGCTTGACTTCTCACACTGAAACCCTGCAGTGTGCACTAAAAGTACCTTTTTGACACCAGGAAAGACAGTTTACCCTTCCAAAGATGATCATGTGGTTATTTACAATTGCAAAGACATAGAAGAATGGCTTTAAAGAGGAGAGGACCTATAATGCTTTTTTTATATTTTCAACTTTCATAATGTTGCTGTTTGAGCATTAAAAAGGTCTGCAAAAGTTCCAAAGCACAAAGTCGCTCCAAAGGGAGTTATTCTCTATATCACTGCTCACTGTTTCTGCTGCATCCCAATTCAGAGTCTGCATCCTTTAAAGGCTGATTGCGACAACAAACGTTGCTGCCACTCATCAACGGCAGCTGTCACAGTTGCTATGTGACAAGAACAGTCCTCCGTAGGCTAGACTGTCCTATTTAAGGCACAATATGTAAGATTTTTGGATTAAAATATCCAAAAACCACTAGAACAATGTTATATATTTTGTTGACTTGTGTGCTTACATTATCCCAAATGTTGCCAAGAATTTCAGAGAAATAAGCAATTTTAACCAGGACACGGACCGTCACCTATCAATGACATCATACCTGCGTTACCCTCGATTTTCGGTTTTATTTTGT
The DNA here is from genome assembly GCA_039654105.1 of Coreius guichenoti. Lineage (NCBI taxonomy): Eukaryota > Metazoa > Chordata > Actinopteri > Cypriniformes > Gobionidae > Coreius > Coreius guichenoti. Next base: position 36,300,858 of record CM077186.1, read on the forward strand.
AGAAACCATGGAAACACCAAAAACACTTTGATATATAATGTGTTTTATTAGACAGGCGAGCAACTGTTTGGATACATTCCTCGACAGAAAACTAATCATTGTTATACAGCTCAACATAGTTAGTCTTATTGTTTACATCTGGTTTTCTTGATTTTCCACGAGTACCATGTTTTACCATGACTAACTGCAGTGTGAACAAGTGTCTCATAGTAGCCGCCGAGCGAACACACAGAGTAGCATTATAACATAACTTTCAACACACTCAGATGTATCTAATATGATAAAACAGCGCTGCGTTACCCCACATACGCATGAGCGGAAGAAGCAGAAGCGTTCGTCTGAGGCATAATAAAAGCTCCTGCAAAATCAAGGCGTCATCAAGCTATGCCATTGTTTTGAATAAGCTACCTCTAGCGGCGAAAAATTACATATTGTGCCTTTAACAACACTCGTTCTGACCTTCGTGGCCTTCGAAGGATGCAGCCTCTGAATTGGGACACAGCTCCTGAAACGCCTCCGTTGTAGTCTTGAGTTTCGGGAACTCCGGGAACGAACATGTCACAGTATTACTCATTTAAATGATTCCCGCCCAAGGCATGTGCAAAATAAAGGGGCGGGGCCTGGATGAGTTAGTTAGTAGGTGTGTTCTCTCCTTAGCTTCCTAGGTCGTGAATCAGTATATCGTGTACATGAGTTCGGGCACTGGTAAGGACGGTAAGGATGCTGGCTCACTTCACATTGGGACACTGATGACTATTTCTGGAGTCATGACAATGTCCTCATTGCACATCATCACTATGAACAACAGCAGGAATGATATCTTTCTGACATTATTTATTTATGTTATTTAAAGTACATCACGATAAATACTTTGATTGTTACATATACGTACATTTCAACCGTATAAATGTTACATAGATTATATTCATTACCTGTCTAGCAATGTGATTGCGGTTTCATTAGGCCTATGTGTAGTGAGTTGGCTCATGTGATTTACGCTTCAGAACTTCCGTTAAGGGAACATGGGCTGTGTCTGAAATCGCCTACTCTCTTGAGTTGGTACTTATTTAGAATTTTGAACGGCCGGTAAAAAAGTATGTTCTATATAGTATAAGTGTGTGTAGTATGAATGTAATCTGGGACGTACTCAGAGGTGGAAAGAGTAACAAAATATCCTACTCAAGTAAAAGTACTATTACTTCAATGAAATTTTACTTAAGTACAAGTAAAATTACCGGTCTAAAAAATCTACTCAAGTAAAAGTAAAAAGTAGTTCATTTAAAATTTACTCAGAGTAAAAGTTACTGAGTTACTTTTTTTAACAGCTGGGGTGGGGGACTCTCCTGTGTAGGTTTGTAATAGAATGAGATTTTCACAATATGATAACCATCTCAGAAAACATCAGAGTTTCACAGCATCACGGTATTAAATAATTAAATAAACTGTATTATTAAATTATGGTTATTATTATCACCAGTTAAAATGGCCGTTAAATGAATGAAATCTGTTTGTTTTGGTTGAACAAATGCTTTATTATAACAAACTTGAAACCATTTGTTTGTTTTGTTTATTAAAATTTCAATAAAACATGTCTAATCAACGAAATTCAATAAATGATTATGAATTAGATTAACAACTTATTTTTATCATTAATTTATTAAAATGTTTAAGAAGTTTTTCTTTTTATGATTTAATACAAATATATTATCAAAAATGGTGGTAGTCAAATAAAATGTAACAAACCTTTATCCTTTTATTTTTTGGCCAAGTGCTGCAAAACAGATTTACTAAATTAAAAAAATATATTCTTAAATAATGTTTAAATTATGTATTATTATTGTTATTATTATTATTTTGACAAGTACATTCTATTGTAGGCCTACAATAGTAATATATTTCTGTCATAATTTCTTCAAGTTAAACCAAACGTTTATTTTGACAGGTTGTAGTTTCAGAGTGTATTTGACAATTTTTATTCAAATAAAATGATGAAAATGCTCATTAGGGGTTCTCTCAGATCAGCTCTGGAAATATTCATGTGTTCATGTCCAAATATGGTTTGTGAGACGTTAAAAACACCATGAGCATCACGCGTACTTGAGTATGAAGTTCCAGGGTTTCTGCAGGTTTCATCAAGTCAAATTTAAGACCTTTTTAAGACCTTTTTAAGACCATTATGAATTAAATTTAAGACCTGTATCACGCAATAAAAAAACGTACAAAGGAAATGCAGAATCACAAAATGACTTGCAAAGCAAATTAATTTATTCAAATTGAACAAAGTATCAGTAAACTTGCACTTCCTCATAGCTCAATCCCACCAGGATTTCGCATTTTATATATATATATATATATATATATATATATAATTTTTTTAGATCAAAAAACTTAGAGTGGGAAATATGACTAAAATCTTACAAGTAAACCACAGCAATAAGCAATTACTTAATATAAGTTCTCAAGTAATTAAGTAATCAAGTAAACAGTCAGTAATAAAATAATAACTTATAAACAAATGATAATACTGCCCTACAAAGGCAAAAGGCAGTAACTTCATTTTTGGTCGAAAATGAGTTGACACATTCAAGACCTCCTTTATAATGTGGATAAGTATCTTGAGTCAATTCCGTTGTTTTATCGAGAAAATAATGGATTGTCTTAACAGTAACTTTCAAAAGCCCAGGAGAAACCAAAGCAGAACATTACTGTTCTTTGCCTTTGGTTTAGAAAGCTCAAATTGAGTTAGGGCACTCTGCTATTGTTTAGCTGTTGTTTAGAAGTTACTGTGTCAGCCTGGAGTTACGGTATTCTGCCTCTGTTTTACTGTCCATTAAAGTTTGCTGCGTTTAAATTACAGTCTAGCCTGTGTCGTACATCTGTCACTGAAGCACTTCTGACACACACGATACCTGAATAAAAGTGTAGGTAAAACAAATAGTTGAGTGGTTGTTGTTACTAATAGCGTTTAAGGATGGTTGATGTGGCTTTGAAACGCAGACATCAAGGTCAAGGCAAAAAATTGTGTAACACAAAAGATGCATTTTAGACTAACAAATTAGATAGATCGCAATCTACTTCGTTTCGCTAGCTAGCAGCCTATAGCATAAATAGTCTAGTCAACTATCCAATGAATAGGCTACCATTTAAAAAAAACAATTGTAAATCATCCAAAATAAATGCCATGGTCACTAGATTTTATACAGGTGTTACTATAATGATTTTGTAAATGGTGATCAGCAACCAAATATTGATAATGTGGAAGTTACTGCCATTTGCCTTGGTGTGACTTCTCACTTTCTGCAGACAATACAAAGGCAGAGTACAGTAACTTAGGGGTCAAAAGTCAAGTTTGAGCTCAAGATTTTTTTATGTAGATAATTTTCATTACTAAAACATCTAATTGCCAGATTTCCAGTGTCTTACCTATAATAATTTGGCTGGACAACTAAAAATCTTTAAAGTAATTTTTCTCAGTTCCACACTCTAGCGAGTTAAGGTCCTTTGCCTTTGTAGGGCAGAATAGGACAAATAAATTCAACTTAAAGATACAGATACAAACAGTGCTTTAAGTTTAAGTACTGTTTGTTTTTTCCCCGTTGTTGTTGTTGTTGTTTGGTTAACATTAACGACACAGACAGGAGCGGGTATATGCTATATTAGATTGCTTTCACTTTAAGACCTACAGTAATGCGCAGATCCAACACTGACACACGTCTCCCAATCTTGTTCACTCAAGACATAACCACCAATATGGACATAGGCATAATTATGTGTGTATTTGATCGTTCAAGGGCAATAAGCCTAAATAGAACACATTTAGTATCTGACATCAGTCCGTGTGTCAGTACCGAATTGAGTTCGTGGTTTACATCGCTTTTATTAACTCTTTTTTAGTGCTGTCATACTTTTTATTTGGTCATTCATCCACCTTGCGTAATCGCTTTGCCCGGTCCTTGGCGCTTATGCGAGACGGCAGGTGAAAAATGTAATGATTGCCTTCGCTCCCACAATCGCGGAACTGGAAGAACTGGAGAATTAGCTGAAGAATAAATGTGTCTGTGGTACAATCAGAAAGAGACTGGCTGTAATATACGATGCATGTTGCTCTCATTTGTAGTCGTAATACAGCGAATTATATTTGGACTAGCGAAAGAAAGAACTATAACACCCCGGAATAAAAAACAAACACATGCACACACTTTCTAAAGCGCTGTGGCAGCATTTCAATGAGCTTTAGAGGTAGCATTACATGGACATAGGAAAATTAAAGGTGTCATGAACTGGCTTTTTTTATACTGTTGTCTGAGGTCAACTTATTAGGTTCGCGTGGTTTTTACATTCAAAAACATCATAATGAATAAGTAATAGGCTATTTTCTACCCTGGTTTTGAGCCTCTCTCCTGGAACGCTCGGTTTTTATGGGCGTGCCGCATTGAAGACTTGGAAGTAAACGCCCACTGCTATGATTGGATAACAGTTTTGCATATTATAATTAGTTTCGACTCCCCGTCAGTACACGTGGGGAATTGTTTTGAAAACGTCCAATGTGGAAAAATGGCAACCGGAATGATTCGCCCATACATGTTCGACCCAGAGTCTGATCCCGAATCGCAGGACAATGAACCAACAACACCTCAAATACAAAGGATATTACAGCCTGTGACAGCTTGGTAAGTTATCCTTAATTAGGTTTATTTCTAATGTATCTTTTAACTGTCTGTTTGACAAGCTACATCCTTCATAGTTGGACCCTTCTGTGACTGATTAGACACGTAAACATCCTCAGTAGATATCAAACGATCTGTAACAATGCAATACTATCACATAAAAAACATGTTTTACTCACATAAGTGTGTTGCACCATTCCTGTCGGATCCAATATAGCAGGCACAGCATTGTGTTTTAATCTCAATATGTCTGCAAATCCAGTCTCGACCTGTGTCTTGTTTACAAACGATTCCGCGGTGAAATGAAGCGAACAAACGTGCAATGTCTTACGCACGTGAGCTGGAACTTCATTAAAAATAAAGTTCAACCACACATTCCTAATATTAGAATCCGAAGGTAGCTTATGCAGCGACTGTGTTCTTCCACAACCAGGCACAGCGCAATATCTTGCTATCTTCGGCATGTTTATTGCTCGGTAGCGTGATCCGTTTAGCTCCACGAGTCGGTGGGCGGGGCTACAGAATCAGGTGTACTTATTCTTATGTTGAGGCGGCGTTTAACCACACGATGACGTCAAGGGTTGACATATTCTGAGATCGAGCGTTTGCTGGTGTCAATAAAAGCTTTTCTTTGACTAACAAGGAAGTTTTCAGCTCCGAAACTTACAGGATATTCTTATATCGCGATTAACTTTTATATATCAAAGGCTGAATGAAAAGTTGATTTCTCAATTCATGACCCCTTTAAGACTAGGGGTGGGCATTTTTCAAAAATATTGTATTCGAATATTTGGGCTCATAAAAAACAAATATTCTAATATTTGTTTATTTAAATGACGTTATTTTGCGAAAATGAGAAAGACGTTATTTTTTTATTCATCAAGTTGTCGTCACCATTTCTGAACAAGCTTATGATTAGGCAATATACACAACAAGCTTACGTTATATCTTAAGGTTTTCTTTCAGTTCAAAACATTAAACAATGTGTGTAAACAAAAAAATATATATCTAAAGAACAAAAGCATTATAAGCTCAAGCAGCGCGAGTAGGAAAAAACGCTAATAAAGCAGACTTCAGCTATCGTGCAGAACGTACATACACTTGAGTCGGTATGGTTATCGTGTTTATATTGTTTTTATGTAATTCCAAACATCGCAAGGCAAAAAAAAAACATCACGAGGCGGATGACAACATTATGTGATCAAATACAATCAACTTAACACGTTCCACAGCGCCACCCATTGGATTTAGTTATAACTGCGATTTTTAGTGGGATTTATCATGGATTCACTGCATTTATGGCCAGCGAAGCAACGTAGTAAAATTCGAATAGTATTTTTATTTTTCGAATATTAATTACAGTTCGAATATTCGTGCACACCCCTAATTAAGACCTGTTTAAAATTATTTAAGGCCTAAAATTTAGATTTTTATATTTTAGACTTTTATAGACTTTTTAAGACCCCGCGGAAACCCTGAGTACACAAAACGGCGCTGCTCATTCACACAGAGACAGAACAAGCAGATCATATATTTATATAGCAGTGTTTTGCGCTTTAATATTCACAGACCATGTCGCGATTTTATTTAGTGTACAGCTCTACTTTCGATTTATTCATTCATCCATCAGTTTGCGAGGTTTACGTGACATCTGCGTTATACTGTAAATTCAATTTTTCTTGTCCGTATACATCTTTTTGTGATTTTTGCGCGTTTGTTCTCCCGCCCTTCAATTCAATGCAGTAGTTTCCGGAGCGCGACTTTCCCCCCTTTGTTTTATTTATTTATTTATTTTTACTTAGTAATGGATGTGGTTTAAAATGTAATGAAGTACAATACTTCAAACAAAACATACTTAAGTAAAAGTAAAATTACAACTACTTCTACTTAAAAAAGTAGAAGTACACAGAAAAACTACTCAATTACAGTAACGCGAGTAAATGTAATGCGTTACTTTCCACCTCTGGACGTACTACATTTGCCATGTTGCGTCAGTTGCGTCGCTTCACTGCCATTTATAAATCCTCTCCCGTGGCCTCATGGGATAGTAAAGTGTCAATCGTATGCACACTTAAGAATCTCGCCAGAAGTAGTAAGTCATCCGGGTACTTTTGCCTAGTCTTTTATGAGTACTGTGAATTACTGTGAATTACGGACATACTTCTTTTGTCACATAGTTTTTCGCCTACTATATAGTAGAGAAGTATGCGATTTCAGATGCAGCCATAGGTGCATGGGACTTTTTAGGGAGCAATCGTTTCCGTGCACTGGAAGGATTTTGTGATTGAGACCACCCTTAAAGTGGTGACTTCCTGATCAGTGCCTTGGCTAGTGAACTAGGGAGCTGATTGAGGCGCATCCTTTTACTTAAAGCAGCATTGTGCAGACGGATTGGTTTATGACATCAAAGTACAGTGAGAGCGATTTGAAAGCATACAGAGATGGACGATGCACCTTCACCGCCAAACTTAAAACCAAACTTATTTAAAAAGTGAACACTTGAACTTACATCAGTGTAATAAAAACTACCTAAAATGACAAACCATCTTTGGAAAAAATGTATTTGAAGTGTAATTTGATTGTTTACTTTGTCTCACGTCCCATTAGATTACATGGAGAGGGCAGGTTTATGAGCTATACTGCATCCAGCCACCTGGGGGCGATCAAAACGTTTTGGCTTAATTTTTTAGGACTTGTGCGGCACGCTTGGGCCCTGTCCCTAATGGCACTCTTCATATGCACTTTCAGTCTTGCGGTCTTACAGTGGCTGCCACATACACGTGTCCGATAAGTCCATGAGACCGTAGGTGTCCCATTTGTCATTTTAGGTTTCAGAAAGACCGTGTTCGTGAGCATTCCCTTTGCGGTCGATATGCGCCCTCAATACGCACTTTTGCAGAGCATCGCTCCGCTGCAGATTTCTCCCCGACAGCCAGAGCGGTGTTACATCACAAAAGTGCGGACTCAGAGGAAGACCGCCAGTGTTACCCAATTTCCCAAACTCACTGGAAGCGGTTGACCAATCATAACACACAATATTATAATATTTTTATTATTATAAATACAGTATATGAAAAATAATGGCCCGGTTTCACAGACGATGCTTAGATTAAGCCAGGATTAGTCCTTACACTGTAAAAAATTATATGATTAATAAGTTATGACATCAAAATAAGTTAAGCAATTTTCAACTCATTTTTTAAAGTCAGTTTCATGTCATTTAAGTTGAAAAGACTTAAACATCCAAGTTGATTGTACTTAAAAATGTAAGGTAGCAATTTTTTTTGCAGTGTAGTTCAATTAGGACATTTAAGTAGCTTTTATAAACATGCCTTAGAAAAAAACATTACGGATGTGCATCTTGAGACAAAAAAATGGCACTGGCATATTTTAAGATATGTCAGTGCAGGTTGCTTTCAGTTAAAACAGCTCAAACATGCATTTTAGTCTCTCTTTTTTTGAACATTCAAGCATGAAAACCTATTCTAGTAGAGCCAAAAACAAAATCAAGACTTTGAAAAAGGGCATAGTCAGTCCTCATTTAAAGCTTTCTAGTTTCTAGTGTTTGGTCGTGAGCAGTCATGATATGCAAACTCTCATGTTAAATCATTCCAGCCACCTGGTGGCAATCTCAACAAGCTTCTATTTCAAGGCCTTTGCACTCCAGTGGATCAATATATCAGAGTTCAGCAGCTCTCACCGATATTCCTGGAATGATATTGCCAGGCTTAGTCAAACATTCATGTGTATCTAGGCCACTGCATACACAACGTCAATCCAAACACACGAATGCACTCATTAGTGGCCAATAGGTGTATCACCTCTGTATTCAGAGACGTTTTGAGGTTAGTTTTTTAATGCTCATTTTTGTCTCAGACATTAGGCTACACAGTGTTTTTCCAAAACCTCACAGCTTGCTCAGCTGCCTACAGAGGCTCGTAAAAATCCCCCACTGTTCTGTTCTCAATAATCCAAGTCTTTGCACCCTCGAAATGTCCGCATATTTAGATTTGAACAAAAGTAATAAGTGTTGGTGCATCAGGCTTGTATATCAGAACTGATTTAAATTTCAAATTTAACAGTGAGCCATATCAAAACAAGATATATTATTCCTTTCTTATAAGACCGATGCAGTCTTTTCTCCCCCTGAAGCAATAAATAAAAAGCAATAAAACAGAAACTTTTAATAAGCACCTTTTATATTCCCCGTAGGTGGTTTACAAAGTGCAAATACATTTCTACTTAAAAATAGACTTGCGTTTGGTTTTAATAGCGATGAGGAGAATGACAGATGTGCTCAGTGGTAATTGCTCGCAGTCCACAAGCCACCGGAGCAGTTAACCTCTTAAACAGTTTCATTTCAACACATTATTATACTGATATCTGTAATCCACAGCATTTCAGATACACAAGTCAAACATGGAAATAAATCCATAAATCTGAACAAAGTTTACCAAAAGGTTGGCTGTGTTAAAATTTTCTTTTAAAAAGGTTAGTTTTTTTTATTTTTTAAAGCTGTAGTCATTATGCACAATGTGATAATGAACTTCCTTACAGGGAAAGGCCACATTGTGGTGTGATGAGTTATTTTTAGGGGAAATCGTGGCTCTGGATGGTTATCTTTATGTTACACCAATATTATAATAATAAAGATGTGATTTGGACAAAATGTGCTACATTTACAGCTACTAATAGTCCTCATTGTAAGGGCTACAAGCAGCTCAGTCCAGCAGAAACGTCCTGTTCCACAAGAGGGAGCGCGTGTTAACGTTTGAACAGAACTGTCCATTCAGAATTTCATATCATGCATTGATTTGACACAATCCCGCACAATCCCACTATAACATTTATGCATTTTTTCCGTCTAGGAATGCAATTGTTTTTTCTTTTTTATTCAACCGTCTTCAAACACACGTAAGAGCATTTGTAAGAGAAAACACCTTTGTATTTGCACTCGTTAACAATCTCTGACTGTTATAGAGAAGTAAATGACAAATATTCCTGGTATTTTTTGAAATTCCACACATTGCAGAGCCATGGATCTCTTTATAACTGCATGGACTAAACTTTCACTTTTTTTGTGCAAGCTTGTGCATTTTATGCTGCTTTACTAACATTTACCACATCTAACTTGTTTTGTTTGTTGTTTTGCAGTTTGCATCATCCACTGAAAATATTTTAAAACAGTTTTTAATAAGCGACAGCACTGTTTCATCACGCCATATTCAGCACTTCATTATTCACAAGGACACTATTAAAATACATATTCACAAAAGCTTTCATTCTTTCAGTGTTTATTCTATTCACGCGACTCTTTCAGTGCAATTATAGCATGCATTACGCATTATTGACCTAAAGTTGCAAATCTCATTATATGGGGCTCATTAATGATATGTAATGATTTTACGCATCAAACATCTGGCGATGCGCATTGGTTGCTCGTTGTTCTCCTTCCACTTCCCAGACGTTATTGATCAACCCGTTACGTCAGTATTGATAACTTTACCAAACCCAAAATCAAGTGCAATCCCGGGAGCTGCACTAATGCATCTATATGCATCTATATTCTGTTCATATCGCATGCACCGGCTCTCGCGCGCTGCGCGTCCCGTCTAGTTTTCCCACAACTGTTATTTTCCTAACATTTTTTTTCCATGTGGAGTGTAATCGTCAACGCTGTTTAACGGGGGGAATCCAGCCCATATATTTATTGTAGCCGCTCTTGAATATTGTGCTCAAGATGGCCGCCGATGTGGGATCGATGTTTCAATATTGGAAGAAATTTGATCTCCGGCGGCTTCAGGTTGGTCTTATTTCTCACCTTTTTTACACGACGCGATCCTATATGCGCTAATGCACCTTGCATTTCATGCATTTTCTCTTTTGGTGACTTTAGAGGGACGGGATGGTGGTGTTGCATTGATAGTTATTAGTAATTGATCCTCTTCTGCCTTTTGTTCGGTTCAATCATTGATCAGGAGCGCGCAAGAGCAGCGGCAGCAGCCTCGCGCACACCAACGCGCTTTAACAGCACATTTAACGCTATTTTAACGCTTCATACACGAGCTTTGTTGGAAACGGAAACTTTTAATGCCTCTCCGAGTTGTGGACTTTAACTTTTTATCAGCCTAATGTGTTTTATTCTAATAGAAATACGGAACGGTGACGCACGCGCGCGCGACTCGTTCTGTCAAGTGCCGGTTTGTGCTTCACCTCAGACTTTATCAAATAAACAGCTCATATATTTTACACCTTTAATGCTGTTTGTATTTCTCCATCACTCGCGTATTGACTTTATTAGTGTGCTTCGGTAATTATGACACGGAGCGTAATGAACGTCGCACCATCAGAGTTTCTGTTATAGGAAAGTTTATTATTGACGTCTTTATGTATTATGACATGACTTAATAGTAAGTATTCCCGTCATGTGTGCTCATGTGTTATGTTCTGCCTTGTATGTAGTCTTGGCTAGCTGTTAACAGTGTTCATTAACAGTAGAAAAACAAGTTTTATTTTAACCATGTATGTTCTTAAAATGGCTTTAAATCGACTTAAAATGTTAATTTAGAACATATGTATTCAAACGTTCAAAATGTTAGTGTGTGTATTATAATTCATTAACAACATGCATTGCCTGCAAATTGACTTGTGATTCCAGGGTCAATGTCAAATATCAATGTTCTGGATGATTAAAATTAAGAAATTTGTGAAAAATCTAGTTTCAAACATACGGGTCATTCTCTTAGAAATGTAATCTTTGTATTAAAAAAAAACATTCTAAAACAAATTTGATTTAAATTTATTACATGTTTTCTATATTCTACATAAAGTTTTGCATATATATGCAATGAGACTATATATATACATATATTTTTTATAGACTAAATTTATATTTGAATGAGACTTTTTTTAGGATGGTTACAACCAACGTGTTAATAGAAGAGATAGTTATGTTTTAATAAAAATAATAATAAAAAATATGATTGACCCTTTGCCATTGTTAGTATTTTTGTGTGCATTATTGGTGGATACAATGTATCAGCCGGTCATATTTAAACGTGCACTCCGGTTTCGTTCCAACCGCAGTGTGTACGCTCCATCCACACCGCTTGCGTCGCGTCAAAACCAGAACGCTCGCTGACTGTTCGCGCTTCTCGGACTGTGTAATTGCATTCCCTGCTAATGTTTGTAAATCAGCCTCGGCCAGCGCAAGGGCACAGACTCAGCCCTATGATTGATGTTCTGTAACATAAGAAATGACAAGAGCATGCCAAGCCAAGCCGGAGAGGAATCAGATCTGTCTGTGTGTGTGTGTGTGTGTGTGTGTGTGTGTGGCCAATTGTTATTCAAGCCTTTCCAAAGAAGGGCTCCTCGTGTAGGCTGTTGTTGGAGGGTCTCTCTCATTCTTTATTATTTTGAATACAGACGGACAGAACGCACCGGGCACGTCCAAACCCTGAACCTGTTCATAGACAGGGAGAGCAAACGTGTTTTCATGGAGAGCTCATCTGGACAAATATCAGATGGTTATTGTCTGGGTTGTGACAGAATATTTCTACTAGGGTGATGAATTAAAACGGTGTCCATGAGTAGATTGAGGAGATTACATGTTAAAGTGTAAGAGTCAGTCACTGAGAAACATTGATCGATTGCTGATCTGAATATTGAACGTTTTTATGGGGAGGAGTCATGTTTCTCATATTGTCTACATTGGCCCTATAGAAAGGACAAAGGGTTTCTGTGATCTTTTTGTTTTAAATACTGAACAAGTTGTTAAGTTGTCAGATTTCATTCAGTGTGCATGCATTCAGCTCTTGACATTGTTTAATCTGCTTTGAGTTAAACAGTCTAAATCCATCTGTCATTATGAATCAGCTGGTAAAAGTCGCTTTGACAAGCGCACAGCCTTGTGTTATTTCTCATGAATCTGCTGGGCTCGATACATGAATCACACGCATTTGCACATCAGAGTTTTTCTTTGTTTCTGGAGTTAGTCTAGGTCACACCTGGTTCAGGTTATTGATGTGCTCACCTGCAGTCTGCGACAGTTCAAGTCATATTTAATGCGACATGAATGCAGCCACCAAATGCTTCCACAGCATCTTTCATTTTAAAACGGGCTCATGTGGGTGGAAGCTAAAGCATATTGTGCTATTGAATCTTTTGCGGCCAAGTCTAGTCTAATACATAGATTTTAGTTTGTAGAAGTGATTTAATGAAACTTAATGCATGTGAGAAAGCAGAAATATTTGTGCGGATGCTTCGATTTTATGTGTAAATACTCTACCGGTCAAAGTTTGCGGCCAGTATGTTGTTCTTTTTTAAAAAGTAGTATTTTATTCAGCAAGGATGCATTAAATTGATCAAAAGTTGACAGTAAAGGCATTTATAATGTTACAAAAGATTCTATTTCAAATAAATGCGTTTGCTTTCTATTTATCAAAGAATCCTGAAAAAAAAAAATGCATCACGGTTTCTACAAGCATTGATAATAATCATAAATGTTTCTTTAGCACCTAATCATCATATTAGAATGATTTCTGAAGGATCATGTGGCACTGAAGACTGGAGTAATGATGCTGAAAATTCAGCTTTGATCACATGAATAAATGACATTTTAATATATATTCACATAGAAAACAGCTATTTTAAATTGTAATAATATTTCACAATATTACTGTTTTTACTGTATTTTTCATCAAATAAATGCAACCTTGGTGAGCAGAAGAGATGTCTTTCAAAAACATTACCGACCCCAAAATTTTGAACGGTAGCATATGTCATTTAACAGTTGCAATAGTCATTTTCTATCATTTTATATGGTTGCATTTTGCAGATTGCACTGATTGAGTTTAAAACTAAAAATGCATTGATTGAATTGCAAGACTAATGCGCATTATGAAGCTGTTTGCTCATAAAACATCCATCTGAAAGTTATCTTGCCTTATGTTACAACAGAAGCAAAGCTATAAATATGAAATTCAGAGCATTGTCAGCTTGCATTTAGGTCTGGAGTCTTAAGAGTTGTTAAGTTTGCTGTTATCTTTTGCGGATGCATATTCTGGACATTTTAAATATTTACAAGCCATCACTGTTAACTCATTTATGAATCTAGTCAGACTCTGTCTATTGCATGCTGTGATGGTCTTTGTTATTCTCCCTTGTGGTCCCTGTGGGACGTCGTGTCTACGGCGTCCCCCGAGGGCCCCTCACCCACTCTTGAACTTGGACTCCAGCGAGATCCCTAGATCAGGATGGGTGAAAGAGAAAAGATGGCAAATATTCTGTCTGCAGCACCTTTAACATGTCCAAAACTTAGTGTGTATTAAAGCTTCAAGTTCAACCGCTTCTTCCTGGAAAATCGTTTTTTTATTCCTCTAACCCGAGACCCCCCTGAATGAAGCGCGACTGCTTGTATTGACCAGCGGACGAATAAGTTTAGGAGAGGGGGGTATCTGCGGCTGACAGTTGATTTATGACCCTCTTTGTCTGTGTTGGTCTGTAGCGGAGCATCTGGCCGTGTCAGATGATGTTTTCGCTGGGGTCTGTGGCTTATGGCTGTCGCTTTGGTTGCTCTCAAATTACATCATTTCATACAGCAGTTCCTGTATTGCCATTAATCTCAGAGGTGTTTCAGTGATATTCCCTCAGGAACAAGCCTTGCAGTTGGGTCTCATTGGGAATTGTTCATAAGAGGGAATATTTGGCATCATCTTGTCTTGTCATACCGATAAGAGTCTCTGTGTTTTGTGGTGATATTCTCTCACTAAAATGTTTCAATGAATGGATGAGCATCATGCATGTGTTGATATGAGAAATTGTTTTGCAACAGGGTTTTTATAGTTAAAAATAGTTGAAATTTAATCAGTTTGACAGCATATATACAGCTCTGGAAAAAATTAAGAGCCCACTTAACATTTAGAAATATATATATATATATATATTTATATATATTACACCGATTAAACTAGTTTTATTATTATTTTTATATCTTTTGACAATTACTAGTTTTAGTATAAAATAGTTTTATACTGTGTGTGTGTGTGTGTGTATATATATATATATATATATATATATATATGTGTATATATATATAGCTCTCATTTTTATTTCTTTTAACTTCTTAGAAAATGATTAGTTGCTGCTAGTTTTGTCTTTTGTTAATGATAATGATCTTATTTGGGACATGTTATACTGAGAACTGAAGATGAGAATGACACTGAATGATGTCTCATTTAATCCGTCTCCTAAGTGATCGGACATGTCCTCGTAAGAACGGACGCCGGGTTCTTCTAACCTCATATAAAAGAGATGACACAGAAATAGACAGGCTACAGGTTTTGGTGACCTTGGTTTCCACTGGTCTCAGGTCACATGGCCGTTGCCGTGGTAATAATTCACACCAGCCAGATGGCATTTCCGTGGGCGCTCATGGAAAGGACAGGCCAAAAGGTCTCTGCTAGTCTCTTTTAGGACAGATCTGACCAATAGGGAGCAGGCTAACAAGATCCCTGTGCAAACACAGTGTCCTCTTTTGTCCCAGAGTGTGCAGAGCTTTGGTGACCAATATGGAAGCTGATGAAAGTTGGATCTCAGTGTCGTAATCTAAAGTATAAAACAAAGTGTTTATTTCTGTATATTTGTCCTAGTTTGTCTTTCATGTCATATTTTAGCTGAAGTGCATTAAAAACTTTCTCCTTTCCCAGTTTAATGGGCATCTATACGACTATGCAAATGCACACACAAATACTTCCCCAGTGCATTTCAAGTATGCAGTCCCGTTGTAAATAAGGGATAGTTTAGTAGAGTGAGTAAATAATGGCAGAATTTTAAAATTCTCTTCAAATCGTTGCTCTGTCATGACCCTAGTTGACCTGAAAGAGAAAACTGAATGTGGAAAAACACTTACGATGCGATGCAATGCGCACTTTACTTAATTTGTAATGCAACAAAGCATAGGTTGACTTTGAGTTCCTCTGTTTGTTCGTTCATGCAAAATAGATAGTTTTGGGGCGGTAGGAGTGTTCGGTAATCTTGTTTAGAAACCATTTACCCTTTTCACAGATTGTTATGGTGCATCTTAACAGATTGTAACATTGTGAATCTAGCATTTTTATATTTTAATTTTTAAACAATTTAATGTCCATTCATGACACTAGTTAATGCTGCTGTGTGAGTGTTTCTTATAAAACAGCTGAGGGAGTGATGCAAATTTGACATCTTTATCTCTTCTTACCAGCTTAATCAATCTTTCAGTTTTTTTTTCCCTTTTTTTGGAAAGTCATAGAAATGCTGTTGTGGATTTTGGGCCAGATTTACTAACATCTTGAGGCAGCGCAAAACCCTTTTTTGGCGTTAAAAAACTAAAGGATTTACTAAAGACACACAGTGAGAAATTAGTGCAGAAAAGGCGTGGACAGGGTTATTTTTGCGGCTGACCTTATTGCATATGCATTTGTAGGAGTTTCCCTTTCAGATGCAAAATTTATGGGAGGAGAGTATTTAAATAAATCATGCAAACTGATTAACTAAGGTTTGCGCTCGTCAGTTTACTGGTATTTACGCCATTATTTACCAGCCAAAAAAAGCATGTCTTAAACCAGACGCTAACTGGTAGAGTGTTGGTCATTGTTGAAATGATCCGGCTGTGTCTGTGTTCTCTAATTTGCGTGTCGTCAGTAGATCACGCGCAGAACTTTACACTCCCGTTGGCGCTTTTATGGGATTGCGCTCTCACGCAAATTTGCCTTGTTTAGTAAATCAGTAAATCAATTTAGTGGTAAATCACCACTACAGAAGTTAACACAAATGTGACAACTTCAGTTTCTGAGAACCCTGGAAATGTGAAAAGGGTCCATTGTGGTGCAAAAATGACACTCTTCACCTTCTAGATCGGATCACAAGTGGACGACGCTAAATACAGGTGTAAACAGGGTCTAAAGCTTGTCCACTTTCGATCACTTCTAGAGGTAGTGGAAAACACATTTGACTGGATTGCTTTTGTAGTGTAGACGCTCATGTGGTCAAATGCATTCGAACAGCCACAAAAGACCGCCTACTGACCTAATGTGTAAACATTATGAGACACACGCTAGCCAGACGGGATTTAAACTTTGTCGACTGAAGTTTGGTTTGAAGATGAAAACGTATCAGCACAATGTTCTCTCACCATACCTGATTTCTAACACACACTCACTGCGTCAGAGCAGAAACAAAAGCTGCTGCTCTCTGTGTGTTTTCCCGTTGTCTCCAGGCGTGTTCATATGTAAATTGCACAAGAGTTTGTTTTTTTCATTCGAACGAAAGATCTGAAAAAGCCCATACATTTACCTGTCCATAGACCCTCCCCTCCAAGAAATCAGGACAGAAGTGGTTGAAAGTGGACAAAAGAGACGGATTAAAACACCAGGTGTAAACGGGTATGTCTCCCTCGTCTACTTGTGATCCGATCGACCGAAATGCATCTTAATACCAGGTGTAAACAGGGCCTTAGTGTAGCATCAGTCTTGTGGTTGTTTTGCTCATTTTATTCGGGTCCAGTTTTTTTAAGGGCTGTGTTTTGCATGTCATCTTTACTCCACAAAACATGACCGTAATATTGTCAAACAGTGCCATCACTCCTCTGTGCGTGTGTGGCTTCTTTCTGTTGTAGTTTGCTTAGAGCTTTTCCCCAACCAACTCCAATTGGCCGTGAAAAAGACTCATTTCAACTCTGTACTCATTCAGAGGGGGGGATCTGTGTTTATTGCTGTTATTGTTGCTGTCAAATGCACTGGATCTGGAAGCGGTTTAGAGATATTCTGCAAGGCGCACGGATTTGCAGGGATAAAACGCTGTTGTCGAGAGGAAACCTCAGCAACGTTTACTAGCTGGCAGCACAACAAAACTACAGATGGTTTATGCTGCACTCATGTGTGACAATAAAATATGATGGTTTAATAGATACTATGCGCATGAATTAAAAGATAGAATTGCTTTGTTCTGTCATGATCTTCTGTAGATGCCTCAAACTCTTTAAAGTTAATCTTCGCCATTGTTAGAAGATCTGCTACGTACATTGCAAGTTCAATACTGATTTGTGAATGTGATTCATT
This sequence comes from Coreius guichenoti, assembly GCA_039654105.1. NCBI lineage: Eukaryota > Metazoa > Chordata > Actinopteri > Cypriniformes > Gobionidae > Coreius > Coreius guichenoti. Next base: position 36,318,619 of record CM077186.1, read on the forward strand.
GATTCTTTAGATGAGAACTGGCTCATTTGTGCTTCATAACAATGCAAGAAAAATCATAACGGATTTAAAAAAACATTTTGTGACATTTTGCTCATAGTTTGGAGTCCCAATGCATATTAATTGTGAGGAGCGGTGCTTGTGCATCGTTAGGCCATTAGGCATGTGAATCGTAATGAAATCGACTCGTATGTGTGCGTGTTTGTGCTGACCGTCATTAGATTGTTTCGAAAAGCTAATCTGTGTCGAATTAGGCAATTATAAACTCATATTAACCACTGAGAGCTTCCGCCTGTGCTGAGAAACAAACATTTCCATAAGTGTGCACCCTAATGTCTCACCCTTCACAAAGAACAATCTCTTATCCATCAGACTGGCAGAATGGAAATTCCATCTCTCTCTGTGAACCTTCGGCAGAGGAAACAAAGAGGAGAGAAAAGCGCAGAGAAAAGGCTTTTACGGTGTCTGCAAATTGAGTTGTGAAGATCCCAGAGTCACGTTCCCCTCCCGCTCAGCCGACAACATTAGAGGAGAAGTGAAACTGACTCAAGATTTAAGCAGTTTAACCTTCCTCTGTAGAATTAGCGCTCGAGACTTCAAAGCGGATACTTCAGCGTGCGGAGAGGAATGATAAACCGTTTTTTGCTCGACGCCGGGTTCCTATTCACCGAGCGAGAGAGCCGGTCTGTCATAAAACAGCCCCTTAATCGCTGTGACCCTCCTAAGGCTCGATTTTCATACCTGTCCACACTTATTTTCCCCCATTCACCTCCACTGTTCCTGGATTAACCCTTCATGCGTATGCTTTGATAGTTGCTACATTGGTGGCTTATACCTTTAACTACACAAAGCCAATGCCTCACTAATACTGTGTTGTGTGAGTGTGTGTTAAACTGAAGTTATTAGCATTGGACAGTATGTTTACTCTTTGGACCAGTAAGACTCTATACCAAGCAACCTCCCACTATACTTTAGTAACCTCATAACAACGCCCACAACAGCCTGAAAGCATTACTGCCGGTTTTGCATTGGGCAGTCTGATTCATTTTAGCGAATTGGCTCATTTGAACACTTTGGCTGCATCCGAAATCGCCCCCTATACCCTCAAATAGGGCATTATTTGAAGGGATAACCATTTGTAGTGGTGTCCGAAACCATAGGCATTATCGAGTGCACTCATTCTATCCCACATTGCACCGCAATAACGAGTGTACAACTGATGTACACTCAACGGCTGTCCGAATTCACTCACTCGTTTTCATTCACTCCTTCAATTGAACTGTATTAGTGGACTAACGTAGGGAATAGTGATTGAGGGTTTAGGGGGCGATTTCGGATTCAGCCTTTGTCTCAGTGAACCTGTTCAAAGAACCGATTCATTGATTATTTTGAGAATTGAAGGAATCAAAAGAATCTCCATTTCCAGTGTGACTTTACATTCTTTCTTTTTTTTTGTAATAAAATTGCTATTCATGTTATTTTAAGGTTATTAACATTTATATTGGTCATAATATTCTCAATAATAGTGTTGCTAACTTATTTTCGAAACCCGTAACCCTAGGTATTAAACTTCTTTTTTGTTTGTTTGTTTTTTTTGCAAATTGGTACAGCTGAATCATTAAAAAAGAATCAATTGAACCTTTTCAAAGACCTAATATTATCGAATTGGTTCATTTGAACACTTTGTTTCAGTGAACCTGTTCAAAGAACTGATTCTTTTGAGAATGGAAGGAATCCAAATAATCTTTCACATTCCTGCGTGACTTTAAATATAATTTCTTTTAATAAAATTGCTAATTATTCCTGTTTATTTGAGGTTAACTTTTTTTATTCATTTAATAGGTTATGTCATATTCTGTTTTTTATTGTTCCAAACATTAAAAAAAGGTTAAAAACATAATATTGTATGCATGCTTGTGTTCGGTTTAATGAAATCATAAAAAAGAATCAGTTGAACCTGTTCAAAGCCCTGATTCACTGATTCTTCTGAGAATTGGAATCAAAAGAATGACTCAGATTCCTATGTGACATTTTACATTTGTAGTAAAATTGCTGATTATTCCTGTTTATTTGAGGTTATTTTTTGTTTAGGTTGTAGGTTATGCCATTTTCTGTTGTTTATTGTTCCAAATATTAAAAATATAATATATTCTTAAGAATCTTGTTGTTGTTTAACAATATTTTCAAAACTCTTAATATATTAGTATATAGAAGTATTAAACTTCAGCATGTCCGGTTCAATGAAATCACAAAAAGAATCAGTTGAACCTGATTCAATGATTCATTTTAGAAATCAAAAAATGACTCAAATTCCTGAGTGACATTTTACATTTAATTTTTGTAGTAAAATTGCTGATTATTCCTGTTTATTTAATGTTATTGGGTTGTAGGTTATGCCATTTTTCTGTTCTTTATTAATCAGAATGTTTAAAAAAGCTAAATATTGTTCATAATATTATTAATAATGTTGTTGTTGACAATATTTTCAAAACCCCTAATCCTAAGTATTAAACTTCAGCATGTTTTGCAAATCAGTTTAACTGAATCATTAAAAAGAATCAGCTCAGCAGAACGATTTATTTGTGAATTGGCCATCACTTGAAGCTGCATGAATTAGTCATAAGCGCCACACATAAGGAGATTTGCATTGACAGATCACACCGCTGACCCTCACGCATGTGTTTGAGGTGCGCCGCCACACACACACACACACGGCTAAACTGTGACAGACACTTCCTGTTTAAGCCGGTTCCTCCTCTAAATCCTTAACGACGTCCCAAAAGCACCGATCCTCAATTTTTTCCCCATCGATCCGTGCTGGAGTCTGATAGTTCGTCATGGCAATGAATCTCTGCATTTTCATATTAATACCCGGCGCGCTCACTCTCGGGGACAACGATGGTCTCGGCACTTCAGTAAATAATGAGATTTTAACAAAACTTCGGGGAGACATTACTCTACCGCACCAGCGAGGTAAAGGCCCGGCTCTCAGCGTCCAGCTAAACCCGATAGCGACCCCATAAACCAGATCGTGTGAGAGAGGGCTAATGGCTCATCTGTTGGAGTATATAGCTGTGTCTTCTTCCTGCTGGCAGCCGAAGCCAGAGCGAGTGAGGCCATATTGAGCTGTGTACCTGTACGGCGGCCCTCTTTATTTGTTTTGACTGTCTGATGGCAGATGTATTGAGCACCGGCCTTTCTTGTTCATTTTACAGAGGCCTTATTGAATCCTCTCCATTCTTCTTCTTCTGCTCTCTCTCTGTGTCGCTTTTATATCAGCCAGTTCTTCAGTCACCATAATTCAGCTCTCTATTGTCCATTCTGCCCTTCAGGGATAAAGGAGACCCCATGATTGTGTGTGTGTGTGTGTGTGTGTGTGTGTGTGTTTGTGTGTAAGCGTCTGCACGTGTAATGTGTTTTTTCACCCTTCCCACCCAGTGAAGAGCACTAGAATAAAAATCCCTGTATCACACAAACACAATATAGTTCACAACAGCACCAATCAGGTATAAAAATGACCGTTAATAGTGATGATTTCCTTACCAAACACTAGTGTTCATACTTGGGGTTAGGGATCTGGTGTACTTTCACTTTACTAAGTGATCAGACTTACGAATTTCACCTGCTGGATGAAAAATAAAACCCTCTGAGATGCACAATGAAGACCCGATCCATATAGATGAGGGTGCAGGACTGTTTTCACACCAGACCAATAAGAAATCACCTACACTCTAAAAATCGCTGGGTTAAAAACAACCAAATTGGCCACCCAGCGCTGGGTAAATATTGGATAGAACACATGCTGGGTCAAACTAACCCAGCAGGCTGGGTTGCACACTTTAACCCAATCTCAGCTCATTTTGACTAAAAGCTGGTTTAATCTTACCTCATAAGTGGTTATTTCCATTTTTCTTGTATCAAATGTTATTTATATATAATATATTGATAAAAATGGTCTATTTAGGAAATGAATAGACATTAAACAAACAGTCTAGATAAAATTTATTTGACAGCAAGTTAACAACATAAAACATTTAGGAAGTGGCAGGAGCAGCCGGTGCACTTCTGGCATCTGTGGGAAGAAAACTGGTATCAGTTCGGCATGAACTGTCTATTCTGGTTCAACAGATGACAATATATATCGTGTTTGCTAAGTGATATTACCCGTTTAATGGGTGATGATACTTAATTTTAATATGGCCGCGTTGAATCTCTCACTCGGTCTGCAATGCAAGCGAACCTAAGAGATGTGAAATAATGTTAGCGGAACAAACAATGGTAGCTAAATGTAGTTTAAAAAGTTGAGACTACTTTTTTTTTGTCTGTACAGTAATTATTTGACTATACAAGTGAATACAAACATTAAAGATATTCAGGAAGATCACCTCAAGAAGTTTTCTCTCAGGACAGGAGACAAAATGGCCGTTGATAAACCGATCTGGTTTAATCCAGTTTGGCAAACCAGCAGTGGGTTATAGTTTTTGAGGCAGGGCAATTCTTAATGGACTTTTCACTAATTTATCTTTCTCTAGTTGCATTCACTCATTTCCCAAAGTCATCTTGAATGTTGAATTGTCAATACAACTGAAGAATTTGAGAGAACATCATATAAGATGATTTCATAAATTGATGTTGATTTGTTTGAACTCACCATTATGGTGATCAGTGTTCCCTTTGGAACTTCATTTATATTATTGTGATTCTCTTTCTATTGATGCAGCGATGCAATAAGAAATCAGTTATTTGCTTTCAAAGGAAGGGAAGAAATAAATATTACTTCAATGTAAGTGAACTATACTAACTAAGCATTTGTCAGCACAACATACTATTCCTGTTTCACTTGTTTTTTTTAAGGCAATCGGTTTGCATGCTTTTTTTAAGTAAGTCTAACTAATTAGATTTTACAGTGTGTAGCAACCACCCTGAATACCTTAGTATCCGCATAGCAACACCTTGGCAACGACCCACACGAGTCTAAAATCGCGACAGTGGGTTTTGCATGGGTATTGCGCTTATTTTCATTAATCAACGAACCTCGCACACCTGAAATTTTATGTCGGTGTATAAGACATTAAGTCTTGATTATTGAATTATTTCACCAGGAGTTTTTAATACTTTTAACCTGACGTTGTTTACCTAATTATTATTGGTAACTGGTCAACAGCTTTTTGGTTAATAACTTATGTTAAATCTGTTGGCATTGCATTCAAAATTTTATGTTAGCCTGATGTAACCTGAAAAACATCGCTATTAAATGTTCTGCAAGCTTTAGTAGTATGCATATATCTTTACTAAAAGAAAAGTACCTAAAGTAAAAGATGCAACCTCGTTGGGTCGTCGTTTGGGGTCAGTTAGATTTTTTTTTTTTTTTTTTTTTTTTTTTTTTTTTTTTTTGGTGAAATAAATTGATACCTTTTTTTTCAGCAAGGATGCATTCAGTTGATCAAAAGTGACAGTAAAGACATTTAGAATGTTACAAATAATTCTATTTCAAATAAGTGCTGTCCTTTTGAACTTTCTATTCATCAAGTAATCCTAAAAAATGTATCAGTTTCCACAAACATGAAGCAGCACAACTGTTTTCAACACATGATAACAAGGAAATGTTTCTTGAGCAGCAAATTATTAGAATGATTTCTGAAGGATCATGTGACACGGAAGACTGGAGTAGTGATGCTGAAAATCACAGGAATAAATTACATTTTAAAATACAGTATATTTCAAAAATAAAAGGAAATCCCGCACACTATCAATGCTTGCAGAAAATATCAAAAACTTTTTATTAGCAACGTTTCGGTCTCATGACCTTCATCAGGTTGATTACTAATCAATGGTTCTCTGCAATGATTGGTCATGTTATCTTTTTAAATGTGATGGAGTTTGAGTAATATGTATATGATATTACTCAAACTCCATCACATTTAAAAAGATAACATGACCAATCATTGCAGAGAACCATTGATTAGTAATCACGCTCAATGACTGAATGAAGAGGATTTGTTTAGCCTCTTTCCTACGCACCAGGTGTGCGATGGTAATTGTGTATTAAAATACAGTATATTAAAATAGAGAACAGTTTTTTTTAAATAGTAATAATATTTCACAATATTACTGTTTTACTTTATGCTTGATTAAATAAATGCAGCCTTGGTGAGCAGAAGAGACTTGAACGGTAGTGTAAATGTTCAATATCATAGTATATATCAAAGCTCTATGGCATTACTGTGAAAATCACATTTCCTGCATGTTTGGTAGCATGGTGTGTGCATTAAATTTACATGCAATGCGTGTGCTTCCATGCTAAGCGAATCTAAATGCAGTTTATCCGTAGTCTGTCGCCTATTTTGAATTGTCACTTCTAGTGTTTACATAACGGCCTCAGAGAGAAATGGAGAAAATCAGCTCTGACTGGAACCGGTGGGACGTCTCAACACGCCAAAGGGCAGTTTAGATACAGTTGCACAGGGCCACATGCATACATACTGCAGACCACATGCTCTTAGAGATCCTTTTCCTCAGCATGCTTCAATTAATTAGCTATAATGTTTCAAATCTCGTATGAATGCAAGTTTAACAAATTGTCATTTTTTTTTTGTGGTACACCGCTTCAGCACAGTCTCATGAAGCATATTGCAAGAAACAGGAAGTTGATATGGATTACAAATGTGATCTTTGGTGATAGTGACGTTATTACGCAGACTTTTCCAATGTAATTTGGATTTGGGAAGTTATCCGGCGTCACCCAGGAGCTCTTTGACGGATGATGGAGTCGTTTTTCATTCCGAGATGATTTTGATCAGTGTGCCGGCATATAGATTGTGCTGGATGACACGGTGATCATCTCCGCTGGTTTATTAAGGAGCTCCAGGCAGTTGTTCTTCCTTCTTTCGAGTCTGGAAGTGTTTCCTGAACTATTTAATATGAATTTATGCCGGGGTCATGCTTTTTGAATGACAACAGTGGTCTCGGGGCCCCCAAGTAAGATCCGTTTTGGGGTGTTTTTTGAATGTAGTAATTAAAAAAAAAATAAAGACGAGTAGAACAAAGCATCGAATTGAATCGTTCCCGTTCAATTCCCCTTGTTAGTAGCTTACTGCATTCCCCCCTCTATCCCCCTCTCTCCAGATGAATTTGATGTTTTTTCTTCTCGCTTTCTCTCCGTGGTTTTCCCCAGACAGGTTCCACAGTGTTTTAGAAGGGATGGATTTAATTGCTCTGTGGGGATTGGTTGGCGGTGCTGGGCCCGGCTGTTTAATTAGTGTACCCTGCCGGGATTGGTTTAATGCTTCGTGATCTTGAAATTGTCTGATTGTTCAGCCCTCTAGGGACCCCCTCTCTTTCTCTTCTTCCTCTCTCTCTCGCTCTCTCTCTCCCCCTGATTCTTTCTCCATCTCCGTGCCCCTATCGAGAGCAGCAGGTTTTGCTAAACGCTGCTGCGGGCCTTGCTGGAGAGGGCAGGAGCCGGCCGCTTTCCCTCGGGCCGCACCGAAGGGTGTAAATGTGAGATGAGGGTCGTTATGATAGGCTCTTGCTCTCCAGCAACTGCTCTGATCTGTCCAGGGAAACACGATGTTCCAGATAAAGGTCTCTGTACTTGTACTCCTGCTTGATTGCAGTAGCCAAACAGAGTAATGTTGTTGTACTGGCTTGTGAAGTTAAACCTTGGTGACTGATCACATGATCTTTCGTGCGTACTCCCATTGGTAGCCGCAGCATTTTGTCACTGCACATTTACTTAATGTAACTTAGTCACATCGCCAGTGGTTTCTCATTGAAAATGAATGACTTCAGGTTGTTTTAAAGTCCCCATGAAATCAAAATGTAAGGTTTTTTTGGCTTTTAGTATGAATATGTTAGCGTTACTGTTATCTATAAGCTAGTGTACTCTGCACTCTGCACTTCAGCTTCTCGTCAGATTTTCTGTCCAATCAAATGCTCTCTAGAACCTGAAGCCCCGCCCCCTACATTATAAACAGACGCTGAAGCTCCGGCTGAAATCGGTCACTTGTTCACCCATTTACTGTTTTCTACATGGTGAATGACACCTAGTGCACTATATAGGGGATAGGGAACGATCAGACAGTGTAAATATGCTTTCCATTGGGGTGAATGAAGTCTGGTTTCACGTTAGTGTAAGTGAACCGCCGCAGCTCCGGTCCAGAGACACGATAGCACAGAGCGGATCATGTGATCGAGTCGGCACAGACCACAAAACGCATCGGACCCGTTTGAATTCTGCACAGAATGCTGTATTTTAAAGCGATATGGAGGAGATTAGGAGGAGAAACGGTTAGAGATTAGGAGGAAACTGCAGCTTTACCGACCTCAGCGGCTTTGGCTGAGTTGTGTTATAAAGGAAATGCTATTGGTTATTTTTTTAAAAGGGGATGAGCTATTCATTATGTCCCGCCCTGTCTTCCTGTTTCAGTGGAAGTTACATCAACACATTAAATAATGCTGCGCGTTTCAAGGCACTTCAGTGGGACTTTAATGCTTTCAGTGTGAGCATCCCATACAGATTGTGCTGCCAGGATTGACATGTTTCTGTAAATTCAGGTTTTGTTCAGTGTTCTTATTAATTAAAACCATTAAAATCATTTTTGGTAACTGAAATAAATCTGAAATAAAATATTAGATGGAAAAACTTTTGCCTTAGCAACTAACTGAAATAAAGTAAGTTTAAGTACTAAAATTACTAAAACTAAAACTGAAATAAAAACATGCAAATAACAGTCTCTCTGGATTTACTATTTATATGTATGTGTTTGAGTAAAATGAAAATTTTTGTTTAATTTTTTTTTTTTTTTTTTTTGTAAAATACTGACAACATTTCCTTCAAATTTTAAATAAAAATATTGTAATTTAGAGCATTTATTTGCTGAAAATGACAACTGGTCAAAATAACAAAAAAGATGCCATGTTTTCAGACCTCAAATAATTAAAAGGAAACAGGTTTATATTCCTTTTTAAACAACACAATACTAATGTTTTAACTTCAGAAGAGTTCAGAGATCAATATTTGGTGGAATAACCCTGATTTTCACAGCTTTCATGCGTCTTGGCATGCTCCCTATCAGTCTGTCACATTGCTGTCGGGTGACTTTATGCCACTCCTGGCACAAAAATTCAAGCAGCTCAGATTTGTTTGAAGGCTTGTGACCTTCCATCTTCCTCTTGATCACATTCCAGAGGTTTTCAGTGGGGTTCAGGAGACTGTGGTAGCCATGACAGGGTCTTGATCTGGTGGTCCTCCATCCACACCTCTAAATGTTTTTACTTGAAATTTGGAAGAAATGTTGTCAGTAGATTAAAACAAAAATGTTCATTTTACTCAAACACATACATGTAACTGGTTTTGTATGAGACTTTGTCCCACAATGCAGTGCACCCAATGTCCAGTGTGATGAATGAACCGGAAGTAATATCATCTGTGATTAACATCATCTTGACACAAAACTGGATTGAAATGCACAAGTGTTTTTGAGGTAACTGCAAATTATTTTCAGAATCGAGCATGCAACATTCTGAGGCCATTGTAGTGTACTACTGTGTGAAGTGTTTAGCATTGCATACTTTTTCACACGTTGAGTTTCACTCATCAAACACAAGCAAAATGAATTGATGTAAATTGTTTGCAAAACTTTAATGGGATATTTCACCCCAAAATTGCCATGATTTACTCACCCTCGTGTCCAGTGTTGTTCGGGACCCCATTAACTTTAATTGCATGGTCAAATTAAATATCTTCTTTTGTGTCCCACAGATGAAAAGAAAGTTATACAGTTTTGGAATGACATGAGAATGAATAAATGGCACAGTTTTTATTTTTGGCTGAACTAAATTGTCACATTGAATTGCATGCAACAGTTTTTGTAAGAATGGTTTTATGAACAACTTTGTTCTGCTCATCTTTCATGAATAAGGCATAATATTACAAAATAAATTATATGTCTATAGCTATTACTCTTTGCCATTGCTCTTCCGCAAGTCAAAGTACAATGGCTGTGATGCAGGGATTTTAGTCACAGACACAAAATGTCAAAGGGCGATGAGCTTGATTCTTGTAGTGTGCACTTGGCTTAAGAATCTAATTGTAGTTTTGTTGATGCACAGCGGCTCATCACAGAATTGTTCACCCATTTTCTGTCAGGTTTCAGTGCATCTAATGTGATACCGGCACAGGTTTGGTTATTGTGCAGAGATTACCGATGTTGGTGCAACAGATGACTGTATCACACTTTGTAAAATAAGAAAATCAATGAGGAGAAAATCAATTTGGTGAAAATACAATTTGCCTTCCAAAAGCATGACTGGATGGATGTGTTGGTAAAGCTAAAGCCTGCTGCTAACTCAATCATCTTACACTGAGCTCAAACATCTTAATGGTTTGTTTTGAATTTTTTTTTTGTTTGGTATCTTTCTTACAAAAGGGAACCGTTTTTGTGCTGATGGCTCTGGTGTTAGGCGGTTTATGTAATGACAGGTTATTTTCCATAGAATATTAGCTATTATTTTGGTTTTATGGCAGCATTTATATGTGGCGCTATAAATCAATGTCATTTTAAAAAAGTTTCTGCACCAAAAGCTCACAGTCTGTAAATACAGGAACTCTCTGTATGGTTTCTACCAGCACTGAGATGGAAATGATCAAAGCACCATATGAAGCATCTTTAGTTGTGATAGACCTCTGACCTGTGCATTAATCCCAGAATGCTCTTCTGGGGAGCCGCTTCCCAGCTGTTCCACTGCCAGCAGCACAAGCGCTCAAATCCCTTAGAAATATTGTCTGGTGATTATTATATTCAACAAACCCAGTGTATAATAACTGCTGCATAGAGTGACGTCCGTCCTCCGTAGGGTTTAGATGAAAGTAGCCTTTTGCAACCCCTGCTAACATGTTTTCCACTGGTGCTGGATCTCAGTCTGACCCTATTCCACAGTTCTGGGCTGGAAAATTGTCTTTGCAACGGGATCTTAAACCGGTCGATCTTGAAGCGCTAATGCCAGTGGCTGGGATAACGTCTTCATCACATCAATTTTCCAAATCAACAACATTGGTACCATTACTATCTATCTATCTATCTATCTATCTATCCATTCATCAGTCTATATATCGTTCCATCCATCAGTCTATATATCGTTCCATCCATCCATCCATCCATCCATCCATCCATCCATCAGTCTCTATATCCATCCATCCATCCATCCATCAGTCTCTATATCCAATCCACCCATCCATCCATCCATCCATCCATCAGTCTCTATATCCATCCATCCATCCATCCATCAGTCTCTATATCCATCCATCCATCAGTCTCTATATCCAATCCATCCATCCATCCATCCATCCATCAGTCTCTATATCCAATCCATCCATCCATCCATCCATCCATCAGTCTCTATATCCATCCATCCATCCATCAGTCTCTATATCCATCCATCCATCCATCCATCCATCCATCAGTCTCTATATCCATCCATCCATCCATCCATCCATCAGTCTCTATATCCATCCATCCATCCATCCATCCATCCATCAGTCTCTATATCCAATCCACCCATCCATCCATCCATCAGTCTCTATATCCATCCATCCATCCATCCATCCATCAGTCTCTACATCCATCCATCCATCCATCCATCAGTCTCTATATACAATCCATCCATCCATCAGTCTCTATATCCATCCATCCATCCATCCATCCATCCATCCATCAGTCTCTATATACAATCCATCCATCCATCCATCCATCCATCAGTCTCTATATCCAATCCATCCATCCATCCATCTATCCATCAGTCTCTATATCCAATCCATCCATCATCCATCTATCCATCAGTCTCTATATCCATCCATCCATCCATCCATCCATATATCCATCCATCCATCCATCCATCCATCAGTCTCTATATCCATCCATCATCCATCCATCCATCCATCAGTCTCTATATCCATCCATCCATCCATCCATCCATCAGTCTCTATATCCATCCATCCATCCATCCATCAGTCTCTATATCCATCCATCCATCCATCCATCAGTCTCTATATCCATCCATCCATCCATCCATCAGTCTCTATATCCATCCATCCATCCATCCATCAGTCTCTATATCCATCCATCCATCCATCCATCAGTCTCTATATCCATCCATCCATCCATCCATCCATCCATCCATCAGTCTCTATATCCATCCATCCATCCATCCATCCATCAGTCTCTATATCCATCCATTCATCCATCCATCCATCAGTCTCTATATCCATCCATCCATCCATCCATCAGTCTCTATATCCAATCCACCCATCCATCCATCCATCCATCAGTCTCTATATCCATCCATCCATCAGTCTCTACATCCATCCATCCATCAGTCTCTATATCCATCCATCCATCAGTCTCTATATCCATCCATCCATCAGTCTCTACATCCATCCATCCATCCATCAGTCTCTATATCCATCCATCCATCAGTCTCTATATACAATCCATCCATCCATCCATCCATCCATCCATCAGTCTCTATATCCATCCATCCATCCATCCATCCATCAGTCTCTATATCCATCCATCCATCCATCAGTCTCTATATCCATCCATCCATCCATCCATCAGTCTCTATATCCATCCATCCATCCATCCATCCATCCATCCATCAGTCTCTATATCATCAGTCTCTATATCCATCCATCCATCAGTCTCTATATCAAATCCATCCATCCATCCATCAGTCTCTATATCCAATCCATCCATCCATCCATCAGTCTCTATACCCATCCATCCATCCATCAGTCTCTATATCCATCCATCCATCCATCCATCCATCCATCCATCCATCAGTCTCTATATCTATCCATCCATCAGTCTCTATATCTATCCATCCATCCATCCATCTATCCATCAGTCTCTATATCCATCCATCCATCCATCCATCCATCCATCCATCCATCCATCAGTCTCTATATCCATCCATCCATCCATCAGTCTCTATATCCATCAGTCTCTATATCCATCCATCCATCAGTCTCTATATCCAATCCATCCATCCATCCATCCATCCATCCATCAGTCTCTATATCTATCCATCCATCAGTCTCTATATCCAATCCATCCATCCATCCATCCATCCATCCATCCATCCATCCATCCATCCATCCATCAGTCTCTATATCCATCCATCCATCCATCCATCCATCCATCCATCCATCCATCCATCCATCCATCCATCCATCCATCCATCCATCCATCCATCCATCCATCCATCCATCCATCCGTCTCTATATCTATCCGTCCGTCCGTCCGTCCATCCATCCATCCATCCATCCATCCATCCATCCATCCATCCATCCATCCATCCATCCATCCATCCATCCATCCATCCATCCATCCATCCATCCATCCATCCATCCATCCATCCATCCATCCATCCATCAGTCTCTATATCTATCCGTCCGTCCGTCCATCCATCCATCCATCCATCCATCCAGGATGTGTTTGTGTGTTTTATTTAATAATAATAATAACACGTGCTGGGACATGTATGCTTATTTAATTGTTAATAAGCAATAAAATAATAATAAAAAACATATTTTATTTTTATACACATATACTCTATCAATTGATTTGCTATGAATTTTATTTAATATTATTTGTTTTAAATGATTTTGCCATTAAATCCAGCTTGTGATAGCATAATTTCAAATAAATGTTATTTATTTATTTATATATTAAAGAATTAATTTACTTTGGATAATCAAATATGTTCTAAAATTAGGAAAATGCTCATAAATGAAGGCTGTATTTTTTGCACCTAATTTTTTTTTAGCATTATATAGTACCGTTATTTGTCATTTGTTTGGTTCTAAAGGAAGTGGAATTGTGTGTTGGAGGTCATACCACTAGTAAGTAAGTGTAGTTTTCAGGGTACAGCAGCATGGGCTGATGAGGGGTAATTTACTGCAGTGAATTGAGTTAATGCTTGAAATAAGTAGTTCTTGCTGTTGTGAGATTAGTGTGTTCTCTGCTGGAGTGTGTGAATATGAGAGCGGTTCTTCCCCAGTGGTCCCTTTCATATGAACGACACAAGCTCAAATTAGACTTTTGCTTGCTCAGCTGCACCTGCTAGAAGGACATGCTGAAAGCAATCAAAGTTAACGAAAAAAATCTGATGTTATGTAATGTTGTGTGTCCCTTCTCAGTAACGTGTTCTCTGTGTTTTTTCCTGTGTGTTGTTACATGGCCGCTGGGATTGCCCTCTACGCTGGTATTTGAGTTATGAGTGCAGTCACCTTGATGGAGGGAGATTGTACCGCTTGTAAAGGGCGACTCCAGATGGGACGACCGCCCTTGAGTTTAGCTCTGTCACTGCCGAGACTGTTGACCTCAGCTGTTATGACACCAGACATCAGATGCACATTAAGCGTTTTGTCTCACTGAACGTACACACAGGGTGGGTTTGTTTTGAAAGATCTTTTAGCATTCAACTGAAGATCTCACATTCAGTGATTCAACATGCATATTTTTTCAGTGCAGTGATTTTCTTGACAACTTATTGATCACTTGTATAAATTATAGAGAAAGATCCATAAAACTCTTATATAGTTTTTTAATTAAACGGCTATTTGTATGACACTTATCAATACATCGCCTCCATGTTTATGTGTGTTTTTATCAATACTAGTTGCAGTGGTCAAAAGCGTCACGTTAAACATTTTATCTGTTGATGCTGAGTAGCTCCGCCCACACTGAATTCTCATTGGCCCAAAATCAAGTAACCCATTTCAAATAAGTACATTAAAATATGTTCTGATTTATTAGTATTTTTGAATAAGTATTTTAATTTTAGTTTGTTTTAGTAATTTTATGTGCTTTTGTCATTTCTATTAGTTTTAGTTTTTAATATTTATTGATTTATTTATTTCATTTATTTATTTTTTTGTCATTAATTTACTTTAATGTTAGATAGTTGTTAAGGCAAAATGTCTAATTTTCATTTAAGTTTAAGTCTTTTATCTAATAATTATATTTAGTTTATTCCAGCATTTTGTCATGTTTAAACTGTCTATTTCAGAATTTTTAAAGATCCATAAAACTCTTATATTTATTATAAAATGCCCATTTGTGTATGTTTTTGTCAATGACAAAATGACTGTGTAGCTCTGCCTACACTGAATTCTCATTGGTCCAAAATCAAGTAACTCATAACTACATCAAACCTCAAATAGATTCTGATATATTATTATTATTTTTAAATTTTCCATTTTAATTTTAATAATTTTGTCATTTTATTAGTATTTATTTTTTGTATTTATTTATTAATTTCAGTTTTAATCATTTTAGTACTTCAACTTTAAATTTATTGGTAACACTTTTTAGAAAAGGTTTCATTTGATAACATTAATTAACTGCATAAGTTAAAGCTGCTGTTTTAGTTTTTATTAAAGTAGTTACTCTGACTCTTAGGCCCTGTTTACACTTGGTATTAAGAAGCGTTTTGGTCGATCGGATCACAAGTGGACGACGCTAAACACAGGTGTAAACAGGGTCTAAAATGTTTTTAGCTTGTCCACTTTCGATCACTTCCAGGAGGTAGTGGAAAACACATTTTACCGGATTGCTTTTGTAGTGTAGACGCTCATGTGGTCGAATGCATTCGAACAGCCACAAAAGACCGTCTACTCTCCGTCTACTGACCTAATGCGGAAACATTATGAGACACACGCTAGCCAGACGGGATTTAAACTTTGTTGCTGAAGACCCAAGTTTGGTTTGAAGATGAAAAACGTACCAGCACAATGTTCTCTCACCATTCCTGATTTCTAACACACACTCACTGCGTCAGAGCAGAAACAAAAGCTGCTGCTCTCTCTGTGTGTTTTCCGTTGTCCCCGGGCACGTTCATATGTAAAGTGCGTGAGCTTATTTTGTCCATTAGATCGAAAGCTCTGAAAAAGCCCATACATTTACCTGCCCATAGACCCTCCCCTCCAAGAAATCAGGACAGAAGTGGTTGAAAGTGGACAAAACAGACGGATTAAAACACCAGGTGTAAACGGGTATGTCTCCCTCGTCTACTTGTGATCCGATTGACCAAAATGCATCTGAATACCAGGTGTAAACAGGGCCTTAGTGCATGGGTTAGTATAGTTGCTTAGCATAGCTATAGTTTAATTCTCAGGGTTGATTTTTTTTAAACCCCACCACACAAAAGACTGTGAATGGCAGATGACTGTTCAGATGAGTTTTCTTAATATGTGGCCTTTCAAAATGTAATTAATAGTAACTTCCATAATGTTTTCAGTAGGAAGCAGTGTAGGGAGGGACCTGATATTATCCGTAGTGAAACATGTTATTCTCTGATATTATCGGTTAATTGGTAGCCCATTGCTGAGATGATAGGAAAACCTTACGTAATGCTTTCCCAGTGTTACTACTAGCTGCAATTGCACACTTGAGGTTTGGTCAGCTGGATCACCAAGGAGATTGTCTCATGACAACAAAATTGTTGCCAACCACTACCACCCCCTCCCTCCCGCTTTTTCCTGGAAGAATGATTACTAAACAGGTTGGGCTGGTGCTGATGGGGCAGTAATTGTGTGTGTAATGATAGCAGGTTGAGTATTGAGTGGCGTACAACGAGGGTCTAATCACAGGATGTTGTGTGGGAGAGGCTTTTTGACTCTTTGGGGGTTTAACAGATTAGAAGCAGGTTTATGAATTCAGAACGGTTACCGTGAACCTGTGGTATGTGGACACCCAGAAATTGTTGTGGTAGATGAACGTGGTTCAGCAGGAGAAAGATTGATACAGGTTTCCCTGCAGAATGTCATACTGTTATTTTTCAGTAGATAGTTGAGCTGGATATTTAGATGGACAATCTACTACTCTAGTCACCTTTATTTATATAGCGCTTTATACAATACAGATCGTTTCAAAACAGCTTTACAGTGATAACAGGGAAATTATGCATTTCGGCTTTTGTTCAGCTGAACTCAGTTCAGTGTTGATTCAGTTTTGTTGGAAGATCATCAATTATTAATTAGTTAATTTCATCTATAAAGCAGTTTTGCAAAAAATTGTCATCGTCCAGCTCAGTTCAGTTCTCATACAACAGTGTCAGTACAGTCAGATCAATAATATTGTTGAATATTAAGTGTCCCCAATTTAGCAAGCCAGCTTAGCAATTGGCAATGAACCCAAACTCCATCAGGTGACAGAATGGAGAAAAAAACCTGGAGAAACTCAGTTCTCCTCTGGCCAACGAACGAACACGGTGTGATTATGATTCAGGCTGCATCACAAGTCACAATTTAGATCGGGATCGGTAGCATTCAAATATTCATCCAGTTCCTTTTGCTTGAAGATCGATTCATCACGCCGGTATGGAGCCGAAGCTGGCCATAGGGTCTGTGCCGATGACTGTCATGTCGACGAGGCCTTCACAGGGGATTGTCTAGTTGACACGGTCTCTGCTGACATTCAGGGCTGCGTTTTAGTCGTGTCTATAGGTGCAGGTCCAAATCTGATCTGGATACGGACCGGATCTGGCTGACTACGGTAACCTCAGGATAAACAGAGAGACTAATATTAGCATAGATGCCATTCTTTTTACGATGTAGAAAGTACATCGGGTGTTATATGAAGTGTTCCCGTATCCGATATACTTGCGGCGAAGTTCTTTTTCGTTCTTCGTTTAGGGGTAAAATGAAGTTTGAAATACGTGACCAGCGATATGTACTGTTAGCGAACATCTGACAACTCTGCTGAGAGCGGCGTTTAGATGAATGTGTAAATATGAGCTGCGCGTTTTCCCCTCAATAACAAATCAAACGCACAACAAAAATGAGAAAAAAGCAAGCATTTTTTTAATAAAGCATAAGAAAAGCATCTGATCATAGCAATGTGGATATGTTTACACGAGCTCTGCAATTCGGCACTATGATAAAGTCACGTCACGTTTATTTATATAGTGCTTTATGCAATAGATTCAGATTCATGGTTTTTACTCACGGACGTCTGACCTAAACCGGTTGGACAAATAAAGTGGAAAAGATTTCCACATTAAAAAAGGCGGA
Source organism: Coreius guichenoti (assembly GCA_039654105.1). Classification (NCBI taxonomy): domain Eukaryota; kingdom Metazoa; phylum Chordata; class Actinopteri; order Cypriniformes; family Gobionidae; genus Coreius; species Coreius guichenoti. Next base: position 36,336,692 of record CM077186.1, read on the forward strand.
GCCTCCACGCACATCTACCTATTACGTAATCGCCACGGACCAATGACTCCAAACGAAGTTCGTTTCGGCCTGATTTTGTTCGAAATGACGTCACATCAGTTCATTCTTCGATTTAGCTTGAAGTATGTCGGGGCCTTAATTACCAGGAGTTAGTCTCTAGCTCATCACTACTAGTGAGCAATTTACATTCAAAATACATCTCGTCAGTATTCTCACATGAGTTGAAGTATAATTTTTATGGCTAAATCTTAAAAATGCAATTATATTTCATGCCTTTTTAATCGCATTACTAAAACCGTTACTTTGATTCTATACATAAAAACACTTTATTACATTGAGTCGCATATTGAATGAATATGCATACATTTATATATAACTTAAGGGCTTATGAACTCCCAGCATGCATTGCAGCATGAGTAAACTGTAACAAAGGCTTTTTTATGGTTTGCTCACTTTCTTTATGCTGCTGTTGTTGTCGTCATTGTTAGTTATATGTCTCGTGGTGATGTTAAGAGCCCTTTTTTAATTTAATGGTGTGTTGTTGATTGTCAACATTAAGTTTGTGTGTCTATTTGAAACTATTGCACAGATTGTCTTCATCTTGCAAGATGTTCTCTTCGATAGAGGCAAATATTGCATAGTTTACTGCACATAAAATTAATTTAAGTACTGTATATACACTACCATTCAAAAGTTTGAGGTTAGTAGTATTTTTTTAGTGCTGTCAAAACGATTAATCACATCTAACATAAAAGTTTGAGTTTATATAATATGTGTGTGTACGATTAATCGATTGCCCAGTACTAATATATATATATATATATACACACACACACACACACACACATATATATTATATAAACGCACAAACTTTTATGTTAGATGTGATTGATCGACTTGACAGCCCTATTTTTTAAAGAAACAAACACTTTTATGCATTATTTTATTATATTGATAACATGCATCTTGATATACAATATCACACTTGAGTTTGTAGTAGTTGCCTGTATCTCTATATATCTGTCCAGTCGTCTTCTGTTATTTGGGAAGATTGATCTGTATTCTTACCCACCATGGATGTGAATTTTAGGCGTTTCTTCCTGTTAGATGCGGCCTCCTGCCCTCAAGACGTAATATTGTACACTATCGCTCTTAATATGAGTGATGCACTGCTGCTGTAGCCTCTTGATCACAACGTTTATTTTCTGGCATCACTAGGATGCACACGTTGTTTGTTTAAATGTGACGGACTGGAAGCATCATGCCTAGTGCTTAAAGCATAATAATATAGTGTGTGTGGCGTGGGAAGCGCTCGTGTTCCCAGCCCTCCTGTCTCACCCGCAGCTGCCTCTCGGACAAAGGCCAAGAGCGGCGGCCGTCTAGACGTGTGGCATCATTAACCCGCGGTGACCCTCGCTACCTCGCTGATGAATTCGTTCTCACACCCCGCCAGCCCACCAGTCGCTCGGCCCTGACGGCTCAAACGGCCACCTTCCCTCCGCTGACCGTTCTTTGGGGGCCCCGGATGGTCCATTAAGAATAGTGGCCTGCATAAATTGAGGTGAGGTGGCCGCAGAGTCTCCTGAATAATTCAAGACGTCTGGGCCGCGGTCTGGCCGAGGCCTTGAGGGAGTGTGTGTGTGTTTGCGTGGCGGATCAGGGGTTAATAACAGGTCTGCAACCCTTGTGTCAGCAGCTGTGCCCTCCTCATATGAAAGAATCCTGTTCTGTTGATTAGATTTTTCCAAAGGGATCAATTTTTAATCAGCAGAGCATCTGACTAGGGTCAATAATGGCGTCGCGGGGAAGACAGTTGCCGGACAGCCGTCTTTATTTACAGGACTGTTTGTCTTTTTACTGTATGCAGATCTCAGCCGAGAGCTGCGCTTCACTGCAGGGGTCACAAATTCACAGAAATCCTTTAGAGTTTATCTGCAGGACTTGTTCTGCATGGATGTCGTCGCTTTGGTTTTGCTGTGCCTGTGTTATATACAGTGGGATGGCAGAGAACTGACAAGGGAAGTCAAGGGAGATAGAAAGAGAATGGGATCAGGATGTGAAACAGCTTCCGACAGTTTTCCAGTAACTTTTTTTGTTGAAGCCATCTCTGAGAATCTCTGAGAACTCTGTATCTATATCCTATATGTGTTTTAGGTTTGTGAATGCAGATGGACACTGGTCTGTGTATGTCGGCCTGGATGCATAATGCATTTATAAGAGTTAAATGTGTAAAAGCAGGATGAGACGCAGTCTGTATGAATCACTAGATATAAACAGGAATTGGATTCACGAGTCAGGAATACGTTTTTTTCCATATTTTTTTTTATGGATTTCAGTATTTTCCAACCTGAAATATATGAAACAGTGTTGCTCGCCAGCTGGCCAATAATATTAGCTTTAAGGTCGCGCTGTGGTTTTTATTAGGGCCCGAGCACCGATGGTGTGAGGACCCTATTGGAATTGCTCAGCCTATTATTCTTCTTCTCCCAAATAAATGCTCATTTTTGATGGCCTAAACATGCTCGAAAACTCATGAAACTTTGTACACACGTCAAAAGTGGTGAAAATTTACATCTGATATGGGTTTCAGAATTAGGCGTGGCAAAATGGCTCGATAGCACCACCTACAACATTTCAACGAAGTGCCCCTCCCGCTACGTTTCACGTACAGGTATGAAATTCAGTAGACACATGTAACAGCCCAATACCTACAAAAAAGTCTCCTGGTACGAAATCTGAAAACCAACAGGAAGTCAGATATTTTGAATTTTCTTTGCAAAATTGTTACAAATTTGGCCATTTCCAGACGTTGTACTTTAACGAACTCCTCCTAGAGATTTAATCAGATCAACATTATATTTGCACAGTCTAATCTAAAGGCCTTTGTGACGTTAAATTGTGAAGATCTTGAGTTTTCGCTGAAGGGCGTGTCCATGGCGGCCTCACAAATTTCGATGTTTCGCCATGAATCAGGAAGTTGTTGTAACTCGGACATACAATTTCCGATCTGCCCCAAACTTTACGTTTTATTAGAGTCATGGCCTGAAGACATCTACACGCCAATATTCAGTTACAGGCATAGCGCCACCTGTGGGCAACAGGAAAGACCATGTTTTACACTGTGATGAGTATCCTCATTGAGATTTAACCAGATCAACATCATATTTGGTCAGTCTAATCTTAAGGTCTTGGTGATGTTAAATTGTGAAGATCTTGAGTTCTCGGTGCTCCCGGGTGCGAGGGCCCTTTCATCGCTGCTTGCAGCTTTATTTTTTTTAATATTTTTCGCTAAATTTAAAGCTTTAACGTTTGAGAGCAAAGAAATTAGACGTTGTTGTTGTTGTTGTTGTTATTATTATTATTATTATTATTATTATTATTATTATTATTGAATGCTCCTTTTTTATTTTAGAGTACATTTATTATTGCAATAGTGATATATTTATTGATTAGCTCTATTTTTTTAAATAATAAACAAATATTATTTATTATTATTATTATTATTATTATTATTAAATAAAAAAAATTTATTCTACGGTGTATTTATTATTGCAGAAGTAATATATTTATTGATTCAATTCATAATTTAAATAAAACAATATTTTTTGTTGTTGTTATTATTGTTATTATTATTAAATACTCATTTTTTGTACATCACATTATTGCAGTAGTAATATATTTGATTTATTAAATTTTTATAATGTAAATAGAATAGTGCTGGGGAAAAATTAATCGGGATTAATCGCATCCAAAATAAAAGTTTGTGTTTACATAATATATGTGTGTGTACTGTGTGTAATTATTATGTATATATAAATACACACACATGCATGTATATATTTAAGAAATATTTGCATGTATATACTGTATATATAATTTATCTTATATATATATATATATATATATATATATAATATAAATATATATTTTTAATAAAAATATAACATTTTTCTTAAATATATACATGCATGTGTGTGTATTTATATATACATAATAATATATTATGTAAACACAAATTTTTATTTTGGATGCGATTAATCACAATTAATTTTTCCCCAGCACTAAAATAGAAATAAAGCTTCTTATTATTAAATACTGTTTTTATTCTACAGTGCATTTATTGCAATAGTAATATATTTATTGATTTGTTTAATTTATAATTTAAACTAAACAATATTTATTATTATTATTATTATTATTATTATTATTAAATACATTTTTTTTTACAATACATTATAGCAATAGTAATGTATTTGATTTGTTTCATTTTTATAATTTAAATAAAAATAAATCTTATTATTAAATAGTTTTTTATTGCACAGTACATTTATTATTGCTAGAGTAATATATTTCATTTTTTTTTTTTTTTTTTTTTTTTTTTTTTTTAATTTTTAGAATTTAAATGATAAAACAAACATATTGTCGCTGTCGGGTGGAAAAACCCTACTTTTCAGTAAATGGAAAAAAACACTATTTTTTTAAACAATTAAACACTGTATTGATAAGTTGATAATGTGGCTTTAAATATGGTCAGACACTTGCAAGAATCATTATATTACTAACATTTTACATTTGACCAATTCCAAGCTCAAATTGAGTTTTTGACCAGTGAATTTCAGAGAATTTAGGACTTATGTTTTTTGTCCATCATTAGAGGTAGTAAGTGCATTGTGTTACATTTTCATCAACTTACTGGTTATAATGTTTACTGTAGCTATGTGGGCGGTTTTTTCTGTCATTTGGACAAAGTCTCATGTTAAGAAAAATTGCCTGTGTGTGTAGCGCTTCATCTAAGGCAATATTGGCAATGACAAATGCTAGACTAAGACACTCTTCTCTGCTCCTTAAATGCATAAAACATTAGCCTTATATATATATATATATATATATATATATAGTTATCTACACTGCAAACAAGCAGAGACGCTTCAAACTATGTGCGGCATTTCATTCACGATAGAGGTGGGTGGAGTTATGAGGTTTGACTGACAGTTTGAGGATCCAATGGAAATACAAGGTTTAGTCACAAGCTCTTTTTAATACTTTTCATTGTTTATGTATTTGCAAAACCCACAGACAGATGTAAAAGGTAACTAATAGTAATGATTTATGGAAGAAAAAAAGACGAAATATGGAGATATGTGGTTTCCGCCCAACAGCAATGATATTATTATTATTTTTAAAACAGGTTTTCCTTCTTTTTTTGTCCTTAGCTGAGCACATGCCCAAGAGTGTTTTATGTTGTTCATGTCCACAAACAACATTTGAGAGCTTTTCAGCTAATGGCGGTTTTAATTTTAGTCTGGTTGGTCAGCTTCCGAAGACTTGTGCATGATTTCTATGAAATGGGTCACACATAAAGGACGTTATGCTAGTTAGGTGCATGTGAATGCTGTTGTATTTTAATAGCAAGATGTTCTGAAGGTATTGGGAACCAGATGAATATTGACCAGCTGCATATTACATTTGAGTATTTTGTGATGTGTGTAAATGCCAAACATCTTGTTCTTGTACCTAGTTCATTTGGGTTTTGTGTTAATGTAACCTCAGCTGACCAGCACAGCCACTCAGCTCTCCTGAAAGCTTTGCATTTTGGACCACACATAAAAACATGTTCATAGCCATGTCGGAACAAAGAGACAATAGCTGGCCTTGCTTTTAAGATACTTTTATGGTGTCACATGGAAAAATGTTTGTGCGTGTGTGTTTATACGTTGTGTGTGGTGTGTAGCCGGTAACCCCCCCGTCTCATTCCCTTATTATAGAGCTCTGGAGGCCAGGCTAGCTTTTGAATTCCACACTGATTGCTTGCCTATAGCAAATAAGCTCTCCGCACTTCTTCTTTAGAACTTCCCCCTCTTGTGAAAGTGTCCTACTTTTAACATCGCAGCGCAATAAATCAGTCTACTATCCTCCCCGTGCACAGAGCAATAATAAATACGTCCCCTCAACTGTGATTTTTACAGTGTTTTGAAATTGGGAGCAACTGTGAAATACTTGCCGCTAATAGGAAGTGCAGTTTTTCTCATTGACAGACATGATGTAACGTGACAGCAGTGTGATGAACAGGAGTCGTCAGTGTTGGGACTCGAGGATGGAGTTTGCTGGAGTTCAGAACAGTTGAGTCGGATTCTTTGATAGTTTTGGCGTGGCTTGATGGGAACTTTAAACAGCCAATCAGAATGAAGATAGAAAGTGAGCTCATGAGGGAGAGGATGCCCTCTGCTGACCCTTCTGTAGCTCACCTGTGACACAAACACAGATATATAATCGTTTTATAATCATTTGTATAATTTATTTTATTCTATTTTATTTTTTATAAATATTGCATGTTTATTTATGCATAAATGTAGGATTTTACTACATTTTATATTGTATTAATGTATTAATTTATTAATGTAATTACATTATTTTTATTTTATTTTTTATATTTAGTTCATGTATTTTTATTAATACATTTTGTTTATTTAATTTATTAATATTTTTATTAATGTATTTAATTTTTATTAATACATTTATTTGTACATTTATTATTTTTAATACATGTTATATATTTATTTATTAATATAATTACATTATTTTTATTTTTTTTTTTTTATTGATTTATTACTTATAAATGCATGTATTTTTTATTAATAATTGTATTTATGTATAAATTAATGCATTTTATTTATTAATATTTTTATGAATGCATTTAATTGTTATTAATTCATTTATTTGTTTGTTTATTTATTTATTTTTAGGAGTAGTTTATCATAAAGTATTTTTTTGTCATCATTCATATTATTTTTCATTCATCATTTTTTGCAGAATGTCCTGACTGATTATTTAAGGGCAATGTGGGCTGTCAAGTGTCAAGCTCCAAAAATTAGCAAAAAGCACCATATGACTTGTGCACTATATTATGTGTCTTCTGAATACATATAGAAGACATGTAATATGCTTTGTGTGAGAAATTTTATTCACTGAAAATATTCCTATCCACCCAAGCTCATTTGCATATATTCAAATAAGGTGCATTAAGATGCACCAGATTTGACATGAATGACACAAACTGTCAGTTCTCAGTCACAAATCTATAAATATAGCAAAATGTATTTATTTTTAGGTGAAATCATCAATCCTTTAAATCATGGTGTCTGGTTGGAAAAGCGCTTATTGGAAAATAATAATAATAATAATGCACTTGCTCTAGAGACATTGCGTTGTTGTGCTCATGTGTCAGTGTAGGTTTGAATCTGGCTTGTGATGTGCTCTAATTCAATTTCCCCGAATCCCTAATAATTCTCAGTCTCCACTCTGTTTCTCTTAATAAATTGGAGTGAGATAGTAGATATTAGCATTTGGTCCTGTTGTATCCCACACAAACACTCAAACACTGCTCTGTTTGATATGCACTGCAGTCATTCAGGGAGTCGTTTCAGAGCAGCGCAAACAAATCGCCAGCGTTTATTATCTGGTTCAGACGAGGGAGTGTCTATCGTGAGTCGCACGGCCCCTACGGTAAAGTTTCCAGCGGCCCCTGGCCTCTGGCAGTCACACACTACAGGCCTGAAGCAGCTTGTTTCCTGATTGACTCCTCGTTCCTTGATGTTGCATCATGTTAAAAAGATAAAGGCAAGCAAACAAAAAGTTGAAAGGTTTTTTTTTTCTTTTAATATTAAATGCACAAATCTGCCATGCAACACTGAATGTTTTTGAGTCATAACACCCAAGTTCTTGAAATACTTGTTTTCATTTGTTCAGTGGCTGATTGCATCTCAGTTGAAGGACTTGCCCTGTCCCTGTGGATGAAATCCAAGCGAGAGTAAGACATGCCTTTATTAGAGAACGGGAAGTAGTCATACCTAACATACTTTGGGCAAACGCACCATTGAAGGAATAGTTTATCCAAATGTCATTTTTGTCATCCTCTACTCGCTACTTCATGCCATTTATTTCTGTTCAACAAAAAATGCCGCTCATTAGAAAAAGTGTGAATGGTCATTATAGAAGCTGTTCAGTATAAAAATGCTGTGAAAATGTCCATACGACTATATTCAAAGTCTTTTGAAGGCATATGCAAGAGGAACAGACAAGCGTTAAGCCATTATCACACAGCTCTCTTGTTTGTCTGTTCTAGTGGTCAAGTGATTTCCGATGTTTCAAATCTCTCGGATCACTTTATTGAAATGCTGTGCATTTATGATGTGCATTCAGAATATGAAGAATCCCCCTTTTGTGAATTTGAATTTAATTGGCCACAACATAAGTTGAATTGGAATTTGATTTGGAATTATAGGAGGTGGAAATTCCAATTGATTCCAACTGAAAGAAATTCAACTAGGTAATGGAATTCTAGGAATGAAATGTTCTTCCACCCTGGTCCATAAATGTATTGCATTTAGGTGTAATTTCAAAAAGATCTGTCTATCTGTTTGTAAGGTCTATAAAACCATTTTAGACTTTTATTTTGTTTCCGCCACAGAATAATTTTTTTAAAAGATAATTGCGACTTTTTATCTCACAATTGCGAGTTTACATCTCACAGATGTAAATGTTGAGATTTTTCTCAGAATTGCGAGATATAAAGTCAGAATTGCGTGAGATATAAAGTCAGAATTGCGAGATATAAAGTCAGAATTGCGTGAGATATGAAGTCAGAATTGCGAGATATGAAGTCAGAATTGCGAGATATGAAGTCAGAATTGCGAGATATGAAGTCAGAATTGAGAGATATGAAGTCAGAATTGAGAGATATGAAGTCAGAATTGAGAGATATAAAGTCAGAATTGCGAGATATAAAGTCAGAATTGTGAGATATAAAGTCAGAATAATTGCGAGATATAAAGTTGCAATTACCTTTTTTTATTCTGTGGTGGAAACAAGCTTCCATAGAATTCCCATCGTCCCAAGTTTGTCTTATACTGTAACTAACTGCAATAACTTTAAGTTTTGACTAGTCTTAACAGTTTATGAATTTCTTTGAATTTAGTGCTATTTTATATACCATTATAGTATGTATTCATAAATTTGGAATCAGCTTCTATTTGTTTTCAGTTATTTAGTTTGTTTTAGTAATTTTGTTTGTGCTTTTGTCATTTCTTTTATTAGTTTTTATTTTTATATATATAGCTTAATTATTTCAATTTTAGTAGTTAAAGTTTTTCATCTATATCTATCTATATACAGTGGTGGTCAGAATTATTGGCACCCCTGGTAAATATGATCAAATATGGCTGTAAAAAATAAATCTGCATTGTTTATCCTTTTGATCTTTTATTAAAAAAATTCACAAAAATCTAACCTTTTATTGAAGTAAAAGAATTGAAAGTGGGGGGTAAATCACATTATGAAATAAATGCTTTTCTCCAAAACACGTTGGCCACAATTATTGGCACCCTTTTAGTAAATACTTTTTGCAACCTCCTTTTGCCAAGATAACAGCTCTGAGTCTTCTCCTATAACACCTGATGAGTTTGGAGAACACCTGACAAGAGATCAGAGACCATTCCTCCATACAGAATCTCTCCAGATCCTTCAGATTCCCAGATCCATGTTGGTGCTTCTTCTCTTCAGTTCAGCCCACTCATTTTCTATAGGGTTCAGGTCAGGGACTGGGATGGTCATGGCAGAAGCTTCATTTTGTGTTCAGTGACACATTTGTGTGTTGATTTTGATGTTTGTTTTGGATCGTTGTCCTGATGGAAGATCCAACCACGGCCCATTATAAGATTTCTAGCAGAGGCCGTCAGGTTTTGATTTTTTATCTGTTGGTATTTGCTAGAATCCATTATACCATGTATCTGAACAAGATGTCCAGGACCTCCAGCAAAAAAATAGGCCCACAACATTAAAGATCCAGCAGTATTTTTAACCGTGGGCATGGGGGACTTTTTATCCCTGTTTGCACCAAACCCATCTGGTGGATTTGCTGTCAAAAAGCTCTTTTTATAGTTTGATCTGACCACAGAAGCAGGTCCCTTTTGAATTCCCAGTCGTGTCTGACAACTGAATATGCTGGAGTTTGTTTCTGGATGAGCAAGAAGGATTTTTCTTGAATCCCTCCCAAACAACATGAGGTGATGTAGGGGTTGTTTGAAATTTTGTTTTTAAATTTATTTATTTATTTATTTTTTTAGGCTTTCTGACCCCAAGACTCAACTAATCTCTGAGATTCTCCATCTGTGATCCTTGGAGAGTCTTTGTCCACTCAAACTCTCCTCCTCGCCGTGCATTAGGACGATATACACACACGTCAGATTCATAACATCTTTAGTTGATCGGAACTTCTTAATTATTGCCCTGATGGTGGAAATGGGGATTTTCAATGCTTTAGCTATTTTCCTACAGCCACTTTCTATTTTGTGAAGCTCAACAATCTTCTGCTGCACATCAGAACTATATTCTTTGGCTTTACTCATTGTGATGAATGATTAAGGGAATTTGGCCTTTGTGTTTCCTCATATTTATACTCCTGTGGAACAAGACATCATAGCTGGACAATTTCATGGAGAAAAGCATTTATTTCATAATGTGATTTACCCCCCACTTTCAATTATTTTACTTCAATGAAAGGTTAGATTTTTGTGAATTTTTTTGAATAAAAGATCAAAAGGATAAACAATGCAGATTTATTTTTTACAGCCATATTTGATCATATTTACCAGGGGTGCCAATAATTCTGACCACCACTGTATATATTTCATTTTATTACAACTTTATTTCGATCACCGAAAACATTTTATGACTTTAACAACAGCAACAACATTGATTTCAATTCATTTTAATTCTACTTCCTGTTATTCAGATTCAAAATCCAATTCTGTATCCTGTGGTGCTACCTCAGTTGAACATTTTGGAATTGAAGTGTATTTTAAAAGGCATTCTGAATGGTGCATATATTGTTAACGTGTGATGGTGTGACTGTGCCGGACAGTTATAGCCTTGTTTTGGTGGTGCTGATGTCTGACTGTCCACATATAGAGGTGAGTTTCACAGGAAGCTGCATGTGTTTAGGCTTGGCGTCAGGCGACTGACAAGCTTTTATTTACTGTCCAGATGGATGACTCATTTTATGCACCTAATCGTAAAGCATCAGGATTTATGGCGGGTAATGGGACGGTGGGGACCCCAAGAGACACACTAATTGAAGCCCACTCTTTCTTCTGCAGTTGGAAGCAGGTTTGGCTCTCGTAGGGACAGACCTCTCTATTTAGAGGGTGAAATGAGTGGAGCGACTGAAGCAAAAGTTCATATTTCTGCCTCAGTCGGACAGCTGATCGTTGGCGTAATACAGCGAAAGGCTTGTAAACAGGTACGTGTGTGTGGAGGAAAAACGGGGTGCTATCCAGGTGTCATTAAACATCGAGCTGCACCATTCTGGATAAATTAAGAATCACAATTTATTTTTTGTTTCAATTAGAGATCACGATTCTGAATAGACAACTAAACAAAATAACATGTAATTTACTAGAGGTTCTGACATAATGTTAATTGCTGCAGTCTACTTTTAAAAAAATAATAAAATGAATTGATTTGAATGTCTTTTTTTCGTTGAATGAATAATTCAATGACTTCACTGGATAAATCAGTGTTTTTGAACGAATCTCTTGAATGAATGATTCAATGACAAATACATTGGCTATGTCTGAAATCATACCCTCATGAGTAGGTACTTAGTTTGAATAAGTAATTACTTCATGACCGCTAAAAAGTACGTTCTTCTATATAGTATGAATGTAATCTGGACATGCAAAAATGGACATTCGCCATGTTGCCCTTATCATGTGACCTACCAGCGACAGTTGCAACAATCTGCATTCAATCTGTATTTGAAGCATGAAGTTACTTTCAAAAGGTGATTACTAGACATCAGTGTTTATATCCAAACTATAAACTTTTATCCCAGTACTTCTGTAATTAATATGAATTATTGTAAGACAGAAATAATGATACTGTGTAGTTGAAAAGACTGTTTGTGAAGCTGTTTAATATCTATACATGACAACTGCTCTCTCTGGATCAGAAGCAGCGCTAACACAGATCTGAATGTTCACTGTGTTTGTACTTGTCAAAGCCGAATCGTTGTCATTTAGGAATAAGATTGCATGGGTGCTTGAACTGAGATCATAATCTTTTAATGATTAATCGTGCAGCTCTAGTTAAAAATAGATTGCCACTTACAATATTTATAGCTTTGTGAGAGCAAAATTGAGCCACCAGGTTTGGGCATTAATAAAAGACAAAAACCAAAGCAAAATGATTTCAGAGCTATGGTCAAAGGAAGATTTTCAGCAAATAACGATTTAAATTTCTGTCTGTTCCTCACACAAAGCTATTGCATGATAAGTATGAGTCAAATGGACTACTGTTATGATACTTTATGGTGCTTTTTGTGCTCAGTTGAGTCAAATGTGTATTTAGAAAAGCATTTGGCTACTGTGTCTATCAAAGAACAGGGTCTGTTGCAGGTTTGAGCTCCTGTTTTGCTTTTTTAGCCAATTTCCTTCTGATGTGGTGGGTCTTCTTTCTTAAACTAGGGAGGAATTAAAGGGATAGTTCACCCAGAAATGAAAATTCTGTCATCATTTACTCACCTTATGTTGTTCCAAACTTGTATGAATTTCTTTGTTCTGCTGAACACAAAAGAAGATATTTTGAAGTATGTCGGTAACCAGACAGTTGATGGACCTTATTGACTTCCATAGTAGGGGGAAAAAAAATACTATGGAAGTCAATGGGGTCCAACAGCTGTTTGGTTACCGACATACTTCAAGATATCTTCTTTTGTGTTCAGCAGAACAAAGAAATTCATATATACTATACTTTAAGTGTGTGATGATAAAAGTGTTGTTAGTGACGACATCTCTGTTTTCTGTTCTCATCAGAAAGTAAAGACTTGATTGGTTTCAGTAAAGGAGTTCAAACTCATATCTGTGTTGATATTAATTAGATCTGACATTGAGTCAAAAGACACACCAATTCAACATCTGGCAAGGAACTTACCTTGATTTAACCCCGGCATCCTGGCCAAATTTGCCCATTGGCCCCTGTCCATCATGGCCTCCTAATCATCCCCACATACTGATTGTCTCCTCTCCACCAATCAGCTGGTGTGTGGTGGGCGTTCTGGTGCAATATGGCTGCCGTCGCATCATCCAGGTGGATGCTGCACATTGGTGGTGGTTGAGGAGATTCCCCCCTTCTATATGTAAAGCGCTTTGAGTGCCTAGAAAAGCGCTATATAAATGTAACAAATTATTATTAATTATTTAGTGTTATTTTAGTATTGAGATTTAGTATTGATATTTTTATTTTTTTATTAATATTTAATATATTTTTTTTATATTTCCCATTTTATTTTTTTCAATTTTAATTAAATTTTTTTAAAGATTTAATTTGTTTTTTATTACATTAAGTTAAACTAAGTGAAAATCAGAAATGTTGCTTTTGCAACTTGTCGAAATTATTTATTTTACTTTATTTAATTAATTTTAAATGTATTTAATTTAATGTATTAATTTTTTTTAATTTTTTTTTATTTCAAGTAACGGACATATTTTTGTTGTTGTTGTTGTTGTTGTTGTTTTTTTTTAGTTAACTATAATAACCCTGAACTAGTGGGCAAGAACAGCTGGTAAGTAAAAAATATTGCATGCAATCAACGCCGCTCAATGTTAAAAAATCCCTTAAATCACAATGACATTTAAGAAGTAATTAAAAAATAATAAAAGTCACTGAGATGATGCTGGGATATTGTGGGTGGTTGCCAGGGTGTTGCTATGTGGTTGCTAGGGTTTTCAGGGTGGTTGTTAGGTGGTTTCTTACTGGTCCACGTCAAAAGTGTCAGTAATATTCTGGTCTCTAGGGTGTGGGATGCTAGTTGTTACTTGTTAATCTGATCACTTAGTAAAGTGATACTACCGTCTAATGACAATCCATCCTGTGACGTTCTCAGGCAAAAGCTTACTGTAACAGCTTTCACGCAAACAAAAAGCAAAGATTATTAAACCGATTACCCTCAGCAAACACCTTTCGATTGCAACTGTGCAAGGATACATAAAGGTTTACGGAGCAGTTTTAATGAGTTTAATGTGTAAGGTTGTGGAGAGCGTGTTTTTAGAAGAACATTTGGCCAATTTAACACAGATTATGAAAAGTAATAGTGATGCTTGATTTAGATGCAACCATTTGTGC
>CM077186.1:36355869-36478369 GCA_039654105.1 Coreius guichenoti
GTGTCAAAGGCTAATTTCCAGAGCTGCTCTTGGGTGCCATCTCTCATCAAGGAGCACTGCACACGGCAAGCGGCTTGCGTGTTGTCATGGATACTGAAGCATGGTGCCCAGGAGAAGGCAAGCAGGGGACGAATGGCCGCCCTGCGTATAGGATTCCTGTCAAGCGCCCTCTGATAGATGGCGTTGATGGACCATTTGTCATACTGTAATTGTTCCAGCAAACACAGAATACCCACTAGTATAAACAGTGGTCCGCCACGCTGCTAATAAAGCGGGGAAATGGGGAAGAATGCTGTGATACAGTGCTGCTCTCAGTTAAAGAGACAATCCTTCTTTTGTTTTGGCCCGCCGTACTGATTAGGCGGTGGGAGGAAGAATAGAAAAGGGCGACGAGAAAGGTGAGCGAGGGAGAGAGAATAAAAAAGGCAATCATATAGCAAACGGCCATCACTCTTCAGTATTGACGTGGCCAGGCGGGAGAGAAGTGTTGATAGGCTGTGGAACAACAGCAGCAGATTTGAGAGTGATTTGTTGTCTTTCCTCTTCATTTTCCCAGTGAAGTGGTCACAGAGAGAGACGGTTCGCCTGTGAGTCTCTCTCTCTCCTCCTGCATAGAGTACAAATGACACGGGGTACAAAGGTATCATTTGTTTGTATTTGTGTTAGCATTACTCTCGTGTTCGCTCGAGCTGCTGGGAGTCATTTAGAAACCTTGCTTTCTGTCACACACGTTCATATTAGATTAAGTGAAGTTATAATGGAATTATGTACAGGAAATATCGTACTCCCTCAAAAAATGGACTCCCCCACTGTCAAAAAAGTACTGCATTGGTGCAATGATGGTGAAACCATGATGTTTTCCCTACTGAATTTTTCTTGCTGCCTTACTTTTTTTGTATTAATAACATATTAATATTATTTTCAATTAAAATGTTTTTTTATTATTATTATTATTTCACCAAAACATGACCATCAGTACTTTAACATAAAATATTGTAAATTTATGTTTATTATATATTTTTTTTTATTTTAATTAAAAATATTTTTAATTCTACTGTTTTTTAGTCTAAACATTTTTTTTTGAGCCAACCATTTATTGATCTGTGTATTTATTTATTTTTATATTTCCTTTTATCTTTGTTGTTTTTAGAATTTCTTTTTATATATCTTTTATATTGTGCAATTTGTTTATTTATTTTTATTTATGTAGGCATTTATTTATTTTCAAAAATTTTATTAATTTTTTTAAATTTATTTTAAGCTGGGGTAAGTGGTAAAAACTAAAACATGTCACTGTTAAAACTTTTAAAAAAATTTTGCCTACAGAATTTTTTTTGCTGCCTTACTTTTTTGTATTAATAACATTCAATTAAAATATTTTTTATTAATTTGTTTATTAATATTATTATTTTACTATAACATTACCATTATTACTTTAACATAAAATATTGTAAATATAAAATAAATTCATATATATTTTTATTTTAATTAAAATATTTTTTCATTTAATTTTACATTTTCTATACACATCTACATATAACCAACATTCAGTGTGTAATTTAATTCAGTAACCAATTGATTCAATCTTTAGATTGATTCATCTTGTGAATTCCTTTTGACCGGCTCATAAGAATAATTTATTTGGGAGCTTTTATGTTTTGGTTTATGCTGCCTGCAACACATTTGACTTTGTCAGAATATCCTGCAACTTTCAAATGGCCATGAAGAGAGAAAGATGCGTTTTGCAGCCAGTTGATGTTGTAACAATATCTACCAGCAGGGGCTAACTGAGCCATACTAACCAGCTAAACCTCGACCCCTTGGTTTTGACACATTTCCTGTTGAAACAGGAAGTTGTTGGGGAACATGACTTGTCTGTTTCTTATTAAATGGCGTAAGACTTTAGTTGGTCACAGCCCAGTTTAAATTTAACTTGTTCTAAAGCTGTTCTAAAATGTTTACATTACCGTCTCTCTTTTCTAGTGTATTTTGAGGCTAATGTTATGACAGAACAGAGAGAGAGTGTGTCGGTGGTCTGTGTGTCCTGAGATGTTTCCCAGCTGTAGTGTGTGTGTGTGTGCGCGTGATGGGCCGGTTGTCGTGGTGTTGTGCGACCTCTAGCTTTTGTCCTGACACAGCGTGACCGTGGAGCACTTTAGCGTGACCCTCCCTTTCACCTCATCCCTGATGGAGGGATTAAAGCATTATTAAGTGTAATTACCTTTTCAAGAGGGAGAAACTCGCATTGTCAGAAATTATGCTTAATTGCTCCAAAAATCTGTCCGTTTTTATACACATTTCCCGCTGGTTAACTTTAGTGCAATAGATTCATACAGAGACTGTTATGTACATGTGTCTCTCGAGAATGACAATGTTTTCTTGCACAATTCAGTCACATTTTGTTTTCATTTGTTCAATATGTGATAGAAAGAAAATGTAAAAAATAGCTGTGTTTTTAATCACAAACTCTTGGCTTAAATTGCACATAAAATTGTTACACCATTGGATTTAACATAAACTAATGTGATGTATATTTGACAGTCATACATAATGCAATTCATAAGAAATGGGTAAGATTTCTGTAATAGTACTAATAAACTAAATATACACAGTATATTATATTTGTCCTCAATACATCCAATTTGTATTGCTTGTTCCACAGCTAGCCATATTATAACTGCGTTCATACTTTTTAACTGAATAAATTTAATTGATTGAACAGATTTATGCGGATTCTAAGCAATTTAAATACATGAATTTTGAAAATATAATCATTTAAATAAAATCAAATGGATGCTAATAGTTAATAATAAATGCAGAAATCTAATTTCCTTTATTAATGACTGAAAAATATGCATCACATTAAGTTTATTAGTTTGTGAAAACTGTAATACAAATGGATGGAAATTTTATATGCAATTCAAATACATAAATCTTAAATTTAGTGTATTGTTCTTGTTATAGTTATTATTCCTGGATGTAAACGGGCCTTAACGGATTATCAACACAGAAAAAAATTGTAGGGTGGGGACTTGGTTCTATGCATCGGTTGCTGATTGGATGTTGAAATGTGGGCGTGGCACTCAGAAGTGGAGGCAGATGAATGCAAGCTTGCAGGGGCGGGGCTAAAGCAGACTAAATGATTGGAGAATCCTGCTTATGTCTCAGAGAGAAGTGTTGTTGTTTTTTTTAAATTACAAGATCAAACAATTCAAAAAATAAAATGTATGCGTGAAATAAAACATATGCATGAAAGAATCGTTCACAATAAGATCAATGACATGCCTTTAGAATGAAATTGGGTTTCATGTCCACTTTAGGTTTTATGATCTCCACTCTGCTTCATGGATAGTATCTGTATTGTCAATAATGTGTGTCATATTACCATCTGATAAGAAGGTGCTGCCGCTGTACTTTTGTTCACGTTACATTAGATATTACAATAGCATTTTAGCATTGGGCCTACAAAAAAGGGTCCAAAACCGCTTGATAATTTGCTGTAGTTAAACAAGACCGCCCACAATCCTGCACTTCAGCCCACTGGGAAATGGTCAATGCCATCATCACAGCAGGTGACCACAGTCACAGACCAACTTCCTTTACGGCTCGACATAACCGGTGTTTATTATGAACACCTCTGCCTGTACACCTCTCTCTTTCTCTCTTTCTCTCTCTCTCCCCTCATTTGTGCCATTATTATACTCTGGGTAAGAACAAACAGTATCTCTTCTTAATAATTCACATCACTTTCATCTGATATTCAGTTACCATGGGCAATTTAGTAGTTGAATAATTTTGTGAAAAATTCATTTATTATGGCTGCGCGTTATGAGGCTGCGGCGACGGCAGCCGAGAGTGTTGGAGGGGTTTAAATTGCATCTGCCGAGGGTTTCCAGCGGAAGGTAATGCGTTCTAATGTTCCCTGCCATATGCATTGTTTTCAGGGCTCATCAGTTTTACATTGATTCCCAGTGAAGTGTTTAATTGCATCATGAATATGATCTAATTCCGTCCTTTTCGCCAAACCAGAGCGCTTGGCGAGAATGATGTACTGCCTCGACAGCGCCATATCGGGACGTATTTTATATGGAACGTAAATTATAGTGTTAAATTAGCCCAGAAAGATAACTAGCTGGCACAGGGAATGGACTCAACAGTTTAATTTAGTGTCAAAAGGCCGTGAAGGGATAAATCTCGGCTGGCTCGCTCTACGCCATTGCGTTGCCGCTTTTACTGGAATACTTTGATTCGCTTTTTATCACCTGTAGTTTCCCTGCTGTGCGTTTAGTCCACGAAGAACCGAGAGGAGCGTTTTACTGTCCCCTGTGATGGAGGGAAAACTTATTGCCGTGTTAATTGTCATTACCGGTTGCAACGTTTACGGTTTCTCAGATAGATACCAGCATCATCCGTCTGTCTGTCTGTCTGTCTGTCTCTGTCTGTCTATCTGTCTATCTGTCTATCTATCTATCTATCTATCTATCTATCTATCTATCTATCTATCTATCTATCTATCTATCTATCTATCTATCTTTTCATCTATCCATCTATCCATCCATCTATCTATCTATCTATCTATCTATCTATCTATCTATCTATCTATCTATCTATCTGTCTGTCTGTCTGTCTGTCTGTCTGTCTGTCTGTCTGTTGTTCTATCTACTTTCTTATATTGAAATTTTAATTGCTATTCTGTATCCTGTTTACAACCACAATTCTATTTATGAATTGATTCGGAATTTTACAGGAATTCCCTATAAACCCTGGAATCATTTACAGTTTCTCAGAAATGATTCATGTCGTGATACTGTCAAGTTCTCTGGTTTATCACAGTGGGTCAAGACTGTTTAGTCTTCATGTATTCCATTCACTCTCAGTTCCTGGGCCCGAGCCACTTGAACACGAGCAGGTAAATGTGTCTGCCTTTGAAACGCTTCAAGCTGCTTCATTCATTGAGAAGATGAAAGCCATTGTGTGCTCAGGCCTGGAAGTAAGTGTGTGTGTGTGTGTGTTTTTCTCTCTCTTTTGCTCAGGCTAGAGTGTTGTGTTGAGTGTCTGCCAGTTGGAGGTCTTCTGCGTGAGCGTCTGTTCTTTGCCAGATGCTCCTGAAAGCAGCTCTTCTCTGGCCTTGGCAGCTTCATCGTCTTCTCTCAGTGTAGTGTGATACAGTAAAGACACAGTGCTCGTATAACAGGTTAAGAGTTGGGTGTCTGTGCTCCATTCAGTGTCAGAGAAGGTCAAGTAACCATGTGTTTAATCACAAACTCTTGGCTTCCTTTTATTCTCTGTGCACAATTCGTAACATCTTATGTCTTAATATTAAATGTCTTAATATTAAATGTCTTAATAATAAAATTAAAGATTATAAAACTTACTATGTTATCAGAATCTGAAAAAATTAACCCATGATCCTGCATGACTTCACCACAGTTTAACAGACAGCAACAGCTACACTAAAAAATGCTGGGTTGTTTTAACCCAAATTTGGGTCAAATATGGACAAACCCAGCCATTGGGTTAAATTTTTCAATTCAATTTTTTAACCCATCAGTTGGGTTTGTCCATATTTGACCCAAATTTGGGTTAAAACAACCTATCTATCTGTCTGTCTGTCTGTCTGTCTAGTGTAATAATTGTACTTGGAAGACAAATATTATTAGAATTTAAAATCACTGATTTTTATGTAAATATATTTTAAAGTGTAATTTATTCCTGTGATCAAAGCTGAATTTTCAGCATCATTACTCCAGTCTTCAGTGTCACATGATCCTTCAGAAATCATTCTGATATGATGATTTGCTGCTTAAGAAACAATGTATCAATGTTGAAAACAATCGTGCTGCTTCATATTGTTGTAGAAACCATGATACATTTTTTTCAGGATTCTTTGATGAATAGAAAGTTCAAAAGAACAGCATTTATCTAAAATATTTTTGTAACATTATAAGTGTCTTTACTGTGACTTTTGATCAATTTAATGCATTCTTGCTGAATAAAAAAAGAAAAAAAATCTTACCGATCCCAAACTTTTGAACTATATATATTTGTAAAAACCCTCAAGATAAGTTGTAAGTGTTAAAAAGCAGACAGATCTGCAGCACAAAGAAAAAGGCCCTTCTAACTGATCAAAAAAGGGCTTTTGTGTTTTTTGCTCCCGGGAATGTTGTGCTGGAAGTTTGATGTTAAATGAGCTATGGGAGGTCCATTGAGGGGTGTGTGCGTTTGCGGTGAGTTATGGTGTTTGAAACTGAAGCGAGACATCGTTTTACAGCGAGCGTGAGAGGTGAGGATTAGCCAGCGTCTCTGAGCCGGAACATGCCTGTCGGAGACGCAATGAAGGCTACAAACCATGGATCTAATTCCCTCCCCTTCCCCGTCTGTCTGTCTCCTCAGCTTCTCTCCTGTTCCTCTCAGCGCAGACAGGCGATGCGCTCGCACACAATTCGTGCGGATCAGGCCCATTTGCTGCCCGTGGCGGCCGGTCTGAGAGGGTCTGACAGGCGTTTGGAGAGGCCGCCCTTCACCGAGGCCTTCTCCTCCTCCTTGACACTTTCATCTGACCTGCACAAACAGCTTTCTTTTCACCCTCGGCATGTCGAACAGTCACTCTTCATTACAGCTCACACACCTGCACGCACACTAGCTTCTGTATGAGTACAAAACGAGTTTGCTTAGAGCCGAAAACTTTCACCTGTTACCTCTGTTGATGCCAAGCTTTTGCTGCTATCAGAACTGGTATTGCGGTTGTAAACAGGATACAGAATTGCAGTTCGAATTTTAATGCAAGGAAGTAGAATTAAAATTAATTGATATTCAGAAAAAAAATCCATATGACTAATTCATCTTAGTAAGTTTTGACATTTAAAAAAAAAAAAACCTAGACGATAGATAGAGAGATAGATAGATAAATGATGGATGGATGGATGGATGGATGGATGGATGGTTGGGTGGATGGATAGATAAACGGATGGATGGATAAACGGCTGGATGGATGGATGGATGGATGGGTGGGTGGGTGGATAAATGGCTGGATGGATGGATGGGTGGATGGATAGATGGATGGATAAATGGCTGGGTGGGGGTGGAAGGATAGACGGATGGATGGATGGGTGGGTGGGTGGATAAGCGGCTGGATGGATGGATGGGTGGATGGATGGATGGATAAATGGCTGGGTGGGGGTGGAGGGATAGACGGATGGATGGATGGATGGATAAACGGCTGGATGGATAGGTGGGTGGGTGGATGGATAAATGGATGGGTGGGTGTGTGGATGGGTGCGTGGATGGATGGATGGATGGATGGATGGATAAATGGCTGGGTGGATGGATAGATGGATAAACGGATGGATGGATACATAGATACTGTACATATATAGATACATAGATAGAATATCATTTTTGTGTTCCCATTTGAAACCAATAGAAGTAGAAGAAAAAAAATCCACAATAGCATTTCTATGACTTTTAGAAAGATAAAAAAAATCACGATGGCCAGAAGAGAGAAATGTGTATATTTGCATCACTCCCTCAGCTGTTGTATTAGACACACTCACACAGCAGCATTAACTAGTGTTCTGTCATTTAATGCCAAGGCAATATGATGCAAAGTATAGTGTTACATATACACACACATTTATTCATATTCTTATTCTTTACTCTTTTGAATGTTGCACGATGGTTTCATGTGGTAATACTACAATGCTTTGAGATGTAGATTAGAGGCTGACATTTTTTCGGGAATCCCACGGGAATCCCGCGGGATGGGAAACAAAATCACTATTAATCACGTAATTGGGACGGGAGTGGGCGGGACCGGGAATCGTAATAACACTTTGCTTTGGTGTGGCTGGTTAAGTGAATGACGTGCTCCACACCCGTAACAGTTGGTGGCGGTAATGCACCAATCTGGTATGCCAATACAACCACCAATAATATAAGAGAAGGAGGCTTCCCCATGCACTTTGTAACCGCGAAAATCATAATCAAAATGGAGTCAGACATGAAAGCCACACTGCAGCGACTACTGTCGGAAAATGATACCTGTGCTCACACATTTCTGGGCAGTCTGAAGTAACCAAAAAGACGGCGTGAAAACGGCATACGCCAGCTGCAAGACATTTACTGCTCGTGCGTGTGTGTGTTTGTGTGTGTTTGCATAGATGATTTACATGGAATTTAATGTGTGTGCATTGTTTAAGCTGGCTTTCAGTTCAATAAAATAACAAAAACTACATTTTGGATTTTTATTCAACTAAGTGGGCATGCTGTGATCTGTACTGAATTTTTTACTTTAACAGATTCCGGCCAAAAAAAACACAACACGGGAGTGGGAGGGAACGGGAGTCATTCTTCTGGGATTGGGACGGGAGGGGATTTTCCCCCAGTTTTTGTGGGATTGGGATGGGACGGTATTTTTTTTTTTTGTGGGAGTGGGACAGGAGAGGTTTGAAAATCCACTCCTGTGTCACCCTCTAATGTAGATGTCCCAAATGCATAGTAGCATCTTTTTTTTTAGTTTGTGCAGGGTTTTTTTGAGAGCTCTGCACTTACAAACAAAAAGTGCCATAGTTCAACCATGTTTTAATAACTCAGAAGTGCATGGTGCATAACTTTCATGACTTCCCTGATCAGTTTCCCAGCTAACCAATCAGATCAGAGCTTGTTGTTTTGATTTCTCTTGTCATGTTGTGTGACATTGGGTGAGTAGAGTGTGAGTTTACAGTCTGAAATGCCCAAAAACCAGCTGCGTTCTTCTCTCCGCACTGAAATTTCCGACCTCTAGAGCAGCGGGAGTTGAGATCGATGTTGCTGACCCAAATAGATTTTGTCACCTCCCTGTTCCCACCTCCTCCTCCCGGGCACAGAGCTCTCTGCCATCAGAGACACTGGGCTAATGGGTCAGAATCTAACATAGGGAATACACAGAGAATCTCCCGCCAGATCCCATCTGGAGGACCTTATGATTCCTTCACCTTCACCAGGACACACGTGAACATGCATGCTTTGAATGAAGGCGCCGTTGCACGAGTTAAATCTCATTCTCGCTCTCTTCTGCTATATTTTTCTTCTCATTGTCTTCTCTCGCAAAAGTTCCTCGGCCACACTGAAATATAGGAAAATGCACATGCATAAAATGTAATAAAAGCTCTCTGAGATGATACAGAGAGACTACGCATAATAAAGTTCTTATGCTATTCTTCTGGCATGATCATTTTCTTAGCAAACTATCTCACCACTTACTCACACAATCGCCACTAAAACACAGTTACCATCAAGTCAGCTATTGCAAGTAAAGTTTCTGTCATCTTTGCAGGACTGTAATATGAAGATTGTACAAAGTAACATGCAGTAACATGCATCTCTTCATGCATCAATGTTCATTTCACAGTCCACACTACAATCCGAAAATGGCATTTTCAAATGTATCTACTTGGGAGAGCATCTTCAAAAAGCAGTTTTTGCAGGACAAAAATGCCGCCATTGCATAATTTGGTCTGTTTACAGTGTCCGGCTGCAGTTTCTCTCAGCTGTAAAAGCATCATTTTGGAAATTTATATACTTGAGAGAGCATTTTCAAAAAAAAATTTCTCTGTAAAATAACAGTAAAATACTGGCAGCAGAGTCGCCAGCAATCTACCCTAATTCTACGGTATGGATACTGTGAAATTGCTTTACAGATTATTACCGTAAAACGAAACACGGTATTTTTTTTATTTTACAGTAAAATACCGGCAGTCACTAGCAATCTACTGTAATTCTACAGTATTAATACTGTGAAATTACTTTACAGCCATTTACTGTAAAAAAACAAAAAAAACAGTACATTTCTGTGCATTGTGTACTACAGTATTATTTCAATTTACAGTACACTCTAAAAAACGGTGAGGTAAAAACAGCTCAATTTGAGTCATTTTGGAAACAGCTCTAGGTCAAAAAGGGAACCCCAAAATAGGTTGGAAATTAAAATCACACAGGAAATTACTACAGTAAAAACACAGGCAAAAGTAATAAAAAGGTGAACATTTATTTATAAGCAAGAACACACAAAATGGACAAAAATATAGTAAAAGCAACGTGAAGAAAACGTGCAAAGAGTACAAACTCTGTTGTAAAGCTTATACAGTAAAACGAAATTGCTTTTAAAAGTTTAATAATCAATAATGTTTAACCCTCTGGTGCTGTTTGGTCATTTTTGACCGAATTTTTTTTTAGAATTGTTTACTTCATCTGAATATTACGAAACTTGGTAAAGGTTTTGGCACTTGCTATGTGTGAACACAAAAAAATAATGCACATGATTTGAAAAGGTTAAATGGTCCTGAAAAAAATAGTCACACTTGTGCTCATCGCGGTCAAAAATGAGCACATGGGAAACGAATGGGAGACACATTTCATCTAGTGGAAACGTTTGGTACTGCACACGAACAAAATCTTAACGAAAGCTCGTTTTTTGAGATATCAAACTCAAATTTGGAACACAGCTTGTTTAGATTCATGGCTTTGATTTTCTCACAGTTTTAGTGTAAAACGTTTTTTTGAAAATATATATTTCAAATAAAAATTGAAAATAGGATTTTTGTGCAGTTTTTATAACAATAAATGTAAAATTCTTTAACTTTTTTTTTTTTTTTTTTTTTTTTTTAAAACACTTCAACACGTCTTTGCTTTTAGAGCACACTTAAGTTTGGTCTCTTTTCATTCAAGTTTAAGTTGGAAATTTCATTTTCAGGTCCATACTCAAAAAGTGAATAAATATAACTACAGCATAAATATAATTAAGTACCATAAAATCCCCTAAAAATACAAAATATTAAATAAAAAACATTATCGAACTAAAATATAGTACATTCATTTAATTGAAATAAAAAAAATCTGTCATTTTGCTTATTTTTTTCCTCCCGCCAACATGCACTACAGCCGAAACAGAGTGCCACCAAGAAATGCCCAGTCTGAAAACCTTAATAAACACTGAAATTTGGGAATAAGTTGTGTATTACAGTGAATCGACAGGATTTTACTCTCTCTGTTTAATGCCTTTATAATCACTCACTTCACTCTTAAGCGCTATTCCGGCTTATTCCGGCTTAAATCATTTTGGATGTGAGAGAAAACACTCCGACCAAAACCTCCAGTTTTAAAAGAACGTTTTAAAGTTCCCTATTAAGGGATTTGAAGTGTGTGTCAAACTCCTGTGAAACACCCATTCATCGCCATTATGCTATTGCTTCAAAAATGCACTAGCCCACAATGCATTGCGTACTACAGTACAAAACCGTAATATGTATATACAGTAGATTACTGTTGAAAATGTGCTGTAAATTAACAGCAGCTGCTTACCGTGAAAAATATTGCCCAGAATGCTTTGTGTTCTACAGCACATTACTGTTTAATGGAAAACAGTACGTTACTGTCAGAATTTGGCAGTTTTTTTATAGCAAGTTTTTCCCTTTTTTGCTGAACAAAAACCTCATCTCAGTGTGGACGAAAGGCCAAAGTGTTGCGTTTTCGAATGCATCCGGATTTGACGTAGTCTTATTTTCTTTTCCTCTTTCTCTCGTTTTCTCCTCTATCTCACACAGGCATTGAGCTGCAACAGTGTTCACTGAATGAGGTTGGTGTGTGTGTGTGAAAATCATATTATTTGGTTTATGGACTCTCAAAACGGCCCATCAAATGACATATCAATGAAAATCCTCTCTCTTGGTTCAAGACGTCATCTCATTCAACTGATGATGGAGATGCAGAGCGATGCTGTGTCCTGGAACGCCTCCTCCTCATTGTGTTTCATTACTTAGTCTCTCCAAGTAGCACTAAGTGATTTTTCGAATGCACCGCCACAGGCTCTTTATCCCAATGAAGGTCCCCCCCCCCCCTCCTTTAAATGGCACTGAACTACATCTACGCTTAAAACATATTCTTTAATCTTCTGTTATTTTACATACAAATTGCATCCTGGGCAATGCATTCATCATTGCGTATAGCCCCCTCTCTAGTGCTAAATGAAAAATGTATCATAAATGAATAATGGATTGCAGCATAGCATAATTTCTTTGTGGCCTGTTTACAGTATCCGGCTGCAGTTTCTCTCAGCTGTGGAAGCATGGTTTTGGAAAGTTCCAGAAGGGGATCGGAGCGCATCGATTAATGCCACTGGAATATGACGGTTTGAAGAACGTTCCTCAAGCGTCTTTGATTACATAGGGGCTTAATAGATTTGCATGAAGTGAAAAAAGTTCGCGGCCGAAGGAGACGTTTGAGACTCTCGAGACGTTTCAGATCAATTAACTTGTGGTATCTGAGGAAAGGCTCAGATAACGCAGCTAAAAGCCTCCAGATTTAGTTTGAACTTTAGTTCTTTTTTTAGCAGCTGTCCCCTCGCTATCGCTCGCTGTGGTGCTGTCACTCCTGATGTATTATAAAAGGGACAAATCCCTCATGTAGATCCTGGTGGCCTGGATCACTGAGACTTATGGGAAGGCAGTGTTCGTCCCTCTTACTGTGTGTCTATACTATGAGCGGCTGACAACTTGTGTTGCAGGAGATTGAGGTTGTGTATACTGGACTGTATGCATGAGACTAAACTGAAAATCCCAAAATACTTAGCTAATAAATAAATATATGTATATATATATATAACACACACACACACACACACATTTTTATATACACATTTTCAGTATGTATATATGTGTACAGTGGGGAGAACAAGTATTTGATACACTGCAGGTTTGCCAACTTACAAAGCATGTAGAAGTCTGTAATTTTTATCATAGGTACACTTCAACTGTGAGAGACGGAATCTAAAACAAAAATCCAGAAAATCACATTGTATGATTTTTAAGTAATTAATTTGCATTTTATTGCATGACATAAGTATTTGATACATCAGAAAAGCAGAACTTAATATTTGGTACAGAAACCTTTGTTTGCAATTGCAGAGATCATACGTTTCCTGTAGTTCTTGACCAGGTTTGCACACACTGCAGCAGGGATTTTGGCCCACTCTTCCATACAGACCTTCTCCAGATCCTTCAGGTTTCGGGGCTGTCGCTGGGCAATACAGACTTTCAGCTCCCTCCAAAGATTTTCTATTGGGTTCAGGTCTGGAGACTGGCTAGGCCACTCCAGGACCTTGAGATGCTTCTTACGGAGCCACTCCTTAGTTTCCCTGGCTGTGTGTTTCGGGTCGTTGTCATGCTGGAAGACCCAGCCACGACCCATCTTCAATGCTCTTACTGAGGGAAGGAGGTTGTTGGCCAAGATCTCGCGATACATGGCCCCATCCATCCTCCCCTCAATACGGTGCAGTCGTCCTGTCCCCTTTGCAGAAAAGCATCCCCAAAGAATGATATTTCCACCTCCATGCTTCACGGTTGGGATGGTGTTCTTGGGGTTGTACTCATCCTTCTTCTTCCTCCAAACACGGCGAGTGGAGTTTAGACCAAAAAGCTCTATTTTTGTCTCATCAGACCACATGACCTTCTCCCATTCCTCCTCTGGATCATCCAGATGGTCATTGGCAAACTTCAGACGGGCCTGGACATGCGCTGGCTTGAGCAGGGGGACCTTGCGTGCGCTGCAGGATTTTAATCCATGACGGTGTAGTGTGTTACTAATGGTTTTCTTTGAGACTCTGGTCCCAGCTCTCTTCAGGTCATTGACCAGGTCCTGCCGTGTAGTTCTGGGCTGATCCCTCACCTTCCTCATGATCATTGATGCCCCACGAGGTGAGATCTTGCATGGTGCCCCAGACCGAGGGAGATTGACCGTCATCTTGAACTTCTTCCATTTTCTAATAATTGCGCCAACAGTTGTTGCCTTCTCACCAAGCTGCTTGCCTATTGTCCTGTAGCCCATCCCAGCCTTGTGCAGGTCTACAATTTTATCCCTGATGTCCTTACACAGCTCTCTGGTCTTGGCCATTGTGGAGAGGTTGGAGTCTGTTTGATTGAGTGTGTGGACAGGTGTCTTTTATACAGGTAACAAGTTCAAACAGGTGCAGTTAATACAGGTAATGAGTG
This sequence comes from Coreius guichenoti, assembly GCA_039654105.1. Classification (NCBI taxonomy): domain Eukaryota; kingdom Metazoa; phylum Chordata; class Actinopteri; order Cypriniformes; family Gobionidae; genus Coreius; species Coreius guichenoti. The sequence goes on from CM077186.1 coordinate 36,369,891, forward strand.
GAGAACAGGAGGGCTTCTTAAAGAAAAACTAACAGGTCTGTGAGAGCCGGAAATCTTACTGGTTGGTAGGTGATCAAATACTTATGTCATGCAATAAAATGCAAATTAATTATTTAAAAATCATACAATGTGATTTTCTGGATTTTTGTTTTAGATTCCGTCACTCACAGTTGAAGTGTACCTATGATAAAAATTACAGACTTCTACATGCTTTGTAAGTAGGAAAACCTGCAAAATCGGCAGTGTATCAAATACTTTTTATCATCGTTATCATTATTTTTGGTCATTATCTTTATCACTTTTCATTATTTTAATTTTTATCAGTATATTCGTCATTAAATTTTTTTTCAATCATTTTTTATGTATCATTAGCTTTATCTTTATCATTTATATTTATCAATATTTAAAAAAAATGTATTTATAATTTCGTATTATTTTTATCATCATGTTTTTAAATTGTATCATATTTATCGTTTAGTTACTGAAAATCCAAAAATACATTGCAAATAAATAAATGTGTGTGTGTGTGTGTGTGTGTGTGTGTGTGTGTGTGTGTGTGTGTGTATGTGTATATATGTATATATATATATATATATATATATAAAAAATAATAATAATAATAATAATAATAATTTAAATAATTTTTTATTTGTCATCATTATTTTTGTCATTATCTTTATCATTTTTCATTATCTTTATCAGTATATTCATAATTTCATTTTTTTCATTTTTCATTTCATTTTTATTTATCTAAAAAAAGAATTTTATCTGTCATTATCTTTATCATTTATTATTTATCAATATTTTTATATTTTTAATAAATCATTTTTGTATTATTTTTATCGTTATGCTTTTAAATGTATCATCTTTATCGTTTAGTTATTATTTATCATTATTTTTCATTTTTTTATTATTATTTTCTTTATTTTTTTTTTAGCCCTTTAAAAAAACTTTTATAAACTTTTATAGAACTCTGTGGTTGCACTTTATTTTACCTTATTTTTACTTGCATGTACTTACAGTGTACTTACCTAAGAAAGCACTGGGTAATATAAAGCAACTACATGGGTTAAGGTTAGGTTCAGGGTAATAACAGTTATTGTAATTACTGTAATAAATGCATAACATGGGGAACAGGACTATAAAATAAAGTGCAACCAAAACAGTTCTAGGAAACATTTTTAGGGAACTTAATGGTCAAAATAAGAAGTTCCACCAAAATCAAAAATATTAATAAATATTCACAATGGTGCTTAATGTTGTATATTGGTAGAAAAATCATTGCAAATATATATTGAGTATTCGGTATATCACCCAGCACCCGAGTTCCTGCGATCCCCGTTCGGCCCAGAGCCTCCATCTGTGTGTGTAAGTGCTCTAATGATAGACTCTGCTATCTGGAGGATTGACGACAAGAGGGTGCGTTCACACTTCACAGATCTCCTCTCCGGGATTCTTCTCCACATGTGCACTAAGGTAAACGAACGACGCCCTCCCCCAAACACAAGGGAAGTCTGCCTCCTCTCTGCTTCACCATCCAGAATATTCCCGTAAGCCCAGGAGGGAAACGCATGGCTGGCCTGAGCATAGGCGGCTCCTCTGTCGTCATGACGTGTGCCGTGTGTTTGGCGGCTTTCCTCTGAGACGGCCCGGTACAGATGGGAACTGCTGGACCGCAGCAGCTCATGTCACGATGCACCTTTGAATTCACAGATGAGTGAAACACATGGTTAAATACGAGTCTCTACAGAGAGAGCGACTAGAACGCAGCCTCCCTTTGTTTGTAGTATGAATAGAAATCATTATTAATAGCCCTGAATGTAATACACTTGGAATTAGTTAATAATTGTAGTGTAATGTCAGCAGACAGGGACAATCAGAAGCCATCAGTCTCATGTTAAAGGTCACATGCTGTGTGAAATTAGCTGGATGTTGATGATAACATGGTTAGTGTCCAGTGTGGACACTACGCTGATCTGGCAGAAGTGTATTTGAAATGGAAAGAGTGGAATTGTTTTGGCATGCTGCAAACTACACAGTGTATTATAAAATACTTAGTGAAAGTCTGCAGGATGCAATGATAAACCTTTCAAAGAGTAGCATGTTACATGGTGTACTTGGAACGAAAGGAGCAGCATTAAGTATACTAGTACACTGCACAGTGCTGTATATATTGTGTACTTCCAGCTCTTTGTAAAAAAAATTGTATGTAGTGCAACAGGATGCAAAATGATTGTGGAAAGTAGAATGCTTTATTATTGTTACATGACCACATGGTGTTGCATGTTTAATAGCACGCTACATTTTTGTTGCTTTTCAAAAGTGTACTTGCAACAAAAAGAGTAGATTTTGGCTGTTGTACTAGCATACTGCACAGTACAGTATATATTGTGTACTGCCAGATGATGTATGTAGGATGTATGTGTGAAGTAGTATGCTACTATGTGTTGCATGTTTAATAGCATGCATTGTTGCCATGCATCTTTCAGAAGTGTACTTGGAACGAAAAGAGAAGAATTATTTGTCTGTTGTTTATACATGCATACTGCACAATATACACTATATTGGCAAAAGTATTGGGACACCCCTCCAAATCAGTGTTCCAATCAATTCCATGGCCACAGGTGTATAAAATCAAGCACCTAGGCATGCAGACGCTTCTACAAACATTTGTCAAGCGTGGTACCGTGATAGGTTGCCACCTGTGCAATAAGTCCATTCGTGAAATTTCCTCACTACTAAATATTCCACGGTCAACTGTTAGTGGTATTATAACAAAGTGGAAGCAATCGGGAACAACAGCAACTCAGCCGCGAAGTGGTAGGCCACGTAAAATCACAGAGCGGGGTCAGCACATGCTGAGGAGCACAGTGTGCAGAAGTCGCCAACTTTCTGCAGAGTCAGTAGCTACAGACCTCCAAACTTCGTGTGGCCTTCAGATTAGCTCAAGAACAGTGCGTAGAGAGCTTCATGGAATGGGTTTCCCTGGCCGAGCAGCTCATCCAAGCCTTACATCACCAAGTGCAATGCAAAGCGTGGGATGCAGTGGTGTAAAGCACGCCGCCACTGGACTCTAGAGCAGTGGAGACGTGTTCTCTGGAGTGACCAATCACGCTTCTCTGTCTGGCAATCCGATGGATGAGTCTGTGTTTGGTGGTTGCCAGGAGAACGGTACTTGCCTGACTGCATTGTGCCAAGTGTAAAGTTTGGTGGAGGGGGGATTATGGTGTGGGGTTGTTTTTCAGGGGTTGGGCTTGGCCCCTTAGTTCCAGTGAAAGGAACTCTTAATGCTTCAGCATACCAAGACATTTTGGACAATTTCATGCTCCAAACTTTGTGGGAACAGTTTGGGGATGGCCCCTTCCTGTTCCAACATGACTGCGCACCAGTTCACAAAGCAAGGTCCGTAAAGACATGGATGAACGAGTTTGGTGTGGAGGAACTTGACTGGCCTGCACAGAGTCCTGACCTCAACCCGATAGAACACCTTTGGGATGAATTAGAGCGGAGACTGCGAGCCAGGCTTTCTCGTCTAACATCAGTGCCTGACCTCACAAATGCGCTTCTAGAAGAATGGTCAAAAATTCCCATAAACACACTCCTAAACCTTGTGGAAAGCCTTCCCAGAAAAGTTGAAGCTGTTATAGCTGCAAAGGGTGTGCCAACTCCATATTAAACCCTACAGATTAAGAATGGGATGTCATTAAAGTTCATGTGCATGTAAAGGCAGGCGTCCCAAAACTTTTGGCAATATAGTGTATATTGTGTACTGCCAGCAAGCTTATTGTAGTTAACTAAAATCATAAAAAAGACAACTATATAGACATATTAAAAAAACTTTTTAAAAAAATGATGAAAACACAAAATTAAAATGAAAAGATTAAATATAAAAAAAACTATAAATAGAATTGTAATGATACTAAACACTGACTACCAGATGTATTTAGGACAGCAATGAATGTACAACGCAGTTGATTTGTCACATTGGAAATGCAAAGATAAAGTCATGCGCATTTCATTATGGGAAACAGTTCTGTGCAATATGTTGTATTCAGCACATGCATTAGGTCATCTGTGCTTAATATACATAATGTATACTGCTAAAATAGTACAAGTTGTATGCCTTTGTCGTGCTCAGTTTTCAGTTGTTTCAAGGCTCTACAGAATATTCAATGCAGGTTCATCAGTAATTGGCCGATCAAAAGGGCTCGAGATTCCCGCTCGATATGTTGACGTTTGTTGGATTGACGGCATGTAGTGATGGAGTGGGATTGTCTTCTATCTCTTGTTGGGTCACTCATCTATCATGAAGCAGTTGGCCGTGTTGTGTTTGTGTGGTAATGAGTGAAGTGACATTTACCTAGAGCTCACTGACCAGACGCCTCTACGATCCACAGCTGTCACATTCATCTCCGCTTCTCTGTCAATGCCTCATGTTATAGTGGAAAAAAAAATACATATATATATATATATATATATATATATGAATAGAAAGTTCAAAAGAACAACATATATATATATATATATATATATATATATATATATATATATATATGTATATATATATATATATGTATATGTATATGTGTCAAAAGTCGAAAAGTCAAAAGTCTGGACACACTTTCCCATCAAAGAGAATGGGAAAGTGTGTATATATTATAAAAAAAAAATATATATGTATATATATATATATATATATATATATGTATATATATATATATATATATATATATATATATATATATTATAATTTGATGTAAATTGAGCTTATATTTATGTGTATGTATGTATGTATGTATGTATGTATGTATGTATGTATGTATGTATAACACACAAACATTGACAGCTTGCCTGATATTTGCATGCATAAATTACAGGAACCTACAAAAATGGACGTCTCATAGTAAATCTAAACAAATATACCATGTTTACTCTCAGCTTTGACTTTAAACAGTGATTTCCGAATGGAGTGCATTTTCCGGCGTACCTGCTCAGAATATGAGATGAGAGTCAAAATGTGTGAAGCGCTGGTGTTTGAAGGGAAGGCTTTAGACATGTGGGCAGTGTAGCATCAAATAGATTGTGTTTCCTCCCATGTAAACGGCTAATGTGTGTCGGCCGCTCTGACACAGAGGAATGTACTGAATTTGCTGCAAGGGCTTTGCTGCCGTTCAGAGAGACGTGGCTGGAAACGGTCTGCTGTCGTCCCCTCTACACCTTTTGCTCATCATACAACCGCACACACACAATCTCTCTCTTTCCAAACTCCCTGAGCTCCTGCCATGGGCGGCTGTTGAATAGTGCTGCTCAGATTGGTGTGGACTCTGAGGAGGAGTTTTTATTGGCTGTGGGAAAAGAGATGACTGCTCAAGCATTGAAATGCTTTTATATACACACACACACACACACACACACACACACACACACACACAAGCTTATCGTGCGTTAGATCCAGGCTAGGACATTTGGCAGCTCTTTGCGTGAACAATCTTTGCTCGCTTACAAAACCTATAGTGAGCTCCCTTGCTGTCTACTACCTACACAGGCAGCCTTTTAAGGGAGCATCCTAACTGAAATGCAACTTCATATGGGACTGATTTGGCAACTTGTACACGCTATACATATAGTTTAACTAATTGATTCTAATAGTGTCTGACATTAGCATGTTTGACATTAGTTTGTCATTTGACACTCAGTCCGGATCTCAAATGTCATTAATGTCAGACCTTACGGCAGTCAAGACCCGTTAAAAACCATAGACTGTTAAAAAAAAGAAAAAAGATGAACAACGCACCTTTACTCTTTCATTGTAGAAATTGCCGCCAATGTCCCAAATATGGCGCTCACATCTTGGAGCCGTGGTATCAAGGCCCCGCCCACACTCCCGCAGAATCAGTTAGTACAGTTTATTGCAGAACAACTCATGTTGGTGTGAAATTTTGAAATTAAAGCTAACACCATGTCCTAACTACACGCGACGCCACGCCACGGCGCGACGCGATAAAAGGTATCTTTTCCATGTTAATTAGAGTTTTTGTCCTAACCAGTCGCGACGGCGACACGCGATGATTCTATTTTAGAAACGGTTTCTATTTCTGTGACGTTCAACAAACAAGAACGTTCAAACTGTGAACAAACAAGTATATTCTATAACAAAGATTGTTTTAGTAACTCAGTATGTTATGTATTTTAGTAATGTTTAAATGGTGTAATATTTGTGAATTTGATTATGTAGGCTACTTATACATTTCCTAGCGAGTGCCGTCAAGATTAATCTCTGGAGCCCGCCCACGCGCTGTTCTGATTGGCTGTGGTTTTTGATTGATTTGTCACATCTTGTAATCGCGTCGCGTCTGGTGTGGACAGACAAGTTGCTTGTCGCTGGAATCTTATCGCTTCGCGTGTAGTTAGGACACGGTGTAAAGCTCCAATCTCCTCCTGAAAATCCAGAAAAAAGTCTGATGTCAGTGACTACTTCACTCAGAGAAGCTGTCAATCACAGCTGTCAATCATAACATCACACCCCCATTTTTATAGCATCAAATAACTAACTAAAACCAAACTTATTTAATAAAATGAACACTTGAACTAACATCAGCGTGACAAAAACTACCTAAAATGACAAAAAAACATCTTTGGAAAAAATGTATTTGAAGCGTAATTTGATTTGTTTAGTTTGTCTCACATCACATTAGATTACATGGAGAGGGCGGGGTTTATGAGCTATACTGGATCCAGCCACCTGGGGGCGATCGAAACTTTTTGGCTTCACTTTTCAGGACTTGTGTGGCACACTTGTTAAAAACGGACGCAAGAAAACTCGTCCAGCGTTTTACATCATCAATCCGTGACACGCTGGTCGACTGTGAGTTGCATTACTGTACATGCAGGATTGAAATTGTGGCTAGCAAACAAAAACATCTCTAGCATTAATTTTGATCATGGCTTCTCTTGAAAAGACGTGTGTGTGGAGCAAGTGGTGGTTTGTTGTTGCGTCATCAGGTTCTGCGCTCATATTGGATTTGATTTGACGGAGTTGTCGTAGGAGAAGCCACTGCGCCTCAAAACTTCTGACACTGCCAGAATTTCATCTGAGGTCAAATTTGATCAAAGACGTCAGATTTTTAGCCTAGGATCAAAGAAATCTTTTAGGATTCTCAGCATTTGTCTCAGACGGCCAAATCGTGTGGCGGGAAAGTGGCGTCAGTGCATACCCTCTATACAAATTAATATTTAGTAAATATAAATATGTATTTATAGTAATTTTTCTAAATTTATCCTACAATTCCAGAATTTATTGTGATCGAAAAAAGTTATTTTAATGTTTCAATGTATTTTGGGATTGTCTTGTCTGAGAGCAATATATGGAGTGTGGTCTTAGGGTAAGGTATCTTAGATTATTATGCTACCTATCTTTTTAGTATCAGGAGTGATCCTATGATGCCTTCAAATTCTCTCTAGTTAGTAGGGGTGTAACGGTTTTCGGCAAAAAACTAACCGTACCGTACTCCACCCACAGTTTGGCACGTACTTGCACCGCGGTTCATCTCAAATCTGACGACGCATCTATATGCCGTATGCTCTGATATGACCAGTCATTTACGCCGTCATCACCTGACAACACACGTTGCTATCTGTGTTTAAACTAAACTCTTTTAATTCTTGTCAATTTAAAAATTCAAGCGCAAGACAACGTGAAAGAGAACTCAGTATTTGCGCACTGTCTGAGACGTGGCTTTCTGTGCGCACACTTCGGTGTGAGTGAGTGCGCACACAAATCTTCTCACAGCTTCCTTGTGCTTGATTGTTTAAATTGGCAAGACTTAAATGAGTTTAGTTTATACAGCACGCAAATATTGAGTTCTCTTTCAAGTCTTGTGCTTGAACGGACAAATTCATACAAAAATTGTCAACGTGCATAGTAGGTCATGTCTTATGTGAATGTAAACAGTCGAGAAAGACAACGCATATATCAGTATTTTGGATCTGTGCATTATGTCTTAAAGTGACAGTAGCCTAATATTCCTGCTGTCTGTGTTTTTAATGTTAATCAAACAACAAAAGACAAGGAAATCACCCACTGCTCTTGACTGATTAACTTTAATAATAATGAATATTTGTATAATATATACAGTTAAGATTATACGCAGTGTTATTTTACATTTGATTCAATGAAAACTAATGTTATACCTACCTGAAAAACCTAATAAAAAGCACTGTTTATTTTATTAGTATCTTTGCTCTATTGTATTCATTTGTGCTGTTGCTTGTAGTTTGATTATTTGTTCTTATTTTCTTTATTTTTATTTGACAGTAGTCCTTTTTTCCCTGAACGTAGCGCATACCAAACCGGGACTAAAACCGTGATAAAACCGAACCGTGAGTAATTTGAACTGTTACACCCCTACTAGATAGGCAGCGCATTAGGTTGTGGAACAGCTTTTGTGTTGCTTGATGTTTTGGAAATACATACATAAGATTTTTGGTAGGGCCGTGGCCTTTTTAAACTACTTCTTGATGTGCAATAAGTTTGGACGTGTTCCTCTGGAGATTCTCGTGTTCTTCCGACGTTCCCAAAGTTCTGCAACCTCGCAAGTTCCCTTTTCATCCTGGTTTTAACTGTACCTTGCTGACGTGGGCCATATTCCCAATCTTGGCGCTCTAGATACATTTATTTTTGTCTCGGATGAGGAATATCTCTTTCTGTCGCACATGTGCGTGCATTGGGTAGGAATAAAAGAGTTTTTCGCTCTGACAGGTGGCTCTAGCTGGTGTCGCCGGGCTCTCAGGGGCCCTCCGGAAACCAGGTAATTGCAAGGGGTTGGACCTGGTTCGGTGTCACACAGGTGGCGTGAAACGCAGCCACTCCGCTCACCTGAAATATTCACGTTCCTCCAGCAGCTCGGCTTTGATCTCCCCTTGCAATCAACAGGGGAGCGGCGGGAGGGGCGCGGGAGGAAGAGAAACAGCACAAACAACAGGAAAAAGGAGCACACCTGAGAAACAAACAGATTGACATTTCTTAAGAGAGAATAAACAATGGCAGGTTATCCGTGTTATCCGCTGCTTGCCATTTTTCACCCCCACCTCCGTCGATTTCTTCTGGAAAGTGGGCCAGCGTTTCTCTCTTTGTGTGCGTGTCGTCGAGACTTTGCAGAGGTAAACTCCTGCTCGACTGATTTGGTGCCATTTGTTATGGATTGTCAAGTCACTGGCCCCCATTTATATCGCTCTTTTTAACACACTTATATTTACTCTACAATAAATTTTACCAAGACACTTCTCACCCTTTTTTTTTTTTTTTTTTTATAAAGCCGCACAGTGAATTTTTCAGTAGTCTTTGCGTTCTTGACTGTTGCTTAATAAACCACAGTGTGAATAAATAAACAAATACCAGAAACCATCACTTATTCTGTAAAAGCTGCAAGAGTTCATCCAGGCCAGTTGTTTTATTTATTTATTTTTTTATTTCATGCCAGTAAATGCACGAGCACAAAGTCGGCGGATGTGTGAGATAATGGCTGGTCTGATTGTAACCACAGACTGGAGTGTGAAAAGAACAATGAGCCATTATGATGATGATTAATAATGTGGACTCATTTGGACGTTCATTTAGACGTTCATTTAGATGCACGTTTGCACAGAATGGTTTGCTGCACTAATTGGAAGCAACTTTAAATAACGAATGTTAAAGAATGACTAGTTTGAGTGATAAAAGGACAAAGAAAGTTCTGAATTGAAAGGATAAATACCTGAGTGTTTGCTTTCCTAAATGCATTGATATTTGTTGGTGGCATCATTTTTTTTATTGTTAAAGAACTGTAATTGCTTTCACTTGTAATTGTAATTGTTTACATAGAATACATTTTCCTATCCCAATTTAAAAGTGTGTTGTCTGTATTTTTAGCACTATTGGGCAAAATTGCAAAAGTAATTATTGTTTCTTGAACACTTTTCCTCTCTGACATCAGTGCTTTAAAAGAGTTGCATATTCAATGTGTTTTTTTGGTGGAATCAACCTAGGAATTACTTTCACTTATCTCTACAGTTGAGCTGGAATTGGAGAACATATTTTAACATCCAGAAAAATTACACACTTCGTCCTTAATGTGCAGAGACAACTGTAAGCCACTGGAGTACAGGGAGGACAGTGACGTTCTGGTTAGATTTAAACATTTTATTTGACTGATTTGTGTATCATCTTGTTGCATTAACTAAAACTGGACAGAGCATTTCTAGTTTTCACTAGGATCAGGAGATTAAGTGTTGTTTTGTGTTTTTGAGTAAAGGGGAAGATGTGTTAGTGTTTAATGTGTAGTTATGTTGCATATTTAGAGGATTTGTTTCTCATGTTGACAGTACATACAGTAAACAAAGTTTTATTTAGCATGCCAACATACACTGATTACTATTTTTTCTTTTTTTCCTGATGCTAAGATTAACTGGATTAATTATTTCCATGAGAAATTCACAGAATAAATTAAATTTGCGATCTCTTCTAAATCAATCAGAATGTTACTTGTCAGAATAATTCACCTACACTCTTAAAAAATGTTCTTTATTGTCATCTATAGAATCCTATTCTTTCCATTGCACAAAAGGTTCTTTGTAGTGAGTTCTTGAGATTTTTAAAATGTTCTTTTAAGAAAAATGGTTCCTTTAATAACAGTTCACTGAGGGGTTTGAAGAACCAATAATGGTTCTTCTATGGCATCACTGCCAAAACACCCTTTGGAACCCTCTGGTTCTGTTCATGTGTTGGTCAAAAATGACCGAAACGTTTTTTCGTTTTTTTTTTCAATGAAATGATTGTACTATATTTTAGTTTGATAATATTTTTTATTTAATATTTTGTATTTTTAGGGGATTTTATGGTGCTAAATATATTTATGCTGTAGTTATAACCAATTTTTTCCCCCTTTTTGAGCATGGACCTTAAACGGTCATAAATCTTGAATGCTTTAGAGCACAGACTGAAGTTTAGTCTCTTTTTTTAAAGATGACACATGGCAGATTATTGCTGAAGAGAAAAAAGTAAAAAAAAAAGTGAACTTGAAAAATGTTATAACATTTTAAATTTATTATGAAAAATGCATATATATGCATAATATGTACCATGTTCAATTTTTATATGAAATATATATTTTCCAAAACACATTTTACTCAAAAAATGTGAGAAAATCAAATCTAAACAAGCTGTGTTCCAAATTTGAAGTTAAAGTGCCAAAACCTTTACCAAGTTTCGTACCATTCCGATGAAGTAAAAAAAAAAACTAAAGTAAAAATTTTCAGTCAAAAATGACCAAACAGCACCAGAGGGTTAAGAGTGTATTCATCTGTGTGAAAATGTGTCATAATTCTAAGTTAAAGGAGTAGTTCACTTCAGAATTAAAATTTCCTGATAATTTACTCACCCCCACGTCATCCAAGATGTTCATGTCTTTCTTTCTTCAGTCGAAAAGAAATGAAGGTTTTTGAGGAAAACATTCCAGGATTTTTCTCCATATAGTGGACTTCAGTGGGGTCCAACGGGTTGAAGGTCCAAATTCCAGTTTCAATGCAGCTTCAAAGAGCTCGACACGATCCCAGCCGAGGAATAAGGGTCTGATCTAGCGAAACCATCGGTCATTTTTGAAGTTGGAGGAGAAAATGAGATGTTTTTCGCCCTAACGCGGTACTTCCGCTTACGTCATGTGATCTTTCAAACGTGATTCCGTAATACGTGGCGCATCGCAGAGCAGCACAAAACGAACATTTGTGGTTGAAAAGTATATAATGTTTTTATATTTTTTAGAAAATGACCGATGGTTTCGCTAGATCAGACCCTTATTCCTCGGCTGGGATCGTGTCGAGCTCTTTGAAGCTGCATTGAAACTGTAATGTGCACCTTCAACCCGTTGTACCCCATTGAAGTCCACAATATGGAGAAAAATCCTGGAATGTTTTCCTCAAAAATCTTAATATCTTTTCGACTGAAGAAAGAAAGACATGAACATCTCACGTGGGGGTGAGTAAATTATCAGGAAATTTTAATTCTGAAGTGAACTACTCCTTTAAAGCAACTTTTTTTTAAGTAAATCTGTTTTACAGTTCTGTTCGGTGCAGAAATTACTCTCTCCTGTAAAAAATAACGTAGCTCTGACTATGAGCAGTAGGTGGACCGTTTTTCAATCCTTTAAATGACCAGGGGTCTCGACAGTGGCTGTATAACGAGTCAATATTTTCAGTCCCCTGCTGAGGAGCAACTTTGGTTTAAAACCCTGTGATAGATGGTTGAGGGGTTTTATTCCAGAGCAACAGCACTGCTATCCAAACGTGTACAGAGCAGAAACTCTGTGTGCCGTCTCCTCCAAACTGTGTTTTGAAGCGGTTATGAACAGAATGTGTGTTTTAGACAAGGTGTTGATGGATTGCGGCGTGCTAGGTGCTAAAACTCCTAAATGAAGTGCAGCGTGACAACTAATTCCTGACGACGTGAGTCACACCTTACCGATCATTGTAACGCTCGCGCTCTTCTTAAGAGCTGCCGCGTTTGTCTGTGGAGAGCCGGCTGATGGTTCGGGATTAATTATTCCGAATCATTTCCCAGCCTCTGCTGGCAGGTTTAGAAAGGTGTCAAGATGTGATATTCAGAGACGTTGACCGCTAAATTCACACAGTATTTTAACTCGGTGATGTTCATTTTTATGTGCTGATTAGAAAGGAATATATTGCACTTTACAGTGTGATTCATTAGTTTAATTGACAGATTCCTGATGTACATCTTCTGATGTCACCATTAATTACAAACGATTTGCTGGACTTTGTGTTATGTGTGACTCTTGTGCATTGCATGATCAATACATTTCATTGCACAGTGGCTGATTTTTGATAGCTTGAGAGTCTTAATGGAAGTTTTGGTTATGTTTCAACTGATTTTTCTACCACTATTTCTTTGGTGTAACAAATTAGAGGTAAATGAGTCATTTTTTTTAAACATACAGTAAGAGAATTGGATGCACTCTTAGAAGAAAAGGTTCTATATGGAATCTTAAAGGGTTCTGTCAGGCGCTTCATATAGAAGCTTTTAGGGGTTCCCATCATGGGATCACTTTTATGGATTCAGTTTTAAAATGCCTCTGTTATGTTATTTTGAAGGCTCCTGATTTTGTTTTGGAGGTCTCCTACAACAGGTTTACATGAATCAAAAATCAAAAAACACTAATTTTCTCATAATATACATTGCACATCACCACATTGTTCAATGATTCTGAAACGACTCGTTGGATGATTCAGTCTCTCTAAAGCCCTCCTTTGGTCAGATGGCCCAGTCTGTTGTGATTGGTCTACTCTGCTCTGATTGTCCAGATGGCCCAGTCTGTTATGACTGGTCTACCGCTAACAGCGCACATTGGAAAACAAACGCCATTACCATAAACTTCTGCTCCGTCTGGAGGCTTCCTAAAGCTCAGCGATTGTACACACTGTAAAGACAGTAACGATGACATCGATTTTACCATATTAGGCCGAGCGCAAGTCTGATGATGAAACATTGGAAGTAGTAGTTATTCAACCCAAATCTCAATCATAAGGACGACTTGAGCAAGGCGTTTCTCAATGATACACTACTCAGTTTGAGTTGCGTTACGAGATGTTACAACTGTAATTCCTCACCATCAGCATTAACAAGAGTGTGTCCATCAACAAACACGTGTATATTTCTCATTTATTGCGGTGCGCATGCGGCAACTATATCCATCGTATATGTTAGCCGAGCGCTAACGTGAATGACTGACGTAAAATTAAAGTTTGGAAAACAATCTTGCTCCATCCTTTATCTTTACTATCTTTACTTTAAGTAGTAAGGATGACAGACAATCTGCATTAATAGACACAGTTTTAGGTAACAGTGGCCCACAGCTGATGAGCAGAAGTATTTCAGTAAGACAGTAATAACGTGAGTTAGCCGGTAGCGTACACAATATAAAACACAAAACTACGTGTTTTGAACACGCGGTAGAAAATATATACATCAATAATTAATAATACTTACAGGTTGTGATTCTGAGGAGCTGGTCCAGATAAACTGAGTACTGACCCATCTTTCAAGGGCAAGCGTTTCACGAATCCTGCGTTGAACTCCAAGATTTGAGAAGCAGTCGCCAGTAAAATGACGTGTTGAAGGGCGGGAAAAGTTGTTTGCAGGCGGACAATGTACAACATATTATGCAAATATTAAATCTAGTGACGTAGAACTGTCACACAGTGAGATTCGAACAAAAAAACGACTCGTTTAGGCGGTTCAGAGTCGATTCTTTCTTTTGGGAGACAATAACTTTATTTATCATGCACTTTCAACTTTACAACTTTGCAGAACGTTTACATTCACAAACAGCTCTATTACACACTGCATGAAAGGGAATATTTGAAAAAGCATATGGGGCACTTTAATGAATTAATTTAGTTTTAATTCATTTTTTATTTTTGTTATGAATTAAACAGCTCATAAACATACTTGAATTGAAAAATTGTGTTGTGTTAAACATGAAAGTATTATGCAATCAAACCTTTTTGGCATAAAGGGTCTTTAAAATTGAGTCAAGAACCCTATGGATCTATATAGAACCCCATGGAAAGAGTGTAGGAGCTCTGATCATTTGAAGAGAATTGTTTGAGATCACACTGAGCACAGTTTGAGACATTGCTGATGATGTCCAAACCACTAGAGGAGACCATGTGAGGTTACTGTTCACTACTTTATCTCAAAGCTCTCTAGAAGAAGCAGTTGAGATATTAAAAAGATCTCATTTGTGATTTAGCTCTCCTAGGGGTAAACAAATGATACCAGGAGAGCTGAAGTGCATGGCAGCTCTGAGCACGTCCAGCAGGCCACTTTCCTCTTTCCTGTCCAAGTCAGGGCAGATAACGGCTCATCTTCCATCTCTGCCATGGACACCCGCCAGAAACGGCCCTATCCTGGATCTCTCCCAAACAAAAAAAAAAAAAAAAAAGCAGAGAGAAGTGCTGTTGTTTTTGTCCGTGTCGTGGGGTTTGAGGGGGTGGGGTTGGTGCCAGTATTAATGCGGGGGCCAGACTAGACTCCAGCGATGGGCCGTATTGATTGTGTTGATTTGATTCATTGATCGATCTCTCCTCTCGAATGTGGCGTCTGAGAAGCGGCACTAATCTGAAACAGCTAAGGACAAATCTTCTGCCTTACACACAAACGGAGGAGATAAGAAAACGTATGAAAAGAAACTGCACTTATCTAAATCATATACTAGCCCTTCTGCTGTCCCTCACTGTGGCCGTTGTGTGTGTGTGTGTTGGATGCATGGTGCATGATTGGACCTTCTCTTTCCACACTGATTGTATTTGTGTGTTTCTCTGTGTGTCTGTGTTGTGTTGGATAATGTGCATGTAGATGCATTTTTTTTGTACAACTTATATTCCACCATGTTCGTATAATATGCATGCAGG
This sequence comes from Coreius guichenoti, assembly GCA_039654105.1. NCBI lineage: Eukaryota > Metazoa > Chordata > Actinopteri > Cypriniformes > Gobionidae > Coreius > Coreius guichenoti. Next base: position 36,385,350 of record CM077186.1, read on the forward strand.
GCTGCATGAATGCATGCAAATGTGCTGTTGCTGTAGATATGATTTGCATAGTATGCATGCTTAGGTGATGATTCTATAGCATTTTTTTGTATAACATACATGAGGTGTTGCATATCTGCATATATACCTTTTTTATAATATATGCATGTGGGTTGCATATCTGCATGTACAGATAATGTTCTTGTAGATAGCATTTATTTTCATGATGCCCATGCAGGGTTGCACATCTGCACATCATAGGTAATGGATTTTTTTTGTATAAAGTGCATGCATATCTCCATGCACAAATAATGATCCTGTAGATGCCAGTGTGTGTATAATATGCATGCATATGTAATGGTCATGTAAAAAATGCATGCAGGGTTGCATGTTTGCATACACGAGTTATGATCCTGTAGATGTTTTTGTATAATGTGCATGTAAGGTTGCATATCTGTATGCATAGGCAATGGCCCTTGTCTGTTTGAATCTTGCGTGCGTGTTGGATGCATGGTTGTATTATTCTCTTCTACACTGATGTTTGTATTTGTGTTTATTCTGTGTGTCATTGCTCTTTAGATATAATTTGGTTGTATAACGTGCATGCAGGGGTGCATATCTACATGCATAGGTAATGGCCCCCGTCTGCGTGAACCTTTTGTGTTTTTTTTTTATGAGCGTGTGTGTGTGTGTGCAGCAGGGGTTTAGAGGCAGCGCAATCACCAGGCAGAACAGAGTGGATCTATAAATTGATGGAATTCAAAGCCTGCAGCATCGATTACCATTATAACAAACAGCCGAGCCCAGAACGTCTGATTATTTTTAGACAAAGATTCTGTGCTCTCAGCAGCAATTCTGCTGATGCTGTCACACTCGCAGACATCTGCCTATGATTGCAATTAGATGGGATACAAAAAGAAAAATAATACCTCCATCTGCATTTTTCCCCCCTTGTTTCCCATAACCACCCACTTTTTTTTTTCAGTTCATTTCTGCTGGTCAAAACACTCTGGCTCACTGGTTGAGAACTCTCTTGCTTTTCCCACATGTCAACTTCCTCTCTTCCCTGCTGTCATCAGCGAGAGGTGCCATAGATTCTGTGGTAATCGATGGTAAAGATTTTTCGAGCTCTATAGTGAATCTGAAGGTTATATCTTTGTATTCTAACAGTCTGTGTGTTTACAGTACACTTTTTCATTTGTGGCCCTTCATTGCTTGTCTGGTTATTGCAGACGACAAGCTCTCAGATGTGATTTAGTTAACCCCTAGTTATCTGTTGTTTTCTTTTTGGTGCTTTTATATGTCTCAGTCCCTCGTAGACGTTCAGTTCAAAGTCAAGTTCAACCGTCGGCTTCTCTCGCCTCTTTTGCATATCCAAATGGGCGGCTCTGCAGAGTTGGTCCACTGCACGTGAACATTAACACCTCAGCCAATCAATTTTCCTCCCTGGATGCTGGCCTCAGCAGGGCTGGTTTAGCTTAGCCCCGCCCCCCCTGACATCGGCAAAGCTAACTCATCAATTACAGATGGATGTTTGACTGGCACAGGCGTAATGACAGGGACTCAATATTGACCCAGCTGCCCACCACGTCCTGAAAATACAGGCCTGATTGCCTTTTCCAAACCCTTAAAACGTCGAACATTTGACTGAAGATGTCTTCTTTTTACACACAAGTGTGGCTTTTTTTTCAATACTGTTCAATAGTGACATTTCTTTGTGGTTTCCTGGAACTAGGATCTGATTTAAAGGGCCAGTTCACCCAAAAAAGAATTTTCTGTCATCTTTTACTCATCCTCATGTCGTTCCAAACCTGTATGGCTTTTGCTTTTATAGAACAAGAAAGGTCAAACTTTGAAGTATGCTTAAGCTACAGATTTTCAGAGAATACGAACTTAAATTTGGTTCTTCACACATTGTATTAGTATTAGTGCTGTCAAATCATGATTAATTGCATCTAACAAAAAAGTTTTAGTTTAATATATAAATATATATATATATATATATATATACTGTATGTGTATGTGTGTGTGTGTATGTATATGTATATATATATATACAGTATATACACACAGACATATATACACTCACCTAAAGGATTATTAGGAACACCATACTAATACTGTGTTTGACCCCCTTTCGCCTTCAGAACTGCCTTAATTCTACGTGGCATTGATTCAACAAGGTGCTGAAAGCATTCTTTAGAAATGTTGGCCCATATTGATAGGATAGCATCTTGCAGTTGATGGAGATTTGTGGGATGCACATCCAGGGCACGAAGCTCCCGTTCCACCACATCCCAAAGATGCTCTATTGGGTTGAGATCTGGTGACTGTGGGGGCCATTTTAGTACAGTGAACTCATTGTCATGTTCAAGAAACCAATTTGAAATGATTGGAGCTTTGTGACATGGTGCATTATCCTGCTGGAAGTAGCCATCAGAGGATGGGTACATGGTGGTCATAAAGGGATGGACATGGTCAGAAACAATGCTCAGGTAGGCCGTGGCATTTAAACGATGCCCAATTGGCACTAAGGGGCCTAAAGTGTGCCAAGAAAACATCCCCCACACCATTACACCACCACCACCAGCCTGCACAGTGGTAACAAGGCATGATGGATCCAAATTCTCATTCTGTTTACGCCAAATTCTGACTCTACCATCTGAATGTCTCAACAGAAATCGAGACTCATCAGACCAGGCAACATTTTTCCAGTCTTCAACTGTCCAATTTTGGTGAGCTCATGCAAATTGTAGCCTCTTTTTCCTATTTGTAGTGGAGATGAGTGGTACCCGGTGGGGTCTTCTGCTGTTGTAGCCCATCCGCCTCAAGGTTGTGCGTGTTGTGGCTTCACAAATGCTTTGCTGCATACCTCGGTTGTAACGAGTGGTTATTTCAGTCAAAGTTGCTCTTCTATCAGCTTGAATCAGTCGGCCCATTCTCCTCTGACCTCTAGCATCAACAAGGCATTTTCGCCCACAGGACTGCCGCATACTGGATGTTTTTCCCTTTTCACACCATTCTTTGTAAACTCTAGAAATGGTTGTGCGTGAAAATCCCAGTAACTGAGCAGATTGTGAAATACTCAGACCGGCCCGTCTGGCACCAACAACCATGCCACGCTCAAAATTGCTTAAATCACCTTTCTTTCCCATTCTGACATTCAGTTTGGAGTTCAGGAGATTGTCTTGACCAGGACCACACCCCTAAATGCATTGAAGCAACTGCCATGTGATTGGTTGATTAGATAATTGCATTAATGAGAAATTGAACAGGTGTTCCTAATAATCCTTTAGGTGAGTGTATATAATATATATAATAGTGCTGGACAATCGATTAATCGCATCCAAAATAAAAGTTTGTGTTTGCATAATATATGTGTGTGTACTGTGTATAATTATGTATATATAAATACACACACATGCATGTATATATTTAAGAAAAATGTTATATTCATTTATAAAATATTTATATATATATATATATATATATATATATATATATATATATATACAGTATATACATGCAGATATTTCTTAAATATATACATGGAGTGTGTATTCATATATACATAATAATTATACACAGTACACACACATATATTATGTAAACACAAACTTTTATTTTGTATGCGATTAATAGCGATTATAGATTGCCCAGCACTAGTAATAATATACCATACAAAATGTATGTACTTTTATTATATTTTTATGGTGCTTTTTGTATTTTTATAATATTTTATGGTGCTTTTTTGTCTTTTTTAGCTTTAAAATTCATCCACTTATTCTGTTACTCTTGCGTTTCACAGAACAAAGAAAGTCATACAGGTTTGGAACAACATGGTAAATTATGACATAATTTTCATTTTTGGGTTGAAAAATCTTGCTTTATGATTTGAACTTGACCTAATCCAACAATATTGTGTGCCACCATTTTGTGTTAAAATTTTTAAGCCATGGTGATGATGATGATAATTACTAATATTATTATTTTATTATTATTTTTTGTTGTTGCTGTATTTTTTAAATGTTCTCAAAATATGCAAACGTTATAATTAATATTATAAAAGAATGAAGAAAGAAATTAGGCTCAAAATATTAATTTGATGCCACTAAGAAATAGGTAGGAACGAGGGAATTGATAAGTGGAAATAGGAGGCTTTTTTAATGCTATAATGACTTAAGTTGTTTATCATGAAAGTTTTTCGAGTGTAACCCAAAGCTGGTTTAGATCGCTCATGTCAGACTGAAGTTCATGCTTCTTATGAGTACTGTAATTTTCCTGCTTGGAATGACATTGACTAACATGGATCATCACCTGCTGAGCACGCTTGCATTAACAGGCGTCTCAGAGCCTGGGTGCATCATGGGTAGCAAAGAAACTGGGAAGAAAAAGGGCTTTTGGCAAACGCCGCTGTAGCATCAGGTGGGTCTGATGGCTGTCTGAGCACAAATGAACAAACGTTTAAAAAAAACAACAGAAGTGAAGCGTGCTGCAGTTTGTTCTTGAAAGGTGAGCGTGAGCAGGTTTATTTCCAGCGCACTGCTGATATCGTGTCTCTGTAGACAATGCAGGGAGCAAAGATGCTGTTTGTGATGTGTCATATGTCAAAACTATTAATAAAAAAAGCTTTTTCTTTGTATACTCCTACTGTTAGTGCTGCTAAAACTTAAGCACAAGTTTCTGTAAATGCTTGTTGGCGGTGAAGTTTGTGCTCAGGCAATTAGCAGTGTTTTCTTCAGTATCGCGAGTTTGTTCAAATCCTTAATCATTATTAAACCTTATTGTATAACTCATCCTGCACTGCTTGTTCTATAGATGTTGCTTTTTTTTTGCTGTAATTAATACTTTTTCTAATTGATCTGATTTCTGATTTTTGCCTGGCAGAGGAAATGGAATTTTTTTTATTTGGACCACTAAGTAACAAACCACATAACAACACATTAAAAGTCACTCATAATAGCTTAGAGACCATCAAAATAAAGCTTCTTTATTGGCATTGATGGAGAACCTTTAACATCCATGGAACCTTTCCGTTCCACAAAAGGTTCTTTATAAAACAGTTCTTTAGATTATTAACATGTTTTTCACACTAAGAAAAAACAGTTCAGAACTGTTCACTGATAGGTTCTTTGGAAAATCAAAGATGTGGAAAAAATCCTTTTGGAACCTTTATTTTAAGAGTGTAACAAGTGACCCGGAAACACAAACTGGCCGTCCACACTTTGTTTTCTTATATTCTTTAGAAAATGTAAAAATCTAATGTTTTTAATACATGTCGAGAGTGTGTAGACTCTCTAAACATTCTACATAACATACTGCAACATTCAAGTAACTAAAGAAAGAAATCATTATGAAGGAAAAAAAAGAGCTGACGTTTAATTTCCAAACACACAGTTCTACATATTTATTTAGAATTAAATTGCTCTCGTAGATAGACGACCCCTCTTTACGCACTAGTCACCTTTATTAATATAGCACTTTATACAAAACAGATCATTTCAAAGCAGCTTTACAATGATAACATTTCGGCTGTTGTCAGTGTTGATTCAGTTCTGTTGTAAAGATCAATTATTAAATTAGGCTACGTTCAGACTGTCAGTCCAAATCCGATTTTTGTGCATATCCGATTGAAATCCGATCAGATTTAGCAAGTCTGAACGGCCAAAAATCACATGAAATGCATTTTTACACATCCGTTTCGAGCTACATTCATATGTGGTTTGAAATCTGTTTCAGTCTGACCGCGGATTTCACGTGGTTTGTGACTTTCTCACACCACATAAAGCGTAAACGTCAGATGTTGTTATAGGAAACATGCTGAAATACGCGACGGAAACAAGGTTGTGTTGTTGCAAAGTGCCGGTCGAGCAGAAAATGACAAGCAAATGACGGTCGGAGATGCCATACCAGCCTCGTACGGTTCAGCCGCTGCCTCAGAAGATGGTCATTGTCATGTTGTCATGACAACATCTGTATTGCAGACTCCTCCATGCTGCGTTTGATGTTGTAGTTTTTGTCTTATGCCTACCAACGCAACGTCATTGCAATGGAAACCAATGCAGATATTCCGGAAAACGAAAGAGCGGCATGGACACACAAATCGCATCTGGACAGTTGTGATACACAGTGTGGACGTCAGTAATTTTAGATCAGATTCCAATCGGATACACAAATCGGATTTGGACTGACAGTGTGAACGTAGCCTTAGTTCATTTAATCTATAAAGCAGTCCTGCAAAAAGTGATGTCATCGTCCAGCTCAGTTCAGTTCTCATACAGCAGCGTCAGTTCAGTCAGATCAATAATACTGTGGAATATTAAGGGCCCTATTTCAACGATCTGAGCGCATGGTCCGAAGCGCATGGCGCTTTTGCTAGTTTCTGAAGTTTTTGATTGATTCGGAAATGAGTCAATGAAAAACTTACTTGAGCTGGACAATAACCTTTTTCTAGAGCTGCTGTACAGCCAAAACAATCTTTGTTGAATTAATTTCCTGCTATCACTGAAAAGCTGCTTTGAAACAATCTCTATTGTAAAAAACGCTTTATAAATGAGGGTGACTTGACTAATATTAGCGTAGATGCCATTCTTCTTCTGATGTAACGAGTAGAGGTCTAGGTTGGACCGCACTTGCCGATAACCGATTAATCAACCGATAGTTTTTAAAATGGATACTGGATAAAAATAAATAAATAAATAAAACCATAACACTAGTAAAACAGTGCTGAAACCATGGAAATGTGCTAAATGAAATACATATGTAAATATGAATATATTAAAATGAGAAGTTCTAACAGAACAAATTCTATAGAAAATAATTTAAACATTAAAATAATATTATAAATAAATGTTTCTTTAGCTATAACCTAGAAACATGTACATTTTATAGGTAACACTTTGCAAGTCCCCATTTGTTAACATGGATGTATTAGCTAGCTTACATGAACGATATGCATTATGCAATATACATTTTACAGCATGTATTAATATTTGAGCAATATAATTGTACCTTGATCATTCATGTTAGTTCATAGTGCGTTAACTAAGTTTAACAGATCAAATAAAAATTAAAACTCAATTTAAAAATGTATACAATACCATAGTTAATGTTACAAATGGAATCTTATTGTAAAGTGTTACCATTTCATATAAATCCAAACAGTCCGCTTTTTTAGCATGACGATTATCTAATCAAAATAACAAAATATGTATTGAAATCAAAAGCCTAACAATCAATATGAGCCTAACAATCATTTAACTGATTTGAAATCTAGAAATTGATAATGTGTTATCTGTTTGCCAGGTTAAAGAGATGTGTTTTTAGTCTAGATTTAAACTGACAGAGTGTGTCTGCTTCCCGAACAATGCTAGGAAGACTTTTCCAGAGTTTAGGTGCTAAATAGGAAAAGCATGCAGTTGATTTTGATATTCTAGGTATTATCAACTGGACCGAATTTTGAGATCGCAATAGACGTGAAGGCACTACAAAGTCATCAAATAGCATTAAACTTGTTATTGGATTGATACATCAGGGATTGATGGCTTTTCTGAATCTGTTAAGTAGGGATGCACGATATATCGGTATCTGCCGATAAGAAAATTTGGCCGATATATTAAAGCCGATAGATAATGTATTATTTTCTTCAGCTGAGACAGCTTTTGTTTTTGTAATCAGGCTCTAAAAAGTCAAATATCAGCCCATATATCGGTTATCGCTTTCAAATATAAAGAATTATCGGGTATCGGTATCGGCCAAAATGTTCAAACCAGTGCATCGCTACTGTTAAGCACCACAAACTCGTTTTTGTCACTCAAATGTTTCTCCATGTAGACGTTCTCATCCGTCCGTCAGTCAGAGAGATTAGCAGCCTACAGTCTGCTTACAGCTAATAGAGGTTAAATGAACCATCACAGGCCACCAAACTCTTCCTGGCCCTGAATAATTATGGCTTAACTGCACTCTGTAAATGAATTCTGTAAAAAAAGATAATTGGTGATCACGTTGATCATTGGAGTTTCTGCTTTAGTGTCTTGCTAGATGTGCAGAACTTAAAGGAATAGATGCGGTCATGGTGTTTTTAAAGCTCAGATACTCTTCCCTTTGGAGGTCAAATAATCCACTTTACTATGTGTCCCGGAAACACAAACTGGCCATCTAGATCCCCACCATCGCCATCACTCTTGTGAAGAAAAATGAAGAGTTTGAAAAGCATCCAAGCAGTGGCGCAGAAAGCCGTGCCGTAAATCTGGGGCTGCGTTACAGCTTTTGTCCTCAGGAATTCTTCCTCTCCCATTAGATAATTTTCTAAATTGCCTTTAAGTAAGAGTACAGATTAATTAAAATGTAGTAAATTTAATTTTATGTCATGTACAAATTTGGTACAGTAATTGAAAAGCCCTCTCCCTCATTTTTTTTTTTTTTTTTTTTTAGTTTGAACAGAAAGACCTTTGACTGTGAGAGAATGTGGGGACAGAGACATGTAATACGTTTATATATTTAAAATAAGTTTGGGGTTGCGAAGATTTACGTTTCTTATGCTCACCAAGCATTTATTTGATGATAAAAATACAGTAAAAACAGTAATATTACCATTTCGAATAACTGTTTTCTATTGTGATATATATTAAAATGTAATTTATTCCTGTGATCAAAGCTGAATTTTCAGCATCATTCATGTCACATGATCCTTCAGAAATCATTCTAATATGATGATTTGCTGCTAAAGAAACATTTATGATTATTATCAATGTTGAAAACAGTTGTGCTGCTTAATATTTTAGTGTTAAACCATGATACCATTATTTCGATGAATATAAAATTTAAAAGAACGTGTAAATATAATGTATTCTCAAATTTTTTTAGTTTTTTAAATTTAAAAATATTTATGTACATGGTTTGGCAAGGAAGAAGAAGAGTAATACCTTGGTGCATGTTCAAAAAAAAAAAAGAAATGGTATAAACTATTATGCCAAAATGTCTGAAAAACCATGTTATTGTGATGGTACATGTACAAAAAACAGCAGTACTTTTTCTCATATCGATTTTGTTAGTGCCGACTCCTCTACAGTCGTCCTTGCCCATATTTCAGTCTTTCTGCTCACCAGATCAACTGCATAAGATGGATATTGGTGAATATTCAGCGTTCCTGTGCATGTGCCATCTCTCTCTCTCTCTCTCTCTCTCTCTCTCTCTCTCTCTCTCTCTCTCTCTCCTCTCTCTCTCTCTCTCTCTCTCTTCTCTCTCTCTCTCTCTCTCTCTCTCTCTCCTCTCTCTCTCTCTCTCTCTCTCTCTCTCTCTCTCCGCGTCTCCTCCCATGACTGTTGCAGAGGTATTGATTATTTTGGATTCTGATTATCTAAAAGGCCTTCTGCTACTGTAGGCATTGGATTTATTTTGGTTTAATTATTAATGGGGCTGAGCTTACAGTAAGCAGTCGCCTTCTATCAGATCATGACGGATTACATGGTTAATATTCAACAGCGTATATTTATTTATGTATGTACTAAGCTGTATATATGAGTGTTGGCAGGCCTCTCTAAAGCATCTCTCTCTCTTTCTCTTTGTCTCTGTAGAGGGAGCTAAATTCAGTGGCGGCACAACTAGCGGGCCGACAGGAAGAGAGCGAGGACTCCCATAAGCACCTGGTGGAACTGAGCCGTGAATTCAAGAAAAATGTCCAGAGGTGAGTGGGAGAGCGAGAAATGGTTTGGTGTGTGTATGTGTGTTCGAAAAGTCTTAAGGGAGACGTTCATCTAGTCAGTTTCATGTTGATATAGACCCTTTTCTCGACCTTACCTGAGAAGTTTTTTTGGTCTTTTTGACCCTCAACTTTGCCTCTGTTTGTCTGCTCCTCCCCTCATTTTCTGCTTTTCTTCTCTTGTCTGAACTCCTCCTCTTCTCATATATCAGAACTTTTTGAGCCAATCACCTGATCCGTAAAAGCCATGTGACTAATTATTCTGGAGCAGTAGGAAAATGACATCATGACAACACTGATTGGCTGAATTAAATTTATCAACATAATTATTTAAATTACATATTTATTTACATGTACATAAATAATATTATATAACTTAATTTACAGAAAATTCCATTCAGTGCTTCAAGATATATTTACTGTAATATAATGAAATATTATTAATAGGGATGCACTGATATAAACATTTTGGCCGATACCGATAATACTTTATATTTGAAAGCCGATAACCGATATATTGGCCGATAAATCTAAATCCAAATTTTGATAGAATTTTTTAAAGAGGCTGATTACAAAAACAAAAGTCTCATCATTTAAAAGCCATGTCCCGACCACACAATTATAATGTTCTCATTATAATTTTATGTGGCCTATATGACAGACTTAACTGTATTTTCCTTTTTGAAGTGATTCCAATCATATTTCAAGCAATTCAAAACCCTCATGGTGAACAGTATGCATCTGAAGTGTCTCAGCTGAAGGAAATTATTCATTATTTATCGACTTTAATATATCGGCCAAATTTTCTAATCGGGCCGATAACGATAGTATTAAAAATGAACATATATCTGCCGATACCGATATGGCAGCTGATATATCGTGCATCCCTAATTATTGATGATGAACGTTACTGTCATAGGCGGGGGTCAAAATCATGGACCAGAGCCAATGATTTTGTTTGAGCTATGCATAAAAAATTAAAAAATATATGTAACGGAGTTCTTTGTTCAGTGAAGGAAGAGGCGGGAACCGGCGAACGTTTAACAAACTTTAATAAACAAAAAACCCAAACTGAAAGTAAACACGCAGACAGCCCCTCACGGACGACTGCCGCGCATAACATAATAAAAATAAACAAAACACAACGTAAAATCCAGGCCTGGTCCTCTCTCGTCCTTCACTGTCGTTGCTCCTCCTTTTATGCATCTGAGCTCCTCCGTGAGACACGAGACCAGTGCGGCACGCAGCTGGAGCTCATTATCACTCACCACCGGCCTCGCCCCGCCTCCTCACGGTCTCTCGGCCTCGCTGCTTGCCACAATATATAATTCATATTTTCTCATTTTATTTGTCTTATGACTACATTTTTAAAAGTTAAATTTTTAGGCTGATTAATTTTTTAGGCTGCTCTATCTCAGCGGTCTAACAACACTCGTCAAAATGATCGAGATGGCCAATCAAATCAAAGAAGGCGGGTCTTACTGTCATACTGTCACTGTCACAACCCAACAAGAGTTTGTGGAAAGATGTAAGTAGATGCAAGTATTAGACAACTGTTTTATAATAGAAATGTTCTGCTACCGACAGTAATAGACCTAGTGATACTCAACTTTTTTATGAAATTTCGCCATTTTGAATTGAAAAAATGCGACCATGATTCCTGTAATTCATAAATGAATGTGACGACGAGGCAAAAAATGTTTGCATTTTCTACATATTAGACATACGAATAAGAGTGAATTTGTGCACATTTTAAATAAAATAATATTTGCAAATATTTAAATTATTTCATTACTACAATTAGACCTAGAACTTATTTTACCATTCTTATTTATTTATTCCCTTAAATCCATTTAATCCTTTAATTATTCAATTCCTTTATTATTATTTATAATAATATAAATTATACCGGCAGACACCCCCCGTCTAGTAGGTGCACCCCCCCCCAAAGAACAAAAATGAAACTCCGCCTATAGTTACTGTTCAAAAGTTGAGGTCAGTAAGATTTATTTTAAAGAAATTAATGCTTTTATTCAGCCAGGATGCATTAAATTGACTAAAAATGACATTTATAATGTTACAGAAGATTTCTGTTTCAAATAAATGCTGTTCTTGAACTCTCTATTCATCAAAGGATCCTGAAACAAAAACATGAAACAGCACAACTGTTTTCAACATTGATAATAATCATAAATGTTTCTTGAACATCAAATCCTCATATTAGAGTGATTTCTGAAGGATCATGTGACACTGAAGACTGGAGTAATGATGCTGAAAATTCAGCTTTGATCACAGGAATAAATTACACTTTACAATATATTCACAGTTATTTTAAGTTGTAATAATATTTCACAATATTACTGTTAAAATAAATGCATCCTTGGTGAGCAGAAGAGACTCTTTCAAAATCATTACATCACCTCAGTTTCTCTACTGTTGTCTCCGCCCCTCTTATTTGTCTCCACCCCTTTTTCTTTCTGCTCCTCCCCTCTTGTCTTCCCTTTTCTTGTTCTCCACTCGCTCCTCTACTCCTCCTCTTTTGGCCCCTCCCATTTTGTGCCCTCCTCTTCCAGTATGAGCCATTGCTGGGTAATATTGTGTCTAGTTTCTGTAGTTTTAGATCCCTCTGAATAGTTCTGTCTCTCTCAGTCTGTCACTGAAGGCATACAAACCAATTCGTCCCTCCAGCTTCAGCACTAATAGTGTAACACAGAGTATCTGGTGTTTATCGACGTTACTTGTCACATCCAGCCAGTCTGACATCAGCATTTAAGCTTCCAAAACCTGAATAAAACACCCCAGAAAATGAGCCGGCTGTTCCCATGGAGAAAAATCCTCCGCTGAATGTCTTTAAGTTCAAGTCTCTCTCCGTTTAAATTCCCGTCACTCTAATCCGGAGCTGCGCCACCGATTCCTCTTCAGGTAAAGGTGACGACGGGAGAAATGCTTGTCACGCATCTCTCATTATACGCGCTTTGACATTTTACATTTTTCCTCGTTAACGGCGTTCCTTTTTCGGAAGCTATGTTTGAAGCTTCGACACGATCCGCCGTCAGACCTCTCGACTCAGAAGCCCAACTCCTCGTTTGCTCTCCACTTGACACAAATGTCATCAGTGACAATCAGAATTTACAAGATTAGCAAACGTCTGGAGCGGATGGGGGTTCACACTAGCCGTATCGTTACAGATTGTGGTGTATAATGAACATAAACAAAGCATCATTAATGAATTGACAGGAGAATCAGATGAGTTATTTGTGTTAATGGAGAAGTTATTAGTGTCTTCAGCAGAAATTTTATGGGTTCAGTGAAACGTCTATAAACAACATATGTAATGTACATATGATGCAATTGCAATTTTTTTTTCGACATATACAATAAGGCACACACAATGAAAGTCGATAAGCAGAATCTTTTGCTGGGTTTAAAAGTGGTTTGTTAAAGCACTTAGAGAATATTTAATATGTTATTTGAGCTGAATTGTAATTTTAATCACCATTTTAGTAGTTGGAATACTGTTTTATGTGTTTAGGATGAACTTCTAGTTATGGGTCATTCAATTTTCCGCTTGAAATATTGCATATTAGTTTGCACTGATAAAGTCAGCAAGTGACTGTCATACTAGTCTCATTGTTCACAATGTTCAAGGTTAAAGAGCTTTTAATGTCTATCCTGGTGCAATGATTTGCCGCATAAACAATTGAAGTGCATTACACCTGCTATTTTGTTAATATTTTGAATTAGATTTTTTTCATTTTAATTTTATAGATCGTTTTAGTTAATTTTGTGTTTTTTTTTGTTTTTTTTTGTCAGTTTTATTTGTTTTTCTTTAATGTCTGTATAGTTTTGATTAATTTTTAGTTATGTTGCCTTGGCAAGTATCTGAAATAAAATAATATTTTTTATATATTTTATTTCAGTTAATGTTTATGCTTTTAGTTTTAGTTGACATTAATAACCCTGCTGTACACACTAATTTTGTTTTGCATAAACTGAGTTAGAATTATTTTCAATGGTAATCAACAGCGTGCCAGACAACATTTCTGTAATGCACAAATCTTATATCTTATAATGTGGCATCTTTCTCAAGGTCGGGGAAATGGTCATTACATTTCATATTTTTACTGAATTACAATTGTTGATCATCACCATGTTTGAGATTTGTGTTGACATGAGACGTGTTGAGGTGTTGAGCTATATGTGCTTCTCATTGAAACTTTTGCAACTTATTTTCCCGGGTGAAATGGGTAAACTGTGTACCTCTAGTTTTAAGAGGCAAATGATGTTCATGTCGTTTAATTAACTTTGAAAATCAAACATAGAGATGAAAAAACAAGGATTGTAGCTGCTTGCATTGCTAAACATTCTTTGGTTGTCCTGACAAGAAGTTTTACAGTGGTGGTCAGAATTATTGGCACCCCTGGTAAATATGATCAAATATGGCTGTAAAAAATAAATCTGCATTGTTTATCCTTTTGATCTTTTATTCAAAAAATTCACAAAAATCTAAACTTTCATTGAAGTAAAAGAATTGAAAGTGGGGGGTAAATCACATTATGAAATAAATGCTTTTCTCCAAAACACGTTGGCCACAATTATTGGCACCCTTTTATTAAATACTTTTTGCAACCTCCTTTTGCCAAGATAACAGCTCTGAGTCTTCTCCTATAACACCTGATGAGTTTGGAGAACACCTGACAAGAGATCAGAGACCATTCCTCCATACAGAATCTCTCCAGATCCTTCAGATTCCCAGATCCATGTTGGTGCTTCTTCTCTTCAGTTCAGCCCACTCATTTTCTATAGGGTTCAGGTCAGGGACTGGGATGGTCATGGCTTCATTTTGTGTTCAGTGACACATTTGTGTGTTGATTTTGATGTTTGTTTTGGATCATTGTCCTGATGGAAGATCCAACCATGGCCCATTATAAGATTTCTAGCAGAGGCCGTCAGGTTTTGATTATTTATCTGTTGGTATTTGCTAGAATCAATGATACCATGTATCTGAACAAGATGTCCAGGACCTCCAGCAAAAAAATAGGCCCACAACATTAAAGATCCAGCAGTATTTTTAACCGTGGGCATGGGGGACTTTTTATCCCTGTTTGCACCAAACCCATCTGGTGGATTTGCTGCCAAAAAGCTCTTTTTATAGTTTTATCACAGAAGCAGGTCCCTTTTGAATTTCCAGTCGTGTCTGACAACTGAATATGCTGGAGTTTGTTTCTGGATGAGCAAGAAGGATTTTTCTTGAATCCCTCCCAAACAACATGAGGTGATGTAGGGGTTGTTTGATTTTATTTTTTTAGGCTTTCTGACCCCAAGACTCAACTAATCTCTGAGATTCTCCGTCTGTGATCCTTGGAGAGTCTTTGTCCACTCAAACTCTCCTCCTCGCCGTGCATTAGGACGATATACACACACGTCAGATTCATAACATCTTTAGTTGATTGGAACTTCTTAATTATTGCCCTGATGGTGGAAATGGGGATTTTCAATGCTTTAGCTATTTTCCTACAGCCACTTTCTATTTTGTGAAGCTCAACAATCTTCTGCTGCACATCAGAACTATATTCTTTGGCTTTACTCATTGTGATGAATGATTAAGGGAATTTGGCCTTTGTGTTTCCTCATATTTATACTCCTGTGGAACAAGACATCATAGCTGGACAATTTCATGTTCCTAGTCACCCTGGTGTGCTAAAAATGTAAATATTAATGGAATATATTTCAGAGATATTTTACTCATAAAAAATTCTTGGGGTGCCAATAATTGTGGCCAACGTGTTTTGGAGAAAAGCATTTATTTCATAATGTGATTTACCCCCCACTTTCAATTCTTTTACTTCAATGAAAGTTTAGATTTTTGTGAATTTTTTGAATAAAAGATCAAAAAGATAAACAATGCAGATTTATTTTTTACAGCCATATTTGATCATATTTACCAGGGGTGCCAATAATTCTGACCACCACTGTATGTTCAAAAGATTACCTGGTACTCATTAGATGAACAAATGTATTTAAGTTGATTTTAACTGGAGTGGATTAGTTGAGTTAATTTAAAAAGTTGAATCTGTTAAGTTGCCTTATTATTATTTTTATTTTTTTACAGCGTATTATACACTATATGCAATCATAAACATTTTTGCTTTTATTTACTTTATTTTGTTATGTTGACAGTTTTTACCCGATAAAAAAAGTTGCATTTGATATTTATCATGGTACTGAATTATTTTCGTAATCATATTGCTATTCTAAGGTCAGCTGCCCAGAAATATTATTGTTCATTAATAATATAAAAAGAAATGTATATGTTTTACATTAACCTTTTCAGCATAAAATGTGTTTTTGCTCTCATTTTATTATGTGCACTTATGATGAGAGTAAAAGTACAGGGAAATGTATTTTCTCAACTGTGAAATGTTATTTGACTTCTGGTGGTGAATCAAAACATGCACAGGTTATTCTTCACCCCACAATCAAGAGGGAAGAAGAAATGTGTAAATATATTTTTTGCATAAATATAATAAAGCCTTTTTTAGAATGATCAAGATCGTTTGCATTGTGGTGATATTTTCATGGCAGTTTTCTCCCCAAAACTGTCATTTGAAAATAATTCTAAATAAACTAAATATATATATAAATTTTATTTTTTTTATTTTATTCATTTTTTGTGAGATTCATCAGTTTTGTCTGTTTTTCTGTTTCTAGGAGGTGTTGGAGATGGTTTCGCCCGTCCTCAAGAGTTTCCAAGCTCAGGTCAGTCAACACTCACTGTTTAATCCAGATAACATCAAATCCACCTCAAAAATGATGCTATTCTCATTTCTGTTCATGCTGGAGAGATTTGGGGAATTAATACATTAAAGTGCCCCTCTTATGTTATTTTAAAGGTTCCTTGTTTTATTTTGAAGGTCTCCTACAATAGGTTTACATGCATCCAAGGTCAAAAACCACTTTAATTTTCTCATAATATACCTACATTGCAGCATCAGCTCTTTTCTCACAGTGTCTGATACGATTCGATCAAGGATTCGGGCTCTCTCTAAGCCCCTCCTTTCAGAGAGTGCACTCTGCTCTGATTGGTCAGATGGCCCAGTCTGTTGTGATTTGGTTTACTCAGCTCTGATTGGTCAGATGGCCCAGTCTGTTGTGATTTGGTTTACTCTGCTCTGATTGGTCAGACGGCCCAGTCTGTTGTGATTGGTCTACTCTGCTCTGATTGGTCAGATGGCCCAGTCTGTTGTGATTGGTCTACTCTGCTCTGATTGGTCAGATGGCCCAGTCTGTTGTGATTGGTCTACTCTGCTCTGATTGGTCAGATGGCCCAGTCTGTTGTGATTAATCTACTCTGCTCTGATTGGTCGATGGCCCAGTCTGTTGTGATTGGTCTACCCCTCAACATGAACAACACAAACCAAACTCTTCCAGTCTTAGCTACAACTACAGTGTTTGAGGGCGGGGCAAAGTAGACATCATTCACAGGCAGCCAATGAAAACCATTTGGCTGGCATTATGCAAATTTGCTACAAACCCACGTAGGTTCGAGCAGGAAGTGAGATTTATCGAGCACTTTGATCTTTGAATAATTCACAAACAGCTATATTACGCAGGTAATATCATAATAGGGGCACTTTAAATAACGTCTGAATCAATTGATTGCATTTAGGGCTCCAGCATTGTTTCTGCATGTCTTATGTAAACACAATGAGCAATTTGCTGCCTTGCCCAGGGACACTGGCATCAAAAATCTCTCAGCATCACGTCATCCATATCTGTACTCCATCCCCCCTCCCTTCACTGTATTGACTGGTATCATTTTCCCGTCAGACTTAAGTAGCATCTCTCCTCCATTAAGACGCAGTACTGGAGGCCTCTCTCACTCTCTCTGTCATCCTGTTGTAATGGTGCACTCCCCATTCCTTCCCTGACATGCTCCTGTCGAGAAAGTCATCTGATCTCCTCTCAAAGCCGGTGCTCGAGCCATTAAACAGCAGATCATAAATCATATTTGCGTCCTCGTCTGTGGTCCAGAATGCTCAGGCATACTGAAATGATAGCGCAGGTTTTTTCGTCTGATCAGGAGTGATTCGCTGCTGTCACAGAGTCCAGCTGGCCACATGCGGGAATGTGATGGCATTTTTGTAGCATGTCTTCAGGGTTATCACAATAGAAAGTGTTTTAGGCCTGATAACAAGTGGTCAGCCGCGGCAGATCGCCACTCATGCCTGGTATTAACATGCATCTCGGATCTGTCTCCGGTGGCCACTTGTGATTGGATTTCATGAAGGTTTTTTCAGCGTAAGGCTCGTTGTGAGAGCGAGGTCCTGTTGAACAGACGTAACGTGTGCTGTGGCTGGAACAAACCTCAGTACTCAAGGGTGCGATTGTCTGTGCCATTAAACCTGCTGTATGTTTTCATGATCTAATCTATTCCCAGTGGATAAAGTCCTAGCCTATGTATTTAACTTTTAATTTACTTATCTGGATGTCTTATTCACTTGGAAAGGTGTCCGATTATAGAAGTAAAGTGAGTTGCAAATGGGCTTTTACACAGATTTAAGCAATTGAAATCCTGGAGCTTTTAAATCTCAAATGGAAATGGGTGAATTTAAAAATTTTAGTTTTAAAAAAAAACTTTTTTTTACTAAAATTTTTTTATTATTTAAATAATTAATTATTAATTAATTAACAATTGTGCTGCTTAATATTTTTGTGGAAAAATCCAGATTTTTTTTTCAGGATTCTTTGAAAGTTCAAAAGAACTGCATTTATTATAAATTAATGTTTTTGTAATATTTATTAATTTCATAAATGTCTTGATCAATTTAATGCCTAAACAAAAGTATTAAAAAAAATCTTTCTTTTTTTTTTTTTTTTTTTTTTTGAATGGCAGTGTATCATGATAATTATTTTATTTATATTTAAAAATAAAATAAAATAAAACTGTTTTCAACATTAATAATAAGAATAATAAGGAATGATCTTAAAATGATTTGAAGGCTGGAGCAATGATGCTGAAAATTCAGCTTTGATCACAGGAACAAATCAGTTAAAAAACTTTAATGTTTTCAAACTTTTGACCGGTAGTGTGTGTATATATAATGCTAATGCTATGATTATATTCACCATATATACATATACACAACATAAAATCCAGGCCCGGTCCTCTCTCGTCCTTCACTGTTGTCTCCCCTCCTTTTATGCATCCGAGCTCCTCCGTGAGACACGAGACCGGTGCGGCACGCAGCTGGAGCTCATTATCACTCACGCCTCCGGCCTCGCCCCGTTCTTATGGTCCCTTGGCCTCGACTGCTTGCCACAAAAATTATATACTATTTTTTTTCTAGTGTCGAAAGGCACAGCATACTGTTGAATATACTTGCAATATAGCATGAGTGCCTCGAGTAGCTTTGGTTATTATATAATAAAAATATTAAGGACAAGTTTTGCATTTAAAAAATATTTAGTTTTTTTATTATATTGAATATATATGTATTTATTATAAAAGCATATATACAGTAGCTGGTGAACAGGTGTTTAAAATCTTAACTGTTACTATACTATAATGAAACGGTCTATGCATTTTCTAATATGCAGTTTGTAAGATTCAAAGCAGCCCTGACTGAGAGGTGCATGATGGGTAAACTTCACAGGGACCACTTACTGCGCTGGAAAAGTTGAAGAGTGAGAGTAAACTATGAGAGCTGGCAGCGTTATGTAGGTGGAGTGTGTGTTTGTGTGTTTTGGGTCCCTCTGAAGTGTGAGTGTGAGTGTGAGTGTATGTGTATGTGTATGTGTGTGTGTGTGTGTGTGTGTGTGTGTGTGTGTGTTTTAGGTCTCTTCGGCCCTCGTTCTCCTCCCTTCTCCAGCGCTGCGCTTTCTCGAGGTCCCTGGTGGTTGTTGGACCCTTATCGTGCCGCTTTTAAAAGAGAAGTCGTCAGCTTTGAAGTGTTTGCGACATGACAGGTTTCTCTTTTCTTTCTCTGTTTCATTTCTGCGTGTCCCTCCCTCTCCTCCCCTCCTGCCTCGCCTGCTAATTATCGTTAACCAGGCGGCTGATTAGAAACACGCGTCGACCTAGATTCCCGAAGCGTTCGGTTGCGTGAAAGGGTTAATCCCCGAGCTGGTGGCTGTCATTGGTCGTCTCCCTCCTCCTCGTCCTCCTCGTCCTCCTCCTCCTTCTTCTTCTTCTTCTTCCACGTCGTCATCTTCTCTTCTTCTTTCCTGTTCTTTTCTCTTTTGGAGTGGAAGAGAGCTAATGAGGTCCCGTCAGAGCCGGGGAGAGGTGTTAATTTGGCCTGTGAAGTGGAAAGGAGATTAAGGACAGTAAGAAGTCGAGTTTACGGCTTAAAATACATCGCTGTCCTTATTAATCCAAAGGCCCTGGGAGACCAGCAGCACTTTTTGGTTTTATAATGAAGAGTGTCTTATAATGAAGGTAATTTTAATAAAATTTACTGCGTCCGACGGCGTGCCTTAATAGAGTCAGCCGCACCGCTGGGTCTGATGTCGGAGAGGTGTCAGCGATCCCTCGTATGTGAAATGGCCCTTTTTCTCTCTTTGAAAAGTGTTACGCCAAACGGCTCGCACCTTATGATGGGAAAACATTTTAAACTTTTGTCAAGCACGTAGAAAAGGAGGCCCTAGCCGAGCAAAACCCTTGGAATGTGTCATAATTTAGAACAAATCCAAAGGGAAATGTTCTTAAAAGATTCCAGCACAATTCAAAAACTACATCTTTTTAGAGCAAATCACTTCCAATTGGACTATAAGGACTATATGCATCTGTAGGGTGTCATAAGGAAATTTAACCCTGACTTTTTAAATAATAGTATAATATAATACTTTTTGTTAAGTATTATATTTGGTACATCAGGCTTTTATGGTTCATATATGATATAGTGAGAACACCAAACTGAGCAAAATATGCAACTTGGTGCAGATGATAATATTTATACGGCAAAAAGTAAGATGAATTCTGATGCTTGTAATGTAAATCAGTGAGATCTTTATAACAGTATAACAGACTACTTACATAAAATGCATATAAATATCAGTCGTCACTATAACTGCCTATAATATGTCTTAGTAAGATGCTTAGTTTTATGATCAAAGCTCTGTAGTTTTATAACATATAATGCAATGCAATACAATGGTGATTGAGAGATGAACTAATAAACCTTCCTCAAAAGCCTGATGATCATATTTGATGCTTGCATTTTAGCATGATTTTTCTGAATAATGAAGCAAACCTAAGTTGCTTCAGTCCAGTAAGTGTTCATCTTGAAATATTTCTAACAATATAAAAACATAAAAAGTTATGTTTACTTTATAAAAATCAAAGATTTCACATCAAAAAGATGTGACAAGGTGGACGTTTGTACAATTACACTAAAAGGTCTTTTACTTGCTAAAAAAGTATAAACCATCAATCAGACGACAGAAGGCATAGTAGATTGTGTGCAACAGGTTTTTCAGCAATATTTTGATCATATTGATCATTTAGAGGCTGATGGATGAATTGAAATGCATACAGGATCGTATTTGATTCTTTGAGGTTTCGTATTGGGATCGGTTTGGGATATTCTGATAATTATGATACAAATTCCGAAAGGAATCTAGTACACTTTTAGGATGTTTTGATGCTTTTGTGTCGCTGGTTTAAGATGTCAAGCCCGAATTAAGCAGTCAGCTAATTTTCTCCCCCTCTCAGTGTCTGTTGGCGCTCGCAGAGAGAAAACATCCACGCAGGGCCCTAATTATGAAAACTTGCTTTACAAAGATAATCCGAGGAGTAATTTAGCGTGCACAATGAGAGTCGTGGCGCTGTGCAGATGGAGAATCTGATAAATAGTTCGGAACATGTAATTAGCAACTCGGTTCTGTTTCGTTCCATTAACCCCTGCGGCCCAGAAATCTTCACCCGCCATTATCAGACATATAAGAGGTAACGCACAATCCAGCTGACTACACAGCCCGAACGAGACCCACAAATCATCTAGCTCAGCTTGTGGGGATTCGCAGTCAGACACCTGTTTTCTGGGGCAGGAGGGTCTCGGGTGCTTCAGAAGAACATTTAAGACACTCAGCACTAAATTATTAATCTGTGGAGTGGATGGGTTTTCTGCACACGTGCACACATTAGTGAAATCCAGGTCCTTTGCTCCAAGTGGATTTCCTTCTGGATGTGCTTGTTTCGGTGATGTGCAGAAAAGCAAAAGGACATAGTCTCTGGGTTTGAGGGGTTTTTATAGCTAATATAGTGCACTTTATTGCATTTGTGGGCATTTGACATTCTTTATTTGACACATATATGGCATGGAATGACAGGAAGTTATTGGGGAGAGAAAACATAAACGTGATATGTTGCACGTGTAGCTGCTGCATTGCTCCGAATGGACCTATTTAGCTTTAAAGTCAACATTTATTTGATTAATATATTCTATTGTTCAAAAGTTTAGGGTCAGTAAGATTTTTTTTTACGAAATTAATTCGGTAATGCTTTACTTAAAGCCTTTATGTATAATGCATTATAAAAGTATTTTTAATGCATTAATTATGCCTTGTAATGCACCTTATAATGCATTGTATGGTCTCATTAATAATTGTAACCCCAGTTATAATACACTTTTAGAAAGTATAATGCTTTAAAGGCGTCCTATAATGCCCCTTTTAACAAGATGTAAATTAAGTCTCTGATGTCCCCAGAGTGTGTATGTGAAGTTTTAGCTTAAAATACCCCACAGATCATTTTTATAGCATGTTAAAATTGTCACTTTTTGAGTGTGAGCAAAAATGCGGCGTTTTTGTGTGTGTCCCTTTAAATGCAAATGAGCTGCTGCTCCCCGCCCCTTTCAAGTAGAGGGCGGAGCTTCAAGAGCTTGTGTTAGCAGCTCCGATTACCTCACGCAGACACGCACTGAAAAGGTCAGAAACTGTTCAGCTTTTTATGTTCAAACCGGAGTCAGACAATGATGGAGAGATTCAAGAAGAAGTGACAACATGTAGAATGAGACAGGACGTTTCTGAATGGTTAGTTGATGAATTTATATAGCTGATGTGGAGTTAAGTATCTTCAAGTCATCGATTAGTATATTCTGTCATGATAATCTATAAATCTCTGGTGTGGGAACTGTTGTAAGATGCACAGAGCCAGAGAATATCTGCTGCATGAAGACAGAACAGGTATAGTTTAGCTTAATTATGGTTATAACTTATCTTCTCATCTTGCTTTTATGACATGCTATTGCATTTGTGTTACGTACTGGACCCCTTTAAAACACAACGAACCAATTTCAGATGTAACAAGGAATCTGTGAATATTATAATGCATTTTAACTTTGGTTATTGTAATTGCTTATGAATAGGTATAGCACATTATACCATACATTATGAATACCTTTATAATGCATTATACATAAAGGCTTTAAGTAAAGTGTTACCATTAATTCTTTTATTTAGCAAGGATGCATTAAATGGGACTGTAAAGACAATTATAATGTGTAGAAAAATGCTTTTGATCTTCCTATTCATCAAATATTATTCATCAGCATTGCTAATAATCAGCAAATCAGCATATTAGAATGATTTCTGAAGGATCATGTGACACTGAAGACTGGAGTAATGATGCTGAAAATTCAGCTTTGATCACAGGAATAAATTACATTTTACAATATGTTCACTTAGAAATTAGTTATTTTAAATTCTAATATATTTTACAATATTACTGTATTTACTGTATATCAAATAAATGCAGCCTTGGTGAGCAGAAGAGACTTCTTTCAAAAACATTAAAAAATCTTACCGACCCCAAACTGCTGAACATCAGTGTATGTCTTAATGTGAACAGTGCATGTTATTAAAAAAAAGTCTTTATAGTCTTTTAATAAAAAAAAGGAAAAATATTAATAAATAATATCATAGTGCATATTTTGTGACCCAGTCAAATCACAATGAATAAACTGAAGTCCCGCCCTACTTTTTTGAATATGAAATGTTACATTATGGATTGTTAGTGTCATTTCTTTTATGCTGAATCTCAGTATATTTTGGTTTGTAAATGTATGGAAGGTGCTTGCTTGTTGTTAAGGAGGACCTATCCTAGACATTCTCAGTAAGCGTAATTTATACAACATCATAAATCATAGTACATGGTCTGCTGTTTGTTGGGAGCTTCATTCGGGCCTGTGAGCTCGACTGACCTTGTGGTGTGGCCTGAATATCTGCCGCAAGGTAAGTCTCTCAGTCTTTGATCCAGCGACAACACGTAGGGTCGGTCCTTCCTCTGGTTTTTGATTAATTCCTGAAGGAAATGATAATTCATCTTGAATGTATAAATATGTTATGAATCGTGGAATAAATCAAAGAGTAAAGGCACGATAATTAATTATAGCAGTATCTAAGAGAAGAGAGCGCGGTGGGAAGAGTGCGTTATGTCGCTTGCTTCCTCTCAGCGTTATGATGAGAAGAGCTGTAATTACCTTCCTGTTCTAGAGGCTGCCTCCGGCTGTGCCGATTTGTACGCTCCTGTGGGCCTGCCGGTCGTAAACCTTTTCCCAGGCTAATTGTCATGAGGGCCTAATGCACTGCCATTGCGAAACAGAGTGTGCGGATGGGGCGCGTCTCACACGCTTTCCCAAACAACTCAGCCTAACTGGATGATCTGGTCCAAAATGATGCCTTAAAATGCTGTCTAGGTAGGCAGTTCACTAGGTTTTGGAACGGCTACAGTGTGTGTGTAAAAAATACAGAGTTATGAAGGTAAAATGATGCCATAAAGAATGGCATGCGCAGGGTAATATTTGTGGAAGTGTACGTAAGATTGTATGCATAAATTAAATTTGCATGCATAAGAGAAGCTTTGTAAAGGTGTAAATCATGTTTCAAGCGTAAGAAAAAAGATGATTTGCAGCATTTTACAGTTTTTCGCAAGTTGTAATTCATGTATTGTGAAACTGCAGCTTTATACCAACGCAAAATAAATATGATCTGTATTCTTCTGACTTCCATTCATCTGAGCTTACACTTTTGGCATGATTCTCTCACTCATTGAGTTTTGCAAAAGTCCAAGATCCTTTGAGAAACGAAATATCTATCTTCAGTGCTTAAGCCTCTTTATAAATCAAAATAAGTCAAACTCATGGGGACTCGTGTCACTGTTGGGACTTAAATTGAGGTCCCCATGAGGAAACAAGCTTATAAATCATACAGAATGTTTGGAAATTGAAAGTTTTGTGTGATGGGTAGATTTAGGGGCAGGGTTAGTGTAAGGGGAGAGAATATACCGTTTGTACAGAATAAAAACCAATACGTTCCCACAAAGATAGTGAACCAGACATAGTCACCATGACATCAAAATTGACAATTCTTATTTTTTATGGAATATTGCAGTACGTATTATAAATGACTTATCCATGCACATCATTATTTTGTTATTCATGTGCCCTCATAAGGGTGGGGCAACCTGTCACTCACATGAGATCCACCAATAGCAAACCACAACCATCCAATCAATTCCCCACGGACAAAATCAAGCCCCGCCCTTCATTTGTTCTTGTTTGACAAGCCGTTTCACTCTGATATACAGCACAATAGGGAAGAAAATACTATTGCAACTTCTGTTTCATGCTGACTTTAAGCACTGAAGATTTGCTGTATTTTCCTTTTTTTTGTTTTTTGTTTATGCACTTGTGTACTCTGTCGTGACTTTATATGAATCTTGGACTTTGAACTTGTGTGTTTCTTCAGACATCGTCTTGTTCATTTTATTAAGTCGTTTAGGTGAGCTCACACACAGGTCTCATCGAAACATTAGCGAAAGCCTTTCAAGGTTTAATTGCAAATCACGGCACAGTTTTACCACAGTTACTGCTGAGCTATTCAATGGACTCGCTAATGTGCATATTTCAAATATTACCAAGGGAATCTCTTTAAAAGCTTACTATGTTAGACTGTAAACTGTAATTCAGTTCCCAAACAGCACTTCAAATGATGCATACTAACATTTCGAAAGTTTCTTTGTTCATGCTAATGTTGGAGATGTTCATTTACTTTTCAACCTTGAATGTTCCTGCACTTTTTTGCACTGTTTGCTAAAGCAAGGATCACTTTTATGTCTGGATAGTGATTTGAACAACTGTTATTTTGGGATTATTTATACTATCTATCTATCTATCTATCTATCTATCTATCTATCTATCTATCTATCTATCTATCTATCTCTCTCTCTCTCTCTCTCTCTCTCTCTCTCTCTCTCTCTCTCTCTCTCTCTCTCTCTCTCTCTCTCTCTCTCTCTCTCTCTCTCTCTCTCTCTCTCTCTCTCTCTCTCTCTCTCTATATATATATATATATATATATATATATATATATATATATATACTATATACACATATATACATATACATAAATACAATATATTTTTAAATTAATTAATAAATAATAATCAAATAACATTTGTTAATTTATTATTTATTAATTAATTATTTATTCTGATTATTTATTATGTATTTGTTTTATTAATTAATTATTCATGTTTTGAATGTTTTTATTTTTATATTTTCAGTTTCATAATTTTATGTACTTTTTAATTGTTTTAATATTTCTATTTAGCTTTCATTTATTTTTATTTTATTTTAGTAATTTTAGTACTTGTACTTAAACTTTTTTATTTCAGTTAGTTTTAAAAAAAATTGTAAAAATGTCATATTTTTATTTTATTTTATTTGTTTATTTTAATAATGAAAGCAATTTTAAATGGTTTTTAGTAACAACACTGCCCATTAGCCCAAGTATTAAACCTATAACTAGTCCTGCACCATTAATGCTACATATATGAATGTTACCTCAAATCATGTGGATTTTTGTGCTGATTTTATTAAATTGGACTCTTTTGATGTAGGTCAACCGACTAGAACCCACCCAAAACACAATGAAATGCAATTAAAACCTTCCAGAACACCGTAGCATCGTAGCGCCGAGTTTTGCAGGGGCAAACACCACTCATGCTCTCTTCAGAAAATGTGAAAATTAGTTCTGTATTCTACAACTTTCATCCTACCCCAATGTCCCTATTTAGACCTAGAACACATTCTAATGTGCTAATGACTGTCACTGTCACAGGCTGAACCACACTAGCAGGTTCACGAGCAGCAGGTCCATTAGGTATTCCTGTCACGCCGGTGGCCGCAGCCCACAGAGCTGATATAAATAGGTTGCAGCAGGCCTGAAACCGGGACTCTCCTCTCCTCCCTGACTTTATCACCCGTGTCCGGCACGTGTTAGCAGGGTGTGATCTCTGCTTCTTTTCTCTTTGTCCTGCTCTTTTTTTCTCACACTCTCTCGTGCCCGTGTGAGAGAAAGTTCACACATGTGGGTTCATAGAAGTGTGAGCTTTAGCCCTGCATAATCTGCTGCACTTATTGTATTGTTATACTTTAAAGGGATAGTTCCGTCAAAGATGAAAATTCATGTTTTTGTCACCAGGTCTCTTAGCGTGATGTGCAGATACACTGTATGGAAAGCTTAACTTTATATGTGAACTGACTTGTACTCATTTTCCAACTTAACCTTTGTGCTAGCAAAGCGTAACCATATGCGTCATATAATTTGTTCCTCAGTTTCCAATTTGTTATACCCTTATAAAAACCTACTATGGCAGCACCATGGTAATACTATGGTACTTTGATGTCTATATGGCAATGAATGATCAATGCATACTTTAGTACTTCAGAGAAAATGCATGATATATCATATCGATAGCACCTGAAGAATCATATTTTAATGCTACCATGAGCGAAAAACGATGGCAGTGCCATGCTACTTGTTTTGTAAATGCAAACCGCTGCAAACTGAGTCTGAGTGTATTAGAAACTAATTTAGTCTTTGCATATGCAGCTTACAGAAAGCATAACTGTATGCGTAAGCTAATTTGTTCCTCGTTTTACAAGCTGTCTAAGTTGTCCAAAAGCGTGTCAAACCAATTCTACACGGAGCCTTCAGCCCCAGTAAAACACAGTAAACATGCATCGAACTGCTTGCTGTTTTGCATTAGTGACAAAATGTCCACGCAGCGAGTTGAATCTAGGACATCAGATGAGCAACAGTGGCGGCTGATGCTTTCCAAGAGTGAGAGGATCACAGAAGACACTTATCAATGATCAAAAAATATGTGCGCACTTTATTTATTTATTTAATTTGTTTTATTTATTACTGCTTCTCAAAAGTTGCCAATATGCAAGAATTCATACAGTGTGTGTGTGTGTGTGTGTGTGTGTGTGTGTGTGTGTGTGTGTGTGTATATATATATATATATATATATATATATATATAATGAAGGGCCCAACAGGAATGTAAATCGTGAATATATAAGTATAAATCTGAATACATTGTTATAAGTCTGGATATATACTTACAAATCTGAATATATAAATTTGAATATATATAGTTATAACTCTGAATATATAATTGTAAATCTGAATGCATAGTTATAAGTTTGAATATGTGGTTACAAATTTGAATATATATATATATATATATATATATAGTTATATATATATATATAGTTATATATATATATATATATAGTTATATATATATATATATATATATATATAGTTATAGTTAGAAACCTGAATATATAAATGTTAATATATAGTTATAACTGTGAATATATACATTTTAATATATAGTTATAACTGAATATAGTTATATATAACTGAATATAGTTATATATGTAAATCTGAATACATAGTTATAAATCTGAATATATAGTTATAGTTAGAAATCTGAATATATAAATTTGAATATATAGTTATAATTCTGAATATATAAATGTTAATATATAGTTACAACTCTGAATATATAAATGTAAATCTGAATACATAGTTATAAGTCTGAATATATAGTTATAGTTACAAATCCGAATATATAAATTTTAATATATAGTTATAACTGTGAATATATAAATGTTAATATATAGTTATGTTATATAAATGAATATAGTTATATATGTAAATCCGAATACATAGTTATGCGTCTGAATATATAGTTATAGTTACAAATCTAAATATATATATTTGAATGTATAGTTATAACTCTGAATATATAAATGTGAATCTGAATACATAGATACAAATCCAAGTATATATTTATGAGCCTGAATATAAATGTAAACCCAAGTACATAGTTAAGTGGAATATATAGTTACAAATCTGAATATATAAATATGAATCTGAATATATAGTTATAAGCAGATAACCACACCAGCGATGGACGAAGTATTGTTTAGATCGTTGTTTCTGGTGGGTCGCAAGTCAATTTTAAGTGTGTCACGAAGTGTGTAATCAAAGAAACAACAACAACAACAAAATGTAATTGTAAATGTTTTACTGATGAGAGACTTTTATTTTGAAAGAAAGTCAGGCGCAGTTTAAGTAAAGAAAAAAAATTGTTTTCCTGATTCAGTATCTACGGTCAGATGAGATGTTTTAGGCTATATGTCAGTGTCATTATTCTAACATTATTTTCATAACTTGTTACGAAATAAAATCTCTCATCTCAGAAAAACAAATTTCCTTAACCCAATGACCATAGGAAAATGTGGGTCACATTGCCAAACCAGTTGAGAACTACTGGTTTAGAAAGCAAGAATAAAATTAGGACACATTGCAGGCCATGCAGATGTAACGGAGGCCAGCTAGTAGTCGCTGTGCGAGTAAAACCTCACTCCTCTGATCTCAAGAGACGCACTAGCGACTGACGCTAGAGGTTGCAGCCTTTAGCCTCCTTGTCACTGTGTTCGTTCACACCGCCGCCGGC
Source organism: Coreius guichenoti (assembly GCA_039654105.1). NCBI lineage: Eukaryota > Metazoa > Chordata > Actinopteri > Cypriniformes > Gobionidae > Coreius > Coreius guichenoti. The sequence continues at coordinate 36,414,847 of CM077186.1, forward strand.
GAGAGCATCAAAATTCGCTCTGGCCGCCCTTCCAACAACACTGTAGAAAGATTCGTGGACGCTCTGATGCTCTGACATAGATCGAATGCTTGGTCTTTTTTTAAACTTTATTTAAAGGGGCCGCAAAGCAAACAAGCATGTTGATCGGTATTTGTGCAGACTGACCACAAGTAGGGTATAAGTTAACCTCATGAAATCTTTTAAATGTGAAAGAAATCGATCGATGGAAAGAACTTAACAATTATAGTTACATGTTTACTAATGAAATAAACCTATTAAAAGCCATTTGTGTGGTGTGGCTTTTGTGTTCATGGTTAAGTTTATAGGAGTTTAAACATGCAGTTTATAAGAGACGTTTAATAGCCTTGGTCTTTAATTAACATTAACATTCATTTGTGTGCAGCCTACATTACAATAACTGTCCTGGTTGAAGTGCAGCATTAATGCAATTGGTCAAATCGGTGTTGTTTTGAGCAAATTAATTGCATTCCCGCTGAAAAACAAGCGTTCTAGCGCGAAAATGTTGCCTATAAATAGTGTTGCGCGCCTTCTTATCAAACCCGCCACAGCAATGATCAACCTCTCCTCCATTTTGCTTGGGAACTAATGTGATCGGAACCAAAGTTTACAGGACTGCGTTCTCTGGGATCCTCTCAAGCGGAGGGCTTCTACATTCCGATTGGTTGCCGCCGAACCATAGCATTGCATAGCTCATTACCATAAAGTTGACCTGATTTCAACTCTCCTCGATGCCCAAATCATCCAAGACGTGCCGCGCCGCTCTCGCCGGAGCTCACCGCCGGCTCCCATTGAAAATGAATGACTTCCAGCCACTTTGACGTTTTCGTCGCCGGCGGTATGAACGCACAGTTAGAGCGTCCTACTCTCATGCCGGCGGATCCGAGTTCGAGTCCCACTTAGAGCGGGCGGTTCGAACAGGAGGGGTTACACAGACTTGAACCTGCATCATTTACAAGTACCACTGCTCAGTGTGTCTGTAGCTCTCTACTCTTCTGAGGCTCTAAGCGTACGTGAGCTCGTCTCTGCGTGTGTTAGACTGGAGATCCTCCGATGAGATCCTGTAGCCCTACAGCTGTTTAGCACGCACCGCCTCTCGCCGCTGAGCGCTGGTTTGTTATGCTGCTAAAACTAATGCCTTGTCTGCATGTGTACGGACAAGACATTTGTCATTTAGAGTGGCATTTCTACAGACACTGTGTGTGTGTGTGTGTGTGTGTGTGTGTGTGTTATAAATAGGTCTCTCTCGCTGTAGCCAGGTGGAATTGATGCGCTTCAGCACATTTTGCAGGTTGTCGTCAGTGGAGGATTTAATTTTTACAGTCCTGACAGCGCGAGGTCTCGAGCTCAAGAGATGCTACGCCCGAGTGACGCCACCGCTGTGCAAATGTTAGACGTGTTTGCGGACACAGCATCGGCGCGCTGCACACACACACGCGCGCAGACAAAACACCCATCGCTCTAGTGTCACAGAAATAGGGTCAGACATATGACGCATCTGCCGCCCTCTCTTTGTCTGTAGATGTCATACAGCTGGAGGAAGTGCCCACTTTATTTTGGAGCTTCTCTGCTTGCCAAAAGTGTGCAGTGTACAGCCAGAGCACACTGAGAGAGATACTGTTTCCCACAATGCACTGCTCTCGACTTGACCTTGTGAAGTGTAAGTGAAGTTAGCAGAAGTGAAATCACCTGCTATTTTTAACATCTTTTTTTGGCTAATTTTTGATCAAGCTGGTAAATTACTTTTACACAAAATTGATTTAAAATCAAAATAAATATTCATGTCCCAGATTTCTGGACTGCAGTGATTATCTGTCCGTCCGTCCGTCCGTCCGTCTATCGCTCTCTATCTGTCTGTCTGTCTGTCTGTCTATCACTCTATCCTTCTATCTGTCTGTCTGTCTGCCTATCACTCTATCCTTCTATCTCTCTGTCTGTCTATCACTCTATCCTTCTATCTGTCTGTCTTTCTGTCTGTCTGCCTATCGCTCTATCCTTCTATCTCTCTGTCTGTCTATCACTCTATCCTTCTATCTCTCTATCTCTCTATCTGTCTGCCTATCACTCTATCCTTCTATCTCTCTATCTGTCTGCCTATCACTCTATCCTTCTATCTCTCTATCTGTCTGCCTATCACTCTATCCTTCTATCTCTCTATCTGTCTGCCTATCACTCTATCCTTCTATCTCTCTATCTGTCTGCCTATCACTCTATCCTTCTATCTCTCTATCTGTCTGTCTGTCTGCCTATCACTCTATCCTTCTATCTCTCTATCTGTCTGCCTATCACTCTATCCTTCTATCTCTCTATCTGTCTATCTGTCTGTCTATCACTCTATCCTTCTATCTCTCTATCTGTCTGTCTGTCTGCCTATCACTCTATCCTTCTATCTCTCTATCTGTCTGTCTATCACTCTATCCTTCTATCTGTCTGTCTGTCTGCCTATCACTCTATCCTTCTATCTCTCTATCTGTCTGTCTGTCTGCCTATCGCTCTATCCTTCTATCTCTCTCTGTCTGCCTATCACTCTATCCTTCTATCTCTCTATCTGTCTGTCTATCGCTCTATCCTTCTGTCTCTCTGTCTGCATATCACTCTATCCTTCTATCTCTCTATCTGTCTGTCTATCACTCTATCCTTCTGTCTCTCTATCTGTCTGTCTATCACTCTATCCTTCTATCTCTATATGTCTGTCTGTCTATCACTCTATCCTTCTATCTCTCTATCTGTCTGTCTGTCTGCCTATCACTCTATCCTTCTATCTCTCTATCTGTCTGCCTATCACTCTATCCTTCTATCTCTCTATCTGTCTGTCTGTCTGCCTATCTCTCTATCTGTCTGTCTGTCTGCCTATCACTCTATCCTTCTATCCTTCTATCTCTCTCTGTCTGCCTATCACTCTATCCTTCTATCTCTCTATCTGTCTGTCTATCGCTCTATCCTTCTATCTCTCTATCTGTCTGTCTATCACTCTATCCTTCTATCTCTCTATCTGTCTGCCTATCACTCTATCCTTCTATCTCTCTATCTGTCTGTCTATCGCTCTATCCTTCTATCGCTCTCTGTCTGCCTATCACTCTATCCTTCTATCTCTCTATCTGTCTGTCACTCTATCCTTCTGTCTCTCTATCTGTCTGTCTGTCTATCACTCTATCCTTCTATCTCTCTATCTGTCTATCACTCTATCCTTCTATCTCTCTATCTGTCTGTCTGTCTATCACTCTATCCTTCTATCTGTCTGTCTGTCTGCCTATCACTCTATCCTTCTATCTCTCTATCTGTCTGTCTGTCACTCTATCCTTCTGTCTCTCTATCTGTCTGTCTATCACTCTATCCTTCTATCTCTATCTGTCTGTCTGTCTATCACTCTATCCTTCTATCTCTCTATCTGTCTGTCTGCCTGCCTATCACTCTATCCTTCTATCTCTCTATATGTCTGTCTATCACTCTATCCTTCTATCTCTCTATCTGTCTGCCTATCACTCTATCCTTCTATCTCTCTATCTGTCTGTCTGCCTATCACTCTATCCTTCTATCTCTCTATCTGTCTGTCTATCACTCTATCCTTCTATCTCTCTATCTGTCTGTCTGCCTATCACTCTATCCTTCTATCTCTCTATCTGTCTGCCTATCACTCTATCCTTCTATCTCTCTATCTGTCTGCCTATCACTCTATCCTTCTATCTCTCTATCTGTCTGCCTATCACTCTGTCTGTCTATCACTCTATCCTTCTATCTCTCTATCTGTCTGTTTATCACTCTATCCTTCTATCGCTCTATCCTTCTATTGCTCTATCCTTCTATCGCTGTATCGCTCTCTGTCTGTCTGTCTATCACTCTATCCTTCTATCGCTCTCTGTCTGTTTATCACTCTATCCTTCTATCTCTCTATCTGTCTGTCTATCACTCTATCCTTCTATCGCTCTATCTGTCTGTCTATCGCTCTATCCTTCTATCTCTCTATCTGTCTGTCTATCGCTCTATCCTTCTATCTCTCTATCTGTCTGTCTGCCTATCACTCTATCCTTCTATCTCTCTATCTGTCTGTCTATCACTCTATCCTTCTATCGCTCTATCTGTCTGTCTATCGCTCTATCCTTCTATCTCTCTATCTGTCTGTCTATCGCTCTATCCTTCTATCTCTCTATCTGTCTGTCTGCCTATCACTCTATCCTTCTATCTCTCTATCTGTCTGTCTATCACTCTATCCTTCTATCTCTCTATCTGTCTGTCTGCCTATCACTCTATCCTTCTATCTCTCTATCTGTCTGTCTATCACTCTATCCTTCTATCGCTCTATCTGTCTGTCTATCGCTCTATCCTTCTATCGCTCTGTCTATCTCTCTGTCTGCCTATCGCTCTATCCTTCTATTGCTCTATCCCTCTATCACTCTCTCTCTCTGTCTGTCTGTCTATCGCTCTATCCCTCTATCGCTCTCTCTCTGTCTGTCTGTCTATCGCTCTATCCTTCTATCGCTCCATCTGTCTTTCTATCTATCTAATGTTCTATTCTATTTATTGTTCTCTCATTCATTCTGTCTGTTGTTTGTCTGTTCTATCCTTTGTCCACTTGTAAATCTATGTTTTTTATTGTTCTATCTGTCTGTTTGCAATCACTCAAGTTGGCAATGTAATGAGGTCAGTTAGAACAGTTAGGCAGGTTAGAAAGGTTTTTGTTGCATAATATTTCATATGCTTTTTAGTAGGTGGTAATATACAGTGTATATTGTGCCGTGTACTTTCACGCATTGTGAGGTCATGTAACAATATATCATACTATTGTTTGAAATACGGTTGCATAAACTGTAGACAGTATATGCAGAATTCAGTCTATTATTGTATGTATTTTTTTTTTGCATTGCATTGCAGTAATGAGAATTTGGGGGTTAAATGTGCTTAAATGTCACATTGCAAAAAACAAACAAACTACTGTATAGTATGCAGTAAGCAGTACACTATCTTAATCTAATCATTGTAGAATGCTAGGGAAATAGGCATGAACGAATTAAACAAATGGATAATAGTGAGAATGGTAAACTACTGAATGCATTCAGGTCCAGATTATTCTTCTGAACAGATGTTCTGTATACAGAGAGAGGATATAAAAATGTGGCGTATGTAAACGGTCAAAGCTGCCAGAGTAGACGATGGCCCAGAATCCGCTTCAGCACACCGCTTTGTTTGCTTACGAGTGGCGAAACACATGATGTGTAGAAACAAGGCCAGATTCTCTCGGTCTGTGATACGCGCACGGATGCCGAGGAGTGAGCCACGGCTCCCTGGCACGAACACATTCAAATTATCCAATAAAAACGTGTGAAATGGGTGGCGGAACGCCGGCCGAGGACATGCCAAAAGAAATAAACATCAGCTCTCTTTCGCACAAACCGGGAGCAACTGAGACACGAGGTGGGGAGAGGACAGGAACACGCTATCTGCTCCGACAGAACGCAGGAGCTGAGTCAGATAGTGGCATTAGTGTTTGTAATCAAAGCGGTGACATGTGTTTGCAGAACGCCATCAGCTCAGTCAAACCAAATGTGCCGCTTAAAGGTACACCGTCTCGAAGGCCACTTCCAAACATACAAAAAACAACGACAGCTGACTGTGACGTAGAGCGCTCAGAAGTGTGAAGTGAACGTGTGAGTGTATGATTTGTGTGTAATTGAGGCTGGTGCTGTGCTAGGTGTTGTTTCTGACCATTTGCTTGTAGAAACGTCACACTAGTATGTGTCTGGTGGAGATAAATGGCGTCTTCGATCAGCCTTGAAACCAGAAGCAGAGCTTATTCATCTGTAGAAATGTGCAGCGGTGCGTGTGTAAAGCGATGTATGGCTGTTGTACTTTTACATGTCATCTGCATGTGCTGCATTTAGGTCTTCTGGGGAAATGCATGCTAATCTGCTTGAGTGACAAGAATCTGTTTGTGTGAATCCCACGAAAACATCCTTTGTTTATAAGGAATTATACGAAATGGAATTATGTCACATTTTCAGCATCTTCATTGCTATTATACAGTATTTTTTTGTATTTTATTATTTTTTTGTGTGTGTATATATGTGTGTGTGTGTGTGTGTGTGTGTGTGTGTGTGTGTGTGTGTGTGTGTGTGTGTGTGTGTATATATATTCACTTCACATGTCAGTGGTCATAAAGGCGGTGTACATATACATATATATATATATATACACATACACATATTTTATATATATGTGTATATATATGTATGTATATATATATATATATATATATATATATATATATACATATATATGTGTGTGTGTGTGTATATATATATATATATATATATATATATATATATAATGTGTGTGTATATATATATATATATACATGTGTGTGTGTGTGTGTATATATATGTATATGTATATGTACACCGCCTTTATGACCACTGACATGTGAAATGAATAACACTGATTATATCTTTATCACGACACCTGTTAGTGGGTGGGATATATTAGGCAGCAAGTGAACATTTTGTCCTCAAAGTTGATGTGTTAGAAGCAGGAAATGGGCAAGCGTAAGGATTTGAGCGAGTTTGACAAGAGCCAAATTGTGATGGCTAGACGACTGGGTCAGAGCATCTCCAAAACTGCAGCTCTTGTGGGGTGTTCCCGGTCTGCAGTGGTCAGTATCTGTCAAAAGTGGTCCAAGGAAGGAACAGTGGTGAACCGGCGACAGGGTCATGGGCGGCCAAGGCTCATTGATGCACATGGAGAGCGAAGGCTGGCCCTTGTGGTCCGATCAAACAGACGAGCTACTGTAGCTCAAATTGCTCAAGAAGTTAATGCTGGTTCTGATAGAAAGGTGTCAGAATGCACAGTGCATCACAGTTTGTTGTGTATAGGGCTGCATAGCCACAGACCAGTCAGGGAAAGCAGTGGGCACGGGAGCATCAGAACTGGACCACGGAGCAATGGAAGAAGGTGGCCTGGTCTGATGAATCACGTTTTCTTTTACATCACGTGGATGGCTGGGTGCGCGAGCGTCGCTTACGTGGGGAACACATGGCACCAGGATGCACTATGGGAAGAAGGCAAGCCGGCGGAGGCAGTGTGATGCTTTAGGCAATGTTCTGGTGGGAAACCCTGCCATCCATGTGGATGTTACTTTGACACGTACCACCTACCTAAGAATTGTTGCAGACCATGTACCCCTTTCATGGAAACTGCAGAATTCAGCAGGATAATGCGCCCTGCCACAAAGCAAAAATGGTTCAGGAATGGTTTGAGGAGCACAACAACGAGTTTGAGGTGTTGACTTGGCCTCCAAATTCCCCAGATCTCAATCCAATCAAGCATCTGTGGGATGTGCTGAACAAACAAGTCTGATCCATGGAGGCCCCACCTCGCAACTTACAGGACTTAAAGGATCTGCTGCTAACATCTTGGTGCCAGATACCACAGCACACCTTGAGGGGTCTAGTGGAGTCCATGTCTCAACGGGTCAGGGCTGTTTTGGCAGCAAAAGGGGGACCAACACAATATTAGGATTGTGGTCATAATGTTATGCCTGATCGGTGTGTGTATGTATGTATGTATATGTGTGTATATATATATATATATATATATATATATATATATATACACACACATACACATACATACATATATATATATATCGGTCACAAGTTTGGAAACATTGCTATTTTTAATGTTTTTGAAAGAAGTCAAGCCTGCATTTATTTGATCAAAAATTCAGAAAAATACCCAGTAATATTGTGAAATATTATTACAATTTAAAATAATGGTTTTCTATTTTACTATACTTTAAAATATAATTTATTTCTGTGTGTAAAGCTAAATTTTCAGCATCATTACTCCAGTCTTCAGTGTCACATGATCCTTCAGAAATATTCTAATATGCTGATTGTAATAATTGTAATAATATTTCAATGTATAAAATATTCATATTACATAAAAGCAAATAAGATATTATTTTTTTTATTCATTTATTTATTGCATCTAGTAAAGAGAATTTGGGGGTTAAATGTGCTTAATTGTCATAAATAATGTCACATTGCAAAAAATTTTTTAAATAATCCTAAAAATAGGCTTTGCTTTCTTTATGAAAAAAATATAATTTCTTATTTCTTGATTTTGATTTTTGGGTGAGATTTGACCTAGATATGTTCTCAAGAGGTTTCATGAGTTTTTTTTTTTTTTTTTTTTGCTGTGCATTTCAAACTTTATCACTTTATATCAACAGTACACAAAATGCATGAGCTAAATTATGACAAGTATCAATGAGCTTCCACCGTGATTCTTTAACTGACACGCTTTACCCCATTGGTCAGTGCAACACTGTTATGGTGTTCATGTGCTCTTGTCTCATCAAATTTTGAAGGCACCAGTCGATATTGTAAGTTTGACTGAACAATAGCATGTGCATCACAGAGAACTTCAGCTGGCTGTATAGGATCCATTATTTTTCGCTCCCAGACTTCCAGGGGCTCCTCGGTTGGTTTGAACTCCCACTGTCTGTTTAGGGCAACAGAAGTCTGGAATCTCCAGAGTTTTCATTTAACATGGCGTCGAGCTGTGAAGTGTAATTTCAGTGGAATCTAAACACACTAATTGAATATCATAACTTTGTGAAGCTGCTTCTCCTAAAGGTACCTGAAATTTTAATTTAGACTTCAAAAGAGCTCCGACTTTAAAGTAAATCTATTGTTTTTCATTTAGACTTGCAATTTTCTCCTCTCTCTCTCTCTCACAAGCGGCGCGCCGTACGTAGTTATGATTGATCTGGTAATTAAAATATGCAGAGAAGGAAAAAATATTAACCGCTTCTTTTTGTTTTAGAAAACAGCCAACTGTTTTTTTTTCTCACCGCAGCAGATAATTAAATTTTGCACATTGATGTTCTTTACGCGGCATTCATCTCCCTCATTATTTTTCCATTTTCATCTTTCTGCCGAGAGATCGATAGATTGATAAGATGATGTTGCTAATCTTAAATTATTTAAGAGGAGAAAAGTTACACTTACTTTGCTGCTGGCAAAGTGTTTGAACTTTCATTCTCTTCTGGAATTGCATGCAATCCTTCATTCCAGCGCACCGTCACAAACAAAAGCACTCGCCTACAGAGTTACAGTCGCTACGTCAGAGCAGGAGGAATACATTCATTCATTCCGTTTATTTTTCTCGGAAAATATATACAGTAGGATGCTGTGCATTACAGATCGATGGTTGTCAAGACTAATACCCCAAACGAAGAGAGAAATGGCAATTCAAAGAGAGAGCATAAAGTAGGCCAATTAGTACCTTGGGAGCGTTTTGCGGGGAGAGATAGCGCCGCGACGTGTCATTTGCGCTAACGTTGAGGCCGATTGTTTATAATATGACCTGACAGTTTGGGGCTCTCCAGTATCGGATTAAGCACAATACTAATTAACATTTGGCTGTGCGAGAAGCTGGTGTGGAGCATCAACAGGAGAGAGTTTATAAAAGCCAAGCAGAAGACTTCTGGAGGAAGCCTACATAAAACAAATCCTTTGAGATTTCTGGCTTCCTACATTTGAAATCTTGAGATTTGATCAAACCACTAACCCTAAAATATTTAACTTTGCCATGTAAATTTGTGCTAAATTAATGATTTTTATTCTTACTGTATCTTCATGATCTTACTGTATGTTACTGTTTATAATCTCGCGCTCAGGTTTCTCCTGAAAGAAATGTTTAGTTCAATTAAAGTGGCGTCTATTCATCCTCTTGGTTCCTGTGGTGATGGTGATTGTCACCCTTTTAATTGGGTCTCAAGGGATTAGTGTCAAGGGCTCTCTTTTTCTTTTTTCCTCGTTTTCCCCAGAGTATCTATTGACCACTGACAGGTGTGAAAGGACCAGCCGGAGAACAGGTTCACGTTTCTTTTGGCTGTAGAGCGTCACCTTTAGTCCTGCACTGAGCTCACAGCTCCGATAAGATTTATTTTCCTTCTATCATCAAGAGAGCAGAGCTGGGATCAGTGTTGTGAGAAACTAGCTAAACGTAGTGCTACTAACATAACTGCATTTGTCTGTATGGGTGACAGAAGTTTGGCTGTTTTAATAATAGTTTCGCTTTTCCAGTAACAAGCAAATGTAAGTAGTGTAGTGTGACAAAATGTTACATCGCTGGATTTGTGTCATACTGCACCTATCTATCTATCTATCTATCTATCTATCTATCTATCTATCTATCTATCTATCTATCTATCTATCTATCTATCTATCTATCTATCTATCTATCTATCTATCTGTCTGTCTATCATCTATCTTTCTTTCTTTCTTTCTTTCTTTCTTTCTGGACACAATAGTAAGTCTGAATCATTTCAGCAGTTCTGATGGTTTTAGTTGTTCGTTGATCATATCAATTGTAGGAAAATAATACTGTTGGGTCAGCATTTTTTGTTTTTGATTTGTTTCTAGTATACAGTGTATACTAGTATAAAGTATTTGATACACTGCCGATTTTGCAGGTTTTCCTACTTACAAAGCATGTAGAGGTCTGTAATTTTTATCATAGGTACACTTCAACTGTGAGTGACGGAATCTAAAACAAAAATCCAGAAAATCACATTGTATGATTTTTAAATAATTAATTTGCATTTTATTGCATGACATAAGTATTTGATCACCTACCAACCAGTAAGAATTCCGGCTCTCACAGACCTGTTAGTTTTTCTTTAAGAAGCCCTCCTGTTCTCCACTCATTACCTGTATTAACTGCACCTGTTTGAACTTGTTACCTGTATGAAAGACACCTGTCCACACACTCAATCAAACAGACTCCAACCTCTCCACAATGGCCAAGACCAGAGAGCTGTGTAAGGACATCAGGGATAAAATTGTAGACCTGCACAAGGCTGGGATGGGCTACAGGACAATAGGCAAGCAGCTTGGTGAGAAGGCAACAAATGTTGGCGCAATTATTAGAAAATGGAAGAAGTTCAAGATGACGGTCAGTCTCCTCGGTCTGGGGCACCATGCAAGATCTTACCTCGTGGGGCATCAATGATCATGAGGAAGGTGAGGGATCAGCCCAGAACTACACGGCAGGACCTGGTCAATGACCTGAAGAGAGCTGGGACCACAGTCTCAAAGAAAACCATTAGTAACACACTACTTGCCATTGACCATCTGGATGATCCATAGGAGGAATGGGAGAAGGTCATGTGGTCTGATGAGACAAAAATAGAGCTTTTTGGTCTAAACTCCACTCGCCGTGTTTGAAAGAAGAAGAAGGATGAGTACAACCCCAAGAACACCATCCCAACCGTGAAGCATGGAGGTGGAAACATCATTCTTTGGGGATGCTTTTCTGCAAAGGGGACAGGACGACTGCACCGTATTGAGGGGAGGATGGATGGGGCCATGTATCGCGAGATCTTGGCCAACAACCTCCTTCCCTCAGTAAGAGCATTGAAGATGGGTCGTGGCTGGGTCTTCCAGCATGACAACGACCCGAAACACTCAGCCAGGGCAACTAAGGAGTGGCTCCGTAAGAAGCATCTCAAGGTCCTGGAGTGGCCTAGCCAGTCTCCAGACCTGAACCCAATAGAAAATCTTTGGAGGGAGCTGAAAGTCCGTATTGCCCAGCGACAGCCCCGAAACCTGAAGGATCTGGAGAAGGTCTGTATGGAGGAGTGGGCCAAAATCCCTGCTGCAGTGTGTGCAAACCTGGTCAAGAACTACAGGAAACGTATGATCTCTGTAATTGCAAACAAAGGTTTCTGTACCAAATATTAAGTTCTGCTTTTCTGATGTATCAAATACTTATGTCATGCAATAAAATGCAAATTAATTATTTAAAAATCATACAATGTGATTTTCTGGATTTTTGTTTTAGATTCCGTCACTCACAGTTGAAGAGTACCTATGATAAAAATTACAGACTTCTACATGCTTTGTAAGTGGGCAAACCTGCAAAATCGGCAGTGTATCAAATACTTGTTCTCCCCACTGTATGTGTGTGTGTGTGTATGTGTGTGTGTGTGTGTATATAAATATATAAATATATAAATGTTTCCTGAGCAGCAAATCATCATATTAGAATGATTTGTTTGTTTTTTTTATAAAATAAATGCAGCCTTGGTGAGCAGAAGTCTTTTAAAAACATTAAAAATCTTACCGATCCCAAACTTTTGAATGGCAGTGTATATATTCATATTATATTTAAAATTAATGTTCAAAGTTGTGAATAAAACATATAATTGGAATATGTCATTTACTGTTTCAGTCTTTCTTAAAAATGTCACGTTTAATTAAAAATGTTACTTGTAATCTTTGTAATCTTTGTGAAGTTTACTAGCAATTTTCTGAGTGGAATTTGTTTTTAAAGTAAACTATTTATCTATAATCTAAATCTAATTATATATAATTGTAATTTAATTATGTAGTCTGCTAATTATCTGAATGTGGTTAGCTATTTGCTTAATTGTTTTTTTCGACACCAATATATAGTCAAGTATAAATTGGAAAGTAGGGTTGGGAGAGAGTGAATAAGATCAGGACGTTTTTAGCTGATATTCCGCTTATTTTAATTCTCATATAGAGACACTTTTCACCATCCAATCAGTTCCTGATGGATAATATCAAGTCCCACCCAAAATTTTTTTATTTTGAATGTCCTGTTTCACTCAGAAATGCATTGCATAAGGATGGATTTTCAAACCGCTTTTTGTCATAGTGTCGGTAGTATATGTAAATGAACAATGTTTACTCGTTCTCCATGTTACCTGGACTGAGAAATTCATGTTTATTTGTCAGCAAAACATGTCATCCGGCGGACTTTTGAAAGCCTCAGGGCTTTCGTGAAAACTACAGATTGTTCTTCCGCATTTTTGTTCCCCCCCCTCCACAGACAGTCGGATCGGAAGAGGGTTATTAACAAAACAGTTATTGTAAGGGTGATTTATCACTGAAAATTGTATCGTACTATGTCTACACTTTAACAGTGTTATGGTAAAAATTTTAAATTATGGCAACAGCTTTACCCTTTGCTGTGGTGGGTTGGGCAGAACTGACGGAATGGCAGTTTCTTTCAAGGGTACATAACACACACAGTTTCTGCCAGTCTCATGTTAATCTTGAGTACCTATAGAGTAGTATTGTATCCTTCATATCTCCAAAGAGTCTTTAGTTTTATCATATTTATAAACGACAGATACGCTGTACCGATTCTTTCCGAAAAGAGCAGAGCTCGTGGAGGTGTGCAGTGGGTGGAGCTAAAGAGTCACGAGCACACACACACACACACACACACACAATACATCACGGCATTATCCCTGGATAACTTTCGATTCACTATACGTTTGTGTTGTTCACATTATATGCACTTACGCGCCGCTTGCCAACAAACCACAGACATTTGAGGCGGTTTCACTCACCGCCTGCGGTTTTGACTCATGACCGGGAACAAACAAACACACTTGCAGAACTCTGTTGCTGCGCCGGAAAAACAAACTGCATCCACTGTTTCCTTAACGCTGGTTTATTTGGGAAGCTGAACAAGGTTATCTTTCCCTCACAACCAGAAACACACTTCTTTAGTGACATTGGTGACATTTCGTGGTCTAAAAACAAAATGACAGCACTGCCGACGGCTTCCATAACCCGAATAAAGCTTGTTGATGGGCGGCTCTTCTTCTCTCTCTGGTTGATGTGCGCATGCGTTCATCCGGGAGAAGTGCCCATACAAGGAATCCCGCCCTTTATGACGTCATACAGGGCCATACTCGAAAAAAGCTTTCCGAAACTTGTTAGAATCCTGAATCCTGAATCCTTTGAAATTTTGGCATGTTTAGCATGAGAATCCAACTCTTTAACAGTGTAAATAAGTCAGAATGCATGAAATAGCATTAGACCCCCCCCCCTTCAGTTTTTCCACTCCGTTTGGCCTAAAACAATGTGTTCATGCTCATCCAGTCTGAAATGTTGAACAATCCAGGTCGACACCATTATGACTAAAAGTTTGCTAAGTATTTCCTACCAAAGCAAGGTAGTATTTGACTCTGGTTAAGCATATCCATAGACTAGTGGGAGTGGCCTTGGACGGCAACATGCCCAGTGCATTATGGGTGTTGAAGTTTTTCTACCTATTTTGCAAAAGGAAAGACAACAGCCTTTTTTCTCTGATCAGGTTGCACAGAATTTCCGCCTATCTAATGTATAGGCAGCCAAGTTTTATTGAAAGCTCATTTTGTCAGCGCGTGAAGTATCCCTTTAAATGGGTCAAATGGGTTTCAAATGCAGTTTCTTGTTGAAATTGAGTATGTTTTTTGCTAGAGTTTCAGAGTAGCTTCACAAACAGGACTTTACTGCTATAATTGTGAGCATGTTTGTCTGCTTGAGTGTGTTTGTAGTACTGTATATGTGAAGAATGACTGGAGGTGCACAGAGATCTGGCGATAGAGCAGTTTTATTACATTTCATATTGAGACCAATTTTGTCCAGTGGTCTGGAGGACAGACATCTATTCCCCGACTAAATCAACTCGGTGTCTCAGTCCCGCAGTTCAAACATGCACATGCAGTCACGTGCGCTCTTCTTCACATGCACTGCTGCTTTCTGCTTTGTTTAGTGTTCACTTTCTTTGAGGCTGTGCAGACTTTCAAAAATGCATTTTAAGATTTAGCAGATGAATTGCAGGAATTTAACATACATTTAATTGCTTTAATCATCGTTTTGCAAGCCAGGCAGATTCGTATCCCCGTCTGAAGCGCTGTATTCATACTGTCAAAGATCCATCACACATGAGGGTTTATCTAACGGACAGAGGGCAATGTGTTGCCGCAGTTTACCATGGTTAATCCCGTTTACCTGCACACGATTCGTGAGCCAGAAGACTCTATTTATATTGTTTTTAAAGGCTGTTTCATCAGGGATGGGGAGTGTGTAATGGGAAGTGTCATTTAAATGCTAACTGCATCTATTCGACATATAAATAGAAACATGGCTTCTTTGTGATTTTCCACTATCACATTGGAGTGTTTGCTTCCTTTTAACTGCAGAAAGATTTTAAAATAACAATCTGTAATTGAGACGACTGACAAGTCGATAGTACAATAACAGATGCTAACAAACAATAACACAGTGTTTCTTTGACTTTAGGCACAATTATGTCCCGGGGCAGATTTTCATTTAAACGAACAGATTTCAACTTCTTCATTTATTTTTGCTACTTCTCAAATGTTTATGTAGGGATTTTGTTGTTTTACTCTATATACAATATTACAATATTAAAATATGAAAATCCATCCAAAAAATATTTATTGCATTCACTGTAACAAGGACACTTTAACATAAAGTGTAACCAAAAATACACTCTAAAAAACACTGGGATTTGGGTTGTTTTTAACCCAAGGGCTGGGTAAATATAGGACACATGTTGGGTTAATTTTACACAGCAAATTGGGTTGTTTATCTAACCCAGCATAATGGGTTGATTCATTTTTACTATAATACTAGCTGCTTTTTTTAACTTCAAACATGAAATAATGTTTACGAATTATCTTAAATCCTCTAAACTTTTTAAAAATACTCCACACAACCAATGGTTTGCATAATAATTCCTTTATTTTCGATAATATTTTACAGTATAGCATATTTTATATCGTTTTTAATACATATTGCCTACATTTAAGCCCGTTTAACTAATATTAGAAGTAAAAAAGTAAACATTTAGAAGTAATTCAAGTGTAAGCGACCAGTCTCTGTTGTCCTGTTTCCACCGTAACCCTGGATCTTGTGCCGGAGCTTGTCATGTTCAGCGGGGGAACTTCTAACTGCTGACCGCCGCCCTGCGTTTCACTCGTAGCCAAAATATGCTGTGACTAGCTCTATAACCTGTCCATATACAAACAGCTCTGAGGACATGTTTTAACATCCTAAGTATTTATATTTAGTATCTTTTTGATTAAAATCATGAAATTTTATGCAAGGCATATCAGGGGTTTCCATCACGCGAAAAGACCGACGTGACTCTCGTTTAGGTGACTCACACAAAAAAAAAAAACTACTACAGACGTTGTTACGTCTGACCCGGGATCTGGGTAACACAAAAACTACCCAAACACTGGGTTGTTACGTCTGACCCAGGATCTGGGTAACACAAAAACTACCCAAACACTGGGTTGTTACGTCTGACCCAGGATCTGGGTAACACAAAAACTACCCAAACACTGGGTTGTTACGTCTGACCCGGGATCTGGGTAACACAAAACTACCCAAATACTGGGATGTTACGTCTGACCCGGGATGTGGGTAACACAAAAACTACCCAAACACTGAAAAAATAACCCCAAAAAATGACCCAAAAGGCTCAACCCAGGATTTGGGTAGAAAAAATAACCCAAGATTTTTGTGTAATTAACAAAAAGGTAAAAAAAAAAAAAAAAGTAAGCCATTTCAATATTTATCTGGTTGTGTTTATGTGCCCATAGTTGAAGAAACACCCATAATGCACTGCTATAGTGACCCCACTGTCTTTAGTAAGCAACTGATGACTCATGTAATGTAGATTTGTTTGATTTCTCTATATTGTGTTTTTCAGGATTTTTTCTTAGTTTGATGCATGATGGGAGAAGTATTTGTTGATCGCTGATATCTCATGATTCCTGCTTGCTGACACTCTAAAAAATGCAGGGTTAAAAGCAACCCAGTGTGGGTCATTTTGGCAACCCAGCGCTGGGTCAAAAAGGGACGAACCCACCCAGCGCTGGGTTTATAGTTTAACCCAACATGCTGAGCTGTTTTATTAAACTCAATTATTTTTTGAAAATTTAACCCAAAATATGTTTTAAATTAAATTCACACGCAATGTGACTACAGGAACAACACAGGCAACAGGTAATAATCAAAAGGTGAATTTTTTTTAAAGCAAGAACACCAGAAATTGACAAAAATATAAGCAAACATAAAACCGTACATGTATGAGAAAAAGTGCAGAAAAGAATGGCAACTCGTTTCAATGAATTTGCTTTTGAAAACTTTAATATTTAATAATTCAAGAACAAATTTGACCAGTTATTTTGTAGATTTTTTTCTGAAGACATAAATCAAAATGTTTGTCATAATTGTCTTTTTATGCCATAATTTTGACTTTTTATGTCATCGTTATTTACCAAAGCATGATTTTTTTTCCCTTATGTAATAGAAATTGGTTTCCATAGAAATTTGCAATTCTATGTGGTGCCACTAGAGTTCATATGTTTAAAAGTGAACATAAAACGGCATTCACAACCCATTTTACCTCTGTAAAATGAACTTTATCGGTCAGAAATTGATTGGATCCTGAAAAGTAAATGTTTGAGAGAAGAGATTTAAGTATAAGAGACACAATGTAAAATTTTCTTTTTTCTTGGAAGAATAAGACCAGGAATGGGTATTACGGAAGTAAGCAGTGTTAAATTTGATTTCGTCTTGTCTTGAAATCTTGTTTTTGTATGCTGTCCCATTAGGAGGAACAATGCATCATCTGGGTCACCGAAAGGAAGTGCTATTACACTGAACGTGTCCGGCCAAGAAACTGGCATTTAAACAAACAGACTGAATTTACGTTACGGCTCTTAGAGTTTGGCAGGGAGACGCGGCGCTCTGCGGAGGCTTTGGCCGATGTCCAGGTGGTCGCGGAGGAGGAAGTCCCAGCCTGGAGAGTTATGGGACTCATCAGCGTTCACTGCAGCTCCTCTGGGTCTCATTCCGCTCGCTGCTGATTTATACCACGTGAGGGGAGGAAAGAGGTCTCGCAGGTCATATTCATACATGCCTAAGTGGCTTGAAATTATTATCTGCTTATCACCAGCCGATCCGTATCATTTTTCACCTGTCGGGACTTTTAAAATAACCTGCAAATGCTCACAGGCATCATTCACACATGCGGCGTCAGTTGTGCTGCGTCTTATTCATATCATATCACCTTCTAATATAATGTTTTCACACAAACTAAAAGAGTCGTGCAGACGTGCAGGTCTAGGTTAATACCTCGCTTTGTTCCGACCGGCTGCTAATTATAGCAGGTGATGACACACCTTCACGCCGCGCCGGTGATCCGTCATTTGACAGCCCGATGTGAGAGCTGTGAAAAAGGAAGGATATCTCTCTGTGAAATATGCATGACATCAAAAAGCCTTAAAGGTTATTACAAATTAATAATGAGAGGATAAAGTTGTAAAAAATAGCCCGGCCGTGGTGGGTGGGGTGCTTTAAATGTTTAATGTCTCATGCGGTGCTTGTAGATGACCAGCAAACTCGTCTCCTCGTCTCTTGCGCCAATGTTGGAGCTCTTCAGTGGGCGAATGGTTCAGGAAGGGTCAGGAGACTCGACTAGTCAATTAGTGAGGGTGCATGTGTTTCATTTTTAGCTGTGGAGCTTTAAAAGGGAAGAATGAAGAGACACACCATCTCTGAGAGAGTTTTAGCATGCCAACAATGTGCTTTAGTTGCTATAGTTTTTTTAATCGTTTTATTGTTTTTTATATATTTTATAATCTTAGTTAAAGTTTTAGTAATTTTGTTGCATTTTGTCATTTTTATTAGTCTGTTTTTTTTTTTAAAAGATATCTATATAGTTTGTATTAATTTTTATTTCAGTTGTTGTTTATTTTAATACATCAAGTTTTAAACATTGTATTTCAGTATATTAATATTTTTTCTTTCAAGTGACAAATATTTTAGTTAATTTAAAATATTTTTTTATTAATTTTTTTAATTATTATTATTTTTTTTAATTTCATGTTTAGTTTATTTTAGTACATCAAGTTAACTAAACAGAATTTAAAATGTTGCCTTGGCAACTAACAAAAATAAAATTTCATTTTAATCTTTGTTACAGTTTTAGTAATTTTGTTGTGTTTTGTCATTTTTATCTTCGTTTTTTTAATATATATATATATATATATATATATATATATATATATATATGAAGTTTGTATTAATTTTTTATTTCAGTTGTAGTTTATTTTAGGACATCAAGTTAAAAAACTAATTAGAAATGTTGCCTTAAAATAGGTTAAAGTTTTTAAACATTGTATTTCAGTAATATTTACTTTCAAGTGCCAAATGTTTTTTTTAATAGTGAATAATTTTAGTTAATTGTAAAATATTTTTTTAAATACATTTTTTAATTATTTTTTATTTATTTTATGTTTAGTTTATTTTAGTTAATCATGTTAAACTAAACATAATTTAAAATGTTGCCTTGGCAACTAACTGAAATAAAATTTCATTTTAATCTTAGTTAAAGTTTTTTGTTGTGTTTTTTTGTCATTTTTATTCATCTGTTTTTTTTTTTTAATATATATCTTGTTTGTATTCATTTTTATTTCAGTTGTAGTTAATTTTAATACATCAAGTTTTAAACATTGTATTTCAGTCATATTTATTTTCTTTCAAGTGACAAATATTTTTTAATAGTGAATCATTTTAGTTAATTTTAAAATATTTTTTATTCATTTTTTAATTATTTTTTTATTTATTTTATGTTTAGTTTATTTAAGTTAATCATGTTAAACTAAACAGAATATAAAATTTTGCCTTGGCAACTAACAGAAATAAAATTTCATTTTAATCTTAGTTAAAGTTTTAGTAATTTTGTTGTGTTTTTTGTCATTTTTCTTCTTTTTTAAAAATTAATTTCATCTTAATTTTTTTCTTCATTCGTTTTTTCCGTTGTTAAACTAGCAAAAGTGGATTCAGACACGCCCTAAGTGAACCTGCACCATGCGCTTCAGACCATGAGCTCAGAACAGTAAAATGAATTAACCATAAATGTGGAGCCCTGAGCCATCTGGATCATGACATTTGCTCTTAAATTATAAGTCTAAAGAACAACGAGCAAAATGTGTGCATGCACCTTGAAATGTGCTCTAGAGATCAGTTTTTGTTCCAAGAAACTACACCCACCCTGAGAAGAGATATTAAGGTTTTCCATTAATGACCATGGTTTTGCAATACCGATACATAGTTAATCACTCAAAAATAATTAGAAAATTAAAAATGCTCGCCCCATTGGACCGCTTGAGATGGATTGACCCTAATGTAAAATAAAATTGCTTTGATTGGGCTACTAAAACCAGAGAGCCTTTATCTCATGTGTCCACTTGATGCCAGATTTTGAGGGGAAAATGACTGGTCGTTCAGACTTATTTTGCTCAGCCCTATTACATTTCAATGAATACGCTATTTCTGCAAGTACCGCGACCGTTTCGTAGTCTGCTCGTATTCCTGTGACAGCACAAAAGACGGCGGCGGTTCTCTGCTGACATCTTCAAGCTCACTGAAGCTTCACTAAACAAGGAGCTGAAGTCTCTGCAGGTTTGCCAACACAGAAAACCACTCGGCGTCGCCTTTATTTTTTCATCATTTTTCCTCGCACTCTCATCTCCGAAGTGACTCGAACTGTCGCCCCCTGAACACTTCACAATAATGACAGAAGACACTGTACAAAATTGCCTTGTTTATGGCGGTAATGTTAGCTGTCTGTTCCGGTGTCGCTCTCGAAGCAGACGCGATCGTGGCAGCCGGTCTGAAGTGAATTTCTTGGGCGACTACCTGGAAACATCAACAGTCATTAATTATGCAAAACTCCACTTGCAGTGGGAGCCGAGGAGCTGCTCGCTGCAGCGGAGACGGCTCCTATTAGAGTCAATGCGCTCCTCAATGAGCCGCCGCTACGCAAATGCTCCAAACAGACTGACACATCCACACTCTTTCTAGCTGCTCCTCTCAAAGATGCAGTTTTATTGTGTTTGTGTTGAACGCTGCGCGGCGTTTAACTGAAGATGCGTTCTCCGTCCTTCATCAGTCACACAGTAATTCCCGCCGCTGCCACACTATATTTCTGTTCGCTCTCTGCCGTCTGATTGCCTGTGTACCGTCGGTTCGGCTCAGATGTAAAAACGGAGGGAATGTGACAGACCTGACACGTAATATTTCACTCTCCGATGGCTGGCTGCGACATTTGACGTTATTATAAAGTACTTTCGGCTGGGCTCCAGTGGTCTGTGAGAACTGGATCCATCTTGAGGTGTTTCACGGGGCGCTTTAGGACGTGTGTTAGCTTCCAATTAGACTAAGAAGGGGGCTGGGTCAATGCAACACAGTGATGGTGTCTGATGTACACCTTGCTATAATCATATACTATGGTATTTGCATTATGCTTTAGGGAATTCCTGAGTATTACCGTGGTACTTTATTGTTAGTGACCTAAGATCAGGAAGATTGACCTGGAGCTCAGATTTGACAAGAAAGTCTGCAGTCAAAATCAGAGATCGCAGTATGAGCTTAAACATGTCTCTGTTATCTGTTGACTCTGTCTGTTTTTATTTCTACTGAACATTAAACATCTGAGACACAGCTGATTCTTCAGTGAAACTGAGTTGTGCAACATTCAGAATTTAAAAAAAAGACAAATTTCAGTTAATCTGTGTGAATTTGAACTGAAATGGCCACAACATAAAGTTGAACTGTAATTTGAATTGGAATGACAGAATTGGAGTCTGTCTGTCTGTCTGTCTGTCTGTCTGTCTTTCCCTTCATCTATCTATCTATCTATCTGTCTGTCTGTCTGTCTGTCTGTCTGTCCATCCATCTGTCTTTCCATCTATCTATCCATCCTATCCCATCCCATCCTATCCTATCCTATCTATCTATCTATCTATCTATCTATCTATCTATCTATCTATCTATCTATCTATCTATCTATCTATCTATCTATCTATCTATCTATCTATCTATCTATCTATCTATCTATCTATCTATCTATCTATCTATCTATCTATCTATCTATCTATCTATCTATCTATCTATCTGTCCGTCCCATCCTATCCCATCTATCCAAGTTTCAATTACAGTTCTGCAGTATGCTTGCCAGCTCAATTTTATTAAAACTTCATTCAAAATCAGAAGCTTATTTGAAATTTAAAAGGCATCTCAATTCAATTCTGAATGGTGCACAACCCTGCTGAGAAGTCCATGAACTCTAAAGAGCTTTGAAAGAGGATTGTGCCGTTCTCTGACGCATTGTCAAAACAAATGCAGTAAATAAATGCAGAGAGATTTAGGTTAGTTTAGGTTGGTTTTGTGTGATGTTAGTGTTGGTTGAGGGCAAGTGATGATGGTTCTGATTTTAGCTCAGCTGTGTGTGTGTGTCCTGGTAAACTCTACATTATGGGGACAAAATTCCAAATCCTTGTCCTTGTGGGGATATTTTTGGTCCCCATGAGGAAAACAGCTTATAAATCACACTAAGGGATGTTTTCTGAAAATTTACAAATGCAGAAAGTTTTGTGTGATGGGTAGGTTTAGGGTTAGGGGATGGTATAAACAGTTAGTAGAGTTTAAAAATCATTATGGAAAGTCCCCATAAAACATGAAAACGTGTGTGTGTGTGTGTGCTTCTCCTCACCGTCATCTGTGGTCCGTGAGCCTCTCGTTTATCAGAGTTTTTTAGCTTTGAGCGGTTGCTCTGTTGGCATGATGTCCTGTTACAGTGAAACAAAGGCAGCGTTGACACTGGTAATTAATTAGGCTATTACGCCTTCTGCAATGATAATTGCCTGGCTGGAAAGTCACCAGCTCCGTGAGGGAGAGGAGAGGAGCCGCGGCGGGCCAGATCCATTCATCACGGACCAGACCCTCTCTTTCCTTCTCCACAGCGCTGGCTCACCTTGACTGGCACCCAAGTGCTCATAATGGATGAGTGGTGTAATGTGATACATGGAGAGATTGCTCCATACGGCTCGGGGGGTGTATGTTGGGTCTCGTCTCCGATAACTCTTGAGGTTCCTGAGGGTCATTTTCCGGCCCTCGGTTCACTCACAGGCCAGGAGGAAGGCTCTCCAGACAGCAGCTTTGATGCATTTATCTTAATGTCTCTGTCTTTATCTTAAAACTGAAATACAACTGCATCTATCTATCCATCTATCTATCTGTCTGTTTGTCCATCTATCTATCTGTCTGTTTGTCCATCTATCTATCCGTCCATCATCTATCTGTCCATCCATCCGTCCATCCATCCATCTAAAACTTTCCACCATTCCATTCTTCTTTCTTTATTATTTTTATTTTATTTCTTCTCGATTTACCCATGTGATCTCATTCTCACTGTTCTATCTAAGTTCCTTCATGTCTTTAGATTCAGTTCTGCTGAAAGAGGCTCTTGTTTTTGGAAGTACAAAGACTTTATCCTTGTGCATGTGGGTTAGTTACTGTAGTTAGCTCTGGTTTAGTGCTGCGGTGCTCTGTAGAGGTTAGAGGAGTTGAGTCTCGATGACTTTGATCAGGGTTTATCATCTCTTCCTGTGAATCTCGTCTGGATTTAGAGCTGAACTGAGATCTGTAAGAGGCTCACCATCTCAACATCTTCCAGACAGGGCAGCATATTCAGGGCTCTTCACTAAGGATTTTGACCCTGGTAACCTTGTATGTTAATAAATAAGGATGTTTAGACACCAACATTTTAGATCTCTATTGCAATTTTTATACCACAAGAAAAACTTCTAGCCTATCTAAAGTTTAAACACTATTAAAGACAAGTAAACAAGAAGTAATGAGAACAAATGAACAAATTACAAGCAATAGCACAAATAAATAAACAAAGATACAAAGATCTCTGTCTGAAAATACCCGTTTTTAAGGGGCAGCTGTTACTTTACCAGTTTATTAGGTTGCTGTTACTTTAAGACCTGACGCACATGTAGGGCCCTATGATACGAAAACACAGAATCCATAAAATGGATATAACGTGGAATTTCACGGAATTTGTCAAATTTTTGATGAATAATTAAAAAGCAGGTCAGTACACTTAAATCAAGTCACGATATGTCTCTGTGTGAATGAATGGCAGAGATGCAAGGTTTCATTTACCACACACACACTGAAGCACACGTGACGCTCAGTGTTTTCAGCCTCTGCCGTCTCACTCTATGAAGACATGAATGCATGAACTTCATCTCCAGAGCCGCTCTGAGAGTCACTTCATCAGCGTTTTACCGTTTCATTTGAGAAAAACTATCGTCATATCATAAACGCACAGAAACGTCATCACACAGAAAGGTCTTCACGGCAACCCGTCAAAATAAAAGTTTGGTTTAATTTGAAGAAATTGTGACAGAAATAAATTACTTTTTTACAGTAGAATTATAGCTACGTCTTACTACTACTACTACTACTAATAATAATAATAATAATAATAATTTTAATAATAAATTATTATTAAAACTATTTTTAAGGAATAACCACAATTTAAAAATATATTACAATTGTTATTTTTATGAATTCAATTAATTAGACATGCTTTTTGATTATTAAAATTTAATTAAACCATTAAAACGAAATGCAGAAAACTTAAAACAGAAAATATAGAATTTGGTCAAAATAAAACGGAATTTGAGAAAAAAATAAAATGCATTTCATTTCATTAATTTTTGTTAAACCTTTAATAAATTGATGTTAAATTGTATAAGTTTCATGATTTCAATTAATTGGACATGCTTTTTGATTACTAAAATTTAATTTGACTATTAAAATGGAGTCAAAAAAAAAAACAGGGAAAAAAAATGGAATCCAGAAAAATTAAAACGGAATTTGGGAACAAATAAAACGGATTTCATAGGGTCCTACACATGACAGATCTGAGACATTCAATATTCTCACAACTGTTTACGTTAATTTAGGACTTTTTAACTTGTATATTTGTCCGTTCAAACGCAAGAAGATGCAAAAGGGAAGCAGCTTTCTGTGTGTGCACTTTGTGTGTGACAACATGCGAGAACTTATTTGAGCTCTCTTTCGAGTCTTCTTGCTCTTGAATGGTTTAAAAGTGCTTGAATGCTTAAACTGGCAAGACTTAAAAATATGTGCAAATGATAAACTTTTGTGACAGTGCAGCACTGGCCCAATCGGGACAGTCACAATTTTGCTAACCGTCTTTCAAGCCGGCCCCGGGTCATCGGGCAGTCCTTATTGTCGAGCCCAGCACTGCGAGTGTTGCACCAGCGCTGCGCTGGTACTGTGACTGCCGGGTGTGTGTGTGAGAATGAGAGAAAGAGAGAGTGACACAGGCTGCTGATTGGAATTGACGTGGGGACTGGATATGTGTCAGGACTTCGGTTGCTCATTTCTCTCTGCGCCTCAGAGACGGCAGCTGCTTTTTCACACAGTCCATCTCAGACAGATTTACTATGACGCTGGATAACTCAAAGTTTGCCTTACGCATGATTATTATTGTGCACAGTTTTTGTCAGAATTATTTATTTATCACTGTGTAATGGACGCTCAGGACTGGAGAATTTTCTTTTTTGATACATTTATATATACATTTGTATTAATTATATGTATATAATTAATAATAATTAACATAAATATTATATACAATTATTGAACATTAACATATTTCTGGATGTTACCTATTTTGCTGCTTCATGAATTTTGTGTTTATAATTTTTTGTTTTTTGTTAAAGCTATAGGTGAACATCACTTTAGTGAACTTTTTTTTCTGGCCAATATTGGTGGAAAGACATTAAGGTTTGTGTTTATACTAGGGCTGATGATTTAACGCGTTAATTAGATTAATTATGCATTAAAATTAATGCATTTAACGCACTTGCCCCGCCCCAGACATAAGCAAGTCATCTTACATTTCATACAGTTGATTGATGACGATATGATGCAGGGCAACAACTCACTGTGTGATGAAGCCTATAGACTGCAGTTAGAATGTCCCTAAAATTCAAGATATGCAAAAGTTTTTGTCTCATTCACATCATGATATAGTTAAGCTACATCACACGAGTAACAAGCGCAAGTTCTGTGTTTCTGTCCAGAATAGCACGAGTGGAAATGCTGATTTTATACAACAGTATAAAAGCACAATATGTAATTTTTCGCCGCTAGAGGTCGCATATTCAAAACAAAGGTGTAGCTTGATGACGCCTGTATTTCGCGAAGCTTTTGTTATGCCGCAGACGAGCGCTTCTGCTTCTTTCGCTCATGTGTATGTGGGGTAACGCAGCGCTGTTTTATCATATTAGATATACTATTTGAGTGTGTTGAAAGTTATGTTATAATGCTACTCTGTGCGTTCGCTCGGCGGCTACTATGAGACACTTGTTCACACTGCAGTGAGCTAGATTGATATTAGTCATGGTAAAACATGGTACTCGCGGTAAATCAAGAAAACCAGATGTAAACATTAAGACTAACTGTGTTGAGCTGTATAACAATTAGTTTTCTGTCGATGAACGTATCCAAACAGTTGCTCGCCTGTCTAATAAAACACATTATATATTAAAGTGTTTTTGGTGTTTCCATGGTTTCTACAAAATAAAACCGGAAATCGGGGGTATGATGTCACTGATAGGCGACACACGGTTTGTGTCCTGGTTTAAGTTGCTTATTTCTCTGGATTTAAACTTTCTTGGAAACATTTGGGAAAATGTAAGCACACAAGTCAACAAAATATATAACATTGTTCTAGTGGTTCTTGGATATTTTAATCCAAAAATCTTACATATTGTGCCTTTAATAAATAAGCCGTTTGAACGAATCGAATTAATGAATTAATGACTAAATGACTTAATCATTAAGACTATTTTAAGATTATTTACCGCCACCTGTGATTTTAGTTTCTTATTTGGAGTATAATTTCATTAAAAAAAAAATTATATTTCCATATTAATAAACACATTAAAGGTATAGTTCACCCCAAAAAACTTCTTTCTTGAAGCTACTTTTTGTAATGTTTATTTGATGCTTTACACAATAATGAATTTAAATTATCTACTACTCAATATTTCCTATAGCTGGTTTATTTATATTTATATATATATATAAAAAATAAACAAACCAGCTATAGGAAATATTGAGTGGAAAATGTGTAACAAATAGTTTGATTTCCTGTATGTATTTAGACGTACGTTTTGAGTTCTGGGAAAATAACTATAGTATTTCAGACTCCTATGCAACCGACAGCGTCTCTAAGTCACTCTGAGGAGAATGTTTATGTACAGTAAATGTCATTTTAATGTAGTGGATTGAGCCTTTTGTGCTTTGTTATAACACAAAATACCTCTATGTGCTGTGTGCAGTTGACTCATGCTGTGTGTGTGTGTGTGTGTGTGTGTGTTTGTGTGTGTGTGTGGTGACGGTGGTGTATCCAGCGGTTGTTATTAAAGTGAACACATAATAGAGCTGCGCTGAACTGTCACTACAGGAGCACAACCTCTGTGTGTGTGTGTGTGTGTGTGTGTGTGTGCGCCTGAGCGGAAGAGTCACGCGTGCCAGAGAACGCCACAGACACGCTTGTGTGTTTCAGTAATTGTGTAGCAAGAGTTTAAATGTTCATATCTTGGACAACTGTTTTTTTTTTCAGCTCTTTTGATGCGAATGTGAGTTTGATGTACTATATATAGACACACACTAACATTCATTTCCTCTCCAGCTCACACCTTTTTTGAAACTAAACTGCAAAGACAGCTCATTCATTATTGCATACAGAAGTCTTAAAGGGACAGTAGCAAAAACAGCCTGTTTATTTCTAACGGTTACAGAGAGGCTGGAAAATAGTCATGATAAACTGCTTTGGTGCAAGAAACATTATATATGAGGATTTCAGAGGGGAAAAAATCAACAAAAGTGTAGATGATTGTATGTGCATCTGGATTTAAAGGGATAGTTCACTCCTAAATAAAGATTCTGTCATTGTCTACTGAGAGTTACAGCAGAGTCAATGAATTTTAACTTATATTTGGGTCTGTTTCTCACACAAAGCTATCGTATGTCTCCAGAAGGCTTGGAATATAGTGAAAGGCTTTTTTGTGACACTTTTATGGTTCTTTTATGTCCTTTTAAAGCTTGAAAGCATCAGCCCACCTTTATTGTACATGGAAATGTGAAACCAGTATGATTCTTCTAAACTTTTCTTTTTCAGAAGTTTTGAATGAAGTCACTCAATCTGACTCTTTGGCCGTTTCTCAATATGCGATCGTACGTGTGTTCTTGTGGACTTCGTCATCAGTCACTGCTGTTACTGTTCCAATTCAAAGTTCACATCTAGCCAAGTACAGTTCAAATCCCCGGATGTGTCCTTGATCCGCCCCTTTTATCGAGGATGCATGGAGAGGTGACTTGAGCGGACTTGAGACAGACAGGTATCCCAGAATGCATCTCGCACTAACCAGTAAGCGTCAATAGCGAATGATAAAACTGCAGGCGGTCGATCCTTTTCCTATTTAGCACCTAAACTCTGGAAAAGTCTTCCTAGCATTGTTCGGGAAGCAGACACACTCTGTCAGTTTAAATCTAGACTAAAAACACATCTCTTTACTATGGCATACACATAAAATGATTGATTTAGGCTGCATTAACTAGGCCAGCTGGAACCGGGAACATTTCCAATAACACCTGATGTACTTGTTACATCATAAGAAGAATGGCATCTACGCTAATGTTAGTCTCTCTGTTTATCCCGAGGTTTACTGCAATCGGCCGGATCCGGGCCGTATCCAGATCAGATGGTGGACCTTAGCCTGGACATGACGACCATATCCCTGAAGTGTCTGTAGAGACCGTGTCAGTGAAACTCCCCCCGTAAAAGCCGCATCGACACGACATCCTCATTAAACCTGTCCCCGGCGTGACAACTCCAATCTTTCGAATAATCCTACGAATATCTATTTATCTAATATGACTTCTGACCTGTAATGTTGCCAGAATCATAATCATACACTATTTGTTCGTCGGCCAGAGGAGAACTGGCACCCCGACTGAGCCTGGTTTCTCCCAAGGTTTTTTTCTCCATTCTGGCCCTGAAGGAGTTTTGGTTCCTTGCCACCGTCGCCTTTTTCTTTTGGCTTGCTCAGTTGGGGACACTTAAATTTCAACTATATTACTGATCTGCCCGCATTGACACTATATGATAATTGAAATGAGCTGGATGACATCACCGTTTTCACCAGAGCCGAATCAAATTCCGTTGCATTATTTTCCTGTTACCACTGTGAAGCTGCTTTGAAACAATTGCCATTGTAAAAAGCGCTATATAAATAAAGGTGATTTGATTTGGAAAAACCCGCGTACTTAAAAATACTACTGTTATTCTGTCCCGAAATGTAGTTTTAACACCCTTTCAGGCCAGAATGTAGTTGTTTAAAGCTCAAATCTTTGATAAATATGGCCCCTATTTAAAAATTGTATCTGCCGTTTTCGGAGTTGTGAGATCCAGGCGATCACGGGACGCTCAGCGCTCGTTAACCCGCCGAGAGCAGCCTTTCCTCGGCTAGTCCTTCTGACGTTTGCCGCTGGCTCTGATGTCTCTGTAGTGGTTAAATATGAGATATAATTCGTCTTGTGTAGATCTAACTGGCGATCTTTGGTCTCATGAATCTATAACTTGTTCCCTGGCAAATCGTTTTGGCTGAGGGCAAAGATAAGTTTCATAACTTTATATATTTAGGCTATTTAACACCGTTGTAGCCTACTAGAATGCTGACTTTGTATGTTTGACTGAATTGTTTGCTTTATTTCTTAAGGTATAGCTTCTTATACCTTTTACTTTTACATTTATAATGGCTATTATTGATCAAAACTGACATTTAACAAAAAGAGACATGAGGTTGTGTTTTATGTCAGATTTAATTTTAATACAGTGAAGATAATCATATGCATACATATTGCCTGAACCACATATTAATATGTTTCATATTTTTAAAATGTAAACTAAAAGGCAGGGAATATTTTGTTTTGTTATAAATGTACATGCAGTGAGGATAATCAATGTACGCATTGGCTGAACCACATTTGTGTGGCTATTAATATGTTTAAGATTTTTTCAATGAAAACGAAAAGAGGCAGAGTGGTGTTTTGTAACATATTTTGTTTTATTGTAGCCTAAAATACACAAACAGAGACAACCAGAGTAGCCAGAGCGAGCTGATCGACGCTATCGAGAACGCTGCTGTTCCATTTGCAGAATTACCAGACTTCCATCCGCCCATCCTCGAGAGTTTGTTCTCCTGAGTCGAACTACCAAGGACGCAAGTCCGAAGTTTGCGTACTTGGTATTGAGAAACGGCCTTTATCCTCATGAACCCAAACTCTATCCGTAGCACATCCTAAATGTTCAGCCATCATGGCTAAATGCGATGATTCACTGCTAATTGCATAATCACCAGTTGTGATAATTGTAATTGATGAGTGTATAATTGCTAATTGCTAGTCTTTATTGGAGTCTCTCTTGCTCACGCTGTCTTTTTGTCACATTGTACACTGACTTTTCTTGATTTCTCTGTGCTCCTCTTGACCCGCACACACACAAGTTGCGCATGTGTGAAAACACATTCACAGATTCTGAAAATTTAGCATAGTTTCTGTTTTCAAGTTAATTATGCGATCCAACCACAGATGCTTTTGGCAGTCAAGCATTTCATTTTTTTTTTTTTTTCTTCGTTTGTGCAAATGAGAAATTAGTCAATGAATGAATGCTGGAGTGTGTTTAATGTAAAAACTAAATTATACCTTTGAAATTTGGCAGATCGCTGCTTTAAGTTTTGGGACTAAGAAGTATCCTGAAGTTCTCTGCGCTTTGAAGCTGTAATTATAAAGTACTAGAAGAAGTGCAGTGCTGAGGTCTGCTTTTACAAACTACAAGAAGAAATGAAAGTAAACTTTTCAAAGAATTATTAAAGGGCTCGTGTCAGATATACGCCTGGTTCAATATGCACACTTCTGGCCTAATGAACTTTCTTAAAACACACTTTCACTAGTTCAATAGCAATGTCCAACTGTGGATATATAGTACGATTTTTTTTTTTCTTCATATGAAAGAAATTAATTATTTTATGCATTCAGTATAGAGTGACAGTAAAGACATTTATAATGTTACAAAAGATTTCTATTTCAAATAAATGCTGCTCATTTGAACTTTCTATTTATCATAGAATCCTGAACAAAAATATTAAGCAGCACAGCACTGATAATAATCAGAAATGAAGCATATGAGAATGATTTCTGAAGGATCATGTGACACTGAAGACTGGAGTAATGATGCTGAAAATTCAGCTTTGATCACAGGAATAAATTATATTTTACAATATATTCACATAGAACACAGTTATTTTAAATTGTAATAATATTTCACAATATTTCTAATTTTGCTATATTTTTGATCAAATAAATGCAGCCTTGGTGAGCAGAAGAGACTTGCTTCAAAAACATAAAATCGTACCGACCTCAATCTTTTGAACAGTAGTTTATATACTGGAGAAATGTAGTTTTTCTGAATTTTTACTAAAGCAATCAATGTAATTTCCATTGTATCTCAAATAATGTCTTTAGTTTACATTCTGTGGAACTTTTTGAACATTTTTGGAATTAAATTTTGGCATTTTATGCATATTAAATACAATTAAATAATATTTTACTATAACTTTTGACCAAAGATTATTAGTAAAAAAAAATATTGGTCATGATGAGGTTACAACTAAGAGTTTGCAAAGACATTAGGGTGAGTAAATGAAAAGAAAAATCATAAATAATTTTTTGCCGTTAATTTTCAATAAATACTCACAAAAAGGAGAATGTTTGAAATTCTAATTGTTACAGAATGTTTTAGTAGTACATCAAACTCGTATTTCAAAAGATCAAGGTAAATGTGATTTCTCATGAAATGAGCCTTTTAATATTTCTCAGTTATCCATCTAAATTAATATTCAATATGATTTTATGCAGCATATGGCATTGTTGTCGTATGTTGTTGTCTGGACTTGAGATTGTCTCGGGAGAGACGGATGCTGGATCAGTGACGTGGAGGCGTCCCGTGCATATTAACATCGGCGCATGCACACGTGTGTGTGTGTGTGTGTGTGTGTGTGTAATTGATGTCTAGGAGCTGGAGTTGACGGGTTAATGGTGTGATGTTGGAGGTAATCTGAGTGTTCTCTCGTTAGGAGATGATGAAGAGCTCTGAGAAGTACGTAAAAATGTTACAATGTAACATGATGAGGATGATGATGATGGTGAGCGTCATGGTGACGATGCTTTCGTCTAATAAGTCATTATACCCGTGACAAATGGAGGCTGAAATGGCTCTTCATCTT
Source organism: Coreius guichenoti (assembly GCA_039654105.1). Lineage (NCBI taxonomy): Eukaryota > Metazoa > Chordata > Actinopteri > Cypriniformes > Gobionidae > Coreius > Coreius guichenoti. The sequence continues at coordinate 36,446,954 of CM077186.1, forward strand.
GTTTAAATTCAGAAGGAAATCTTTGTTGTCTCTTGCAGAATTACAGGGATTTATCTTTGCGTGATTATCCGGCCATATGTGAGACAGTCTGTGTGCAATTCATTCATGTTTTCAGTCCTGATGCTGTAGGACAGAAAAAAAAAACATGTTTATAAATAAATATGCGTATTTTTAGTCTCCAATAAGATTCTGAACACTGAAAGAACCAGATACTAACTTACAGGGCCCTATCATACGCCCTATCATACGCCCTATCATACACCCTATCATACGCCCTATCACACGTCGTCAGGCACGACACAAGTGTTTTTTGTTAGTTTCAGCCCGACGCAGTTATCATTTTCACATCCAGCGGCATGTTGTTTAAATAGCAAATGCACTCGCGCCCATCTGTTCGCCCATGGGCGTGCTGGTCTGAAAACCAGGTGTGTTTGCGCATTGTTGGCATGTTGCTATTTTGAGGAACTGAAAACGACCAACAAAAACTAAGTCAATAGTGCAGTATTTTTTGTGTTATTTAAAGGGCGTGTTAGTAATATGCGCGTATAGGCGGTGCACAACGCGCATACACTCTGATTATTACACACACAGGGACGCGCAGCAGCACAAACATTTTTAAATATTAAAAATAAAAGGATTCCTCTCTGGAGAAGCATTCAGTCTGTCCGCTCGCATGTAAATAGCGAATCCGCCATGGTGCGAGTGCAACTGGCATTTAAAGGGAATGGGAGGTGAGACTCTGATTGGTTTATTGCACGTTATGCCCAAAACACACCCATGACTCATTAAGAGACTAGGTACAACCCTTTTGGACCATGTGCCTGGCACTAGCAAAAGTGAATTCGGACACGCCCTAAGTGCTCCTGCACCATGCGCTTTTAAAATAGGGCCCAAAGTGTCTTTTTTGGGTAATAAATAACTTTTTAGTAGTATTTCACTCTTCGTTTTGAGCAGCCCGACATGTCAAGTTCTGACTCAACCAATGGCGTAAGTTTGGGGCGGGACTATTTGTTTGTCTGACCAATGGCAGACGGTGGGAGTGTTTAGGCACCTGTCTTATATTTGAAATTGTTTTGTGATTCAGAAATGACAGACTTCAGCTTTAAAGTTGAGACACGAGTAGACATAAATAGGTTTTGTAAGTGTTCTAGAGAAGCACCATTAATTAAACGGATCAGATCAGCAGATGCTCTGCCTTGTTTAACATGTCTTCACAGAAAGCATCACACACTCTTTGTGTTCTTCGTATGTGAGCGCTCCAGTGCTGATAGAGCAACTGAATGCCATGTCTCGGAAAAAGAGAGAGAGAAAAAAGAAAAAAAAAGACAGAAACACAATTGCTTTTAGACAGCGAGCGCGGGAGACTATTGTATCAGTATCGATTCCTGTAGTGCTGCTCTATTCTGCATGAACTTCATGAGGCAGCGACAGAAGAGGGCTGGACGTACGGCAGACTCTCGCTTCAGATGACATGATGCTTATAGAGCCATACTGCCTACAATTTTCAAAGAAAGCATATGCAGTATGTTAAATGTGTGCAGAATGATAATTTTCCTAATGCATTTGACTAAATGTGCAGCATGCAACAGCACACAGAATATTGTATCCAAAAATGCTATAAATTAATGCTACTGAAATAAATGCAAAATATGATCGCAGTATAGTAAACTATGGTTTGCGGTGTTGCATATTGCATAGTGTTTTACATATTACTATGAATACTGCCTACTGTTTTTTTTAATTTCTCATTGTCAATGAATCTCATCAAGAAATGCATGGGTCATATTTCACCCCAAAACCAATACAAATAAATTATATTTTGCATGAAAAGAAAGCCTATTTTTTTAGTGATAAAATTAATTCACCTTTTCAGAGTTTAAATCAGCCTAAATTAAAGGCAATGTACAGCAGAAACTATTTTTATGTTTTTTTTTTTTTGTTTTTTTTTGCATTGCAAATAAACTGTAAAAATTATTTTTTGAAGTTGTAAGTTATTCAGAGATTATTAGAGTACATTTTTAACAAGAAAATACTATTTCAGTCTGTACTTCATAATTTCACGTGTCAGTGTGTTACTTGTCATTTCTTTGTAATTATTTGTGAAATTTAAAGTAAAAATTGTTTCAAAGTAAATCCTTCACGGTTTTTTTTCCAATGCAGTCTGAAAAATAAGCTTAATTTTCTTTAAAGTCCCCATAAAATCAAAATGGAAGTTTTTTGGCTTTTAGTATGAATGTGCTAGTGTTATCTATAAGCTAGTGTGCTCCAAAACAATGACAACATTTGCATTTAGAAGAAATAAGCATTTAAAACTTAGTCTCTCACTTCCACCAATAAGGATCAGTGATTTTAATGACATCACTCTGCACTTCAGCTTCTCATCAGATTTTCTGTCCAGTCAAATGCTCTCTAGAATCTGAAGCCCCGCCCCCTACATTATAAACAGACGCTGAAGCTGCGGCTGAAATCAATCACTTGTTCACACATTTACTGTTTTCTACATGGTGAATGATACCTAATGCACTATATAAGGGAAAGGGAACGATTCAGACAGTGTAAATATGCTTTCCATTGGGGCGAATGAAGTCTGGTTTCACATTAGTGAAAGTTAATGAGCGAGTCGGCGCAAACCAGAAAACGTATCGGACCCGATTAGGAGGAGAACGTATTAGGAGGAGAAACGGTTGGAGATTAGAAGGAAACTGCGGCTTTACCGAGCTCTGGTCGAGCTGTGATATAAACTAAACACTATTGGCTATTTTAAAAAAGGAGAGGAGCTGTTCGATATGTCCCGCCCTGTCTTCCTGTTTCAGTGGAAATTATGTCGACACATTGAATACTGCTGCTCCATGTCAACCTTTCTCACTCATTGTGACACATAACCTCTGCCACTCCCACACCAGACATGCTCAAAACAGCCGGAGCAACTTTTCTCTATTTACGGATATGACGACATGGGCGAGTGACGCATGTACACAATTTCCCGCCAAAACCATCCCGCTCTGTCTAGAATATAAACACCAAGGCTTACCATAGTGAATCAGGGTAAGACAAAAATTGATAGTGTATTAAATTGAATTTAAATTGTGTTAATTTTGAACAAAAAATAAGTTACATAGTGCACCTTTAAGCATTTTTTTTTTTTCTTTTGACTGTGCTGAAATATGACCCAGATCTGATCTTGGCACTTTTCACTCATGTATACTTCACAGCAGTGGCGAGCGGTGACTTTTTTACCGGGCATGCTGGGTGATGCGTCATGTCAAAAATGCACCTGCATGTTGGATGGGTTAGCCAGAGTGTTAGCTCAGTTGCTTACTCTTATTACCCATAGCAACACAGCTAAAAGTTTCCTAATATATTTGACCATTTATCGAAAGTAGTCTACATTTACCTATTGATGCCTTCACAAGCACCCGTAAAAGCTATTGAGATGTATTTGAGTTGAGTCAGGCGCGATGCGCGGAAGGTGCGTTTGCTAAATATGCTGTATTTGTGTAATTCCGCTAGGTGGCACTAATGTCGCATAAACTAAATGCTTTACCTTTAAACCGTACAGCGCATCGGATGTGGACACACCCTACAGTCTATGGGACACACATCTAAATCAGAGATGTCAAATAGGAAACACCATGGCAGGCGTCAATTTAAATGTATGCCAGGAGTGTTTTTTCTTATTTTTTATTTTATTAAGAGTTAAAAAATAAGTATAAGTATAAAAATAACTATAATATAATAAATATTAGTAGCCTATTATAAATAAAATATGAGTAAAATATCATTAGAATAAATGTAAGTATAATACAAATATAATTATTCTTTTAAAAAATAAGTTGAAATAATGCACATTGATGAATTTTAAATAAAACATAGACTACGATCAACAGCCTTGGATAGTTACAGGTCTGCTTACAGTAGGTCTGTCTTTAACAGTTCAGTTTTCGTTAAAAATAAATTTCCCTATGGAGAAAATAAAATACTATGAAAATAGTTTATGACTTTTTTTTCCACTTGATTCAGTCTATTTAGTTTTGTATCAAACACAATGTGATTTTCGGTGATGGAGATCTGGCAGTAACAGCACATTTTTCCTCTTGGGCGAGCGATCCGCTTACCCTGCTCATTAAATCCCGTATATGCCAGCGAACCAATGAGAACGCGGGACAGTGATGACGATACATAACAACAGCGTGTAGACGCCAAAGCTGCTGTGGATCCGCATACCCGGAACTACAGATTTGAAGAAAATTACCGTTGTTTGGCAAATAAATAAATGACAGAGAGTTACAAACATATTACTAACATTTATAATATCATGTAAGCTTTATGGTACACCTCAAACAAGGGAATTTATAGTAATGTATAGTGTTAATACTAATCAGCGAGTCCACGAATGGCTTGGGTATGCAGAGCATGGACTGCTTGCCACTGCTTCACAGTATGCAGTATTGTAATGCAGCCATTGACTTTTCGTCACCCAACACACTTTGATTTACTTCGGTATAAAACATCCTTTGAGTCAAACAATGATTTGAAAAGGACTTTGTGTTTGATTTTAGTCTCTCATCTCTAGTCACAACTGGCATGAAACCCGCTTCACCCGCAGGCCTGTCTGCTCGTATTTCACATGGGCAGCAAGCGTCCCGTCAGGGGCCTGGCCGGCCGATTTGAGCAGTAACCTCCCCTCCAGTGTGCACTTGAATCTCAACGACGGCCCGAGTGTGAGAGGCTGGAGTGGAACGCTGTTGCTTTGGAGGTTTTCTGTGTGGTCTTTGAATCTCTAACCTACATATCCACAGGCACAGGTGCCCTCTCTATGGGGCCAGGTGGCGGCCCATTCTGCTCCCGCTCTTTCTTAATGAATCCGTAATTGGTTTGAGTCACCTGTGGAGAGGAGAATAGCAGGGGTGACGGGTCAGGTGAGTCGAGGTTCTGGTTGAATCTGACCTGACTTCAGTAGTCCAGCACAGACCCAGAGCCGTCAGCAACACTTTCCTCTTCATTTCTGTCTCACACAGACACATATAGCCATCACACATTTAGCACTATAGTCTTCAGAATGGGATAATAATGTACTAGAGCAGTGTTACAAATAATTTATATTTTAAAAAATACCCAAAAACAGCGGCATTACAAGATGGAAAAATAGACTAGAAAGGATATTTAAACTTGCTCTGCCCTTACGGCCATGGCTCACTGCAGAGTTGCCAGTTTTGGCTGTCTTTCCATCTTTTTTTTTAGATCAACACGTTCTCATGAAATGCGTATCTATAACACGAATTGTATTTATCGTGCGATTTATACGGCAAAATGATTTTTTACGTGCATATGATGGATGCGCATTGTCAACTAGGATTAGTGGTGTGTGTTACGCGCGCCAGCATCATCAGCACAGACAGCGCTCCAGAATCGACTTCTCTTTCGCTCTTGAACAAACTATAACACACAGAATTATGCCTAAATGTCCGTTTTGTCGAGTATCCTCACAAGAAAAGTTTTAAATGAGTTAAATAAAGTCTTAAATGAACTTAAAAAGTTGTGAGGAAATGGGACGCGTGTGACAGCGCGTCAGATCCGTGTCATGTTCGGTAGCGGAAGGTCTTAAAGTCACAGCAGCCACTAATGATGTCTGTTACTAATGTTAATCACTCACTGCTCTTGACTAAAGAATTTTTTTGTAGCTTTAATAAGGATTAATCTATATTTAATTCATAATAAGTTTGAAGCCTAATAAATGTTAAAAAGCTTTCAATTACACTGTAATGTTGAATGGCTATAATTAATGTTTAAAATCTATCGTAGAGACATCAGTATCAGTATTAGTATCAGTGAAACTGGCCTTTATTCATAAAAGTATTTAAAATATACTGTCTTTGTTTTTGCTACATTAATTTGGTGATTTACTGTAAAATTATTACATTATAAAATATATTAAAAACGTGTTTTAAGCAGAAAAATGTGTGAATAATCTAGTTCATTTTTTTAATCGATTGACAGCACTAAAAGAAAGTTTACATTAAAAATATATTATGCATACCCACTATCTATCTATCTTTTGTATTTATTGCATTGCATATTGTATGTTCAGGGATGACAGACTGATAAGCAGACATGCTATTTATGACTGGGTGTAACGTTTGATACTTTGCGGTAAAAGTGGCTCTCCTATTGATTTTGTCCTATCAGTGTGGCTCTCCTGCGTAGTCCACACTGCATACTATTTACAAAAACAGTATGCAACAATTTTACAATAGTCTAAACAATTTTTATATACACTAGCGTTCAGTAAGATGTTTCTAAAAAGAAATTAATAATTTTATTCAGCAAGGACACATTAAATAATTTATAATGTTGCAAAAGAAAAAAAACATTTTTTATTCATCAAAGAACCCTGAAAAAAAAAATATATCATGGTTTCCGCAAAATTATGAAACAGCACAACGTTGATAATAATGAGAAATGTTGATGTCAATGATGAAATTATGTGACACTGAAGACTGGAGTAATGATGCTGAAAATTCAGCTTTGCATCACAGGAATAAAATACATTTTAATGTATATTTAGATACAACACAGCTGTTTTAAAGTGTAAATAATTGTTCACATTTTTAGTTTTTTTACTGTATTTTGGATCAAATAAATGCGGCCTTGTTGAGCAGAAGAGATGTTTTATAAAACACATTTTGAACATTAATGCATACTGCAGGGTTCCTATGCAGTTTGGAAAAGTATGGAATTTGATTTGAGTAATTCCAGGTCTGGAAAAGTATGAAAAAATAAACTATTGCCCCTATTTAGTTTTCTATAATAGAAAATTAAGAATTTAATGAAAATAAATGTATCAAACAAGTGTGTTTTCATGGCAGCTGTTGAGTGATTCTTTAGTGATTGTCAAACACGACTGAATGAATTCAAGGTGCACTTTTTCATTATGCAAAAATGCAGGTTATAAGCATTTCGGGTTTCTTCTCACATTATTTTTAGCACCGTATTGAGCCTCTAAAAGGACCATTGAAAAAATAAAAAATATACAGACTTACGTGTGCGCATGAGAAACCATTAAACTTAGCATACAGTACACACTGAACCATCTATTGCACCATCAGCCCATTTCACGATGTGGTTTCTTGGCCACCACAGAGTATGCGTTAAAGCAGACCTAAGTTCTTGAAATATGACGTACTGCCCTAACGAAAGACAAATTTTGAACACTTTTTTCCAGTACCAGTCTTTTGTATAGACCCTTGAACTTGGCAAAGAGGACAATGCACACAGCCGTATTGTGCCATCAGCCCATTTAGTGTCATGGTCGTGTCAACGCCGCCACAGAGGATGCGTTAAATTGGACATTAGGCCTTGATATTAGAGGTACTACCCTAAGGAAAGCCAAATTTTGAGCAAATAGAGCTCTATTAATTCATGTGCATCCATGCTCTCGTTTTCTTCATAGATTGAGCAGTGACGCACAAAGTAAATAGGTTATAGTGTAAATAAAAGAGAAATTGTAATGCGTAAGCACACAAAAAAATTCCTGTGTGCATGTGAATAGTTTCTCGAGGGCACGAAAAAGTTTCTCGCGTGCCTGCAAAAGTCTATATTTTTTTATATTTTAGGGGTTCTGTACGTTATAACTTTGAGAAAATCAATGAAAAAACCCTGAGAAAATAAAAATATTTAAAGATGACTACTATATACCAAATATAATGCTGTGTGAACCATTTATGTTAAATGTGGTCTGAAAATCTACAGAAAGGTTTGGAAATTTGAGCCTGGAAAAGTATGACATTTTGAAATGGAAAATGTGTAGGAACCCTGATACTGTATATGTCATGCTAAAAATGTTTGTGAAACAGTATGCAATATACAAAGCTTAATGTTTCGAACAGTATATGCTAAATTTACATTGGAATTATTTCACTGTAAAAAAATGTTATGTGCTATTTACTTAAAAAAATGATGGTAACAATATTACACATAATATTTTTGAGTAGTTTTTAAGGCTTGATTTCTTTAATGCAATCTACCTGAATAAATCATGTAAAATGTCCTAAATTATTTAGTCTATGAAACAATTAATTTCATATTTTTAGTATTTTAAGTTGACTCTAAAAAAGGGTGTGGATTAGAGTGAATGGAAATGACCTGTTTATTTTTGATTTTGAGTTGCGTTATACAATGAATAGACTGTTCACTGCTAGCACAGCACAAGTAGAAACACACTTGTTACTACACTGGCATTAGCACAGTTATTGCTTATTGAACAAAGCAACATGCTTTATAATATTAGTACATGCAGATTCACATCACAACTTAACCATAAGCTCTACTCTTCTGCACAATGGTAACGGTCAAACCTTCAACATAGCAGAAACTCTTTCAAAAGTCAAACATAACTGATCATTAAACATGAACAGATGTTTCCCTTCACTCAAAAACACATGAAATAACACTTAATTCAATATTAATGCTCCATTTCCAGCCATATGCAAAGCATGCTGGGAACTAACAATGGTGTCTCTAAATAAAACTGCATAATTGAACAAATTCTCTTAAAATAAATAGGTGGCCTTTTTTCCTTAATTTTATCAGCTTAATCGGTTCCTCAAAATTGCTTAAGTTTCCTTTAAAAAATTAGGAAAATGTATCTCTTGGTTTTATTAGCGAAATGTTCTCAATATTTTCTATACAACACTGAACCACAATTTTCTTAAGAAAATATACACACTATTTTTAATTATCACCTTAATTTTTTTGTGTGAAAATTACAAGACCCATGGTTCATTTTTTACAGTGTTGGAATTACAGTGGAGTTATTTAGCCGTTTTAATTTTGCAGTCCAATTTTAAAATATTTTAACTTTTGGCAGTTCAAATACTGTAAATAAGTCTGGAAAATTCACAGTTGATATTGCTTATGGTATAATCATATATAATCACTGGAATTGGAAGTTCATTGTGGGATACAGTATTCTGTGCAGTGTGCTTTGTTGTGTACTGCACATTTTGCCTAATGTAGTAATTAAAGGGGGGTCTAATGCTGTTTCATGCATTCTGACTTATTTACACTGCTAAAGAGTTGATTCTCATGCTAAACATGGCCAACATTTCAAAAAAATGAGTTGGACGTATGATGGAGTATTTCTGTGCCAAATACACTCCTTCAGGATTCGAACAAGTTTCAGAAAGCTTTTTTCGAGTATGGCCCTGTATGACATCATAAAGGGCGGGATTCCTTGTATGGGCACTTCTCCCGCCCATCAACGAGCTTCGTTCGGGTTACAGAAGCCGTCGGCAGCGCTGTCATTTTGTTTTTAGACCACGAAATCAACAATGTCACTAAAGAAGTGTGTTTCTGGTTGTGAGGGAAAGATAACCTTGTTCAGCTTCCCAAATAAACCAGCGTTAAGGAAACAGTGGATGCAGTTTGCTTTTCCGGAGCGGCAACGGAGTTCTGCAAGTGTGTTTGTTTGTTCCCGGTCATGAGTCGAAACCGCAGGCGGTGAGTGAAACCGCATCAAATGTCTGTCGTTTGTTGGCAATCGGCGAGTAAGTGCATATAATGTGAACAACACAAACGTATAGTGAATCGAAAGTTATCCAGGGAGTGTGTGTGCTTGAGATTCTTTAGCTCCGCCCACTGCACTCCTCCACGAGTTCGTCTGTTTTCTTTTCGGAAAGAATCGGTACAGCGTATCTGTCTTTTATAAATATGATAAAAACTAAAGACTGTTCGGAGATATGAAGGATGCAATACTACTCTATAGGTACACAAGATTAACATGAGACTGGCAGAAACTGTGTGTGTTATGTAAATGTAAATGTTATGCCCCCTTTAAGCCATCCATAATGCACTGTATGCATACAGCAGAAATGACTCCAAACGTACCCTCAGTGAGTGTTGTGATGACTGTGAAGCTGTTATGTTGAGTATCTGGTATATTTGTCGGAGTATCGGATGCTTTGTTGCATTGGTGAGTTTATTAAACACTGTTTTCCTCGAGAGCCATCATGCTAATGTTTTTCTCCGCTTAAGTACTGGAATAAACTTTGCTCTGTTCATTTGTAGCGCTGCGGTATCAACATATGGAGCAGAATTATTGATTGGAATGTTTTATTATGTGTTGCGTGGCCCTTAAGTGTGTCCTAGATTGATGACCTCATCTCTCTGCTGCAGGTGGTTGCGTTGAGCCAGCGCAGTAAGGAGGCGGAGTCTGCATTCCTGGGAATATATAAACAGCTGATCGAGGCCCCAGGTGAGCTGCACACCTGCCTCTCACACACACACAAACCCGCAGAAACAAGGCCATACATTCACTGTTCGATTTCATACGTCTCAGAGGAACAACTATAGGAAGTAACTTGCATGATATTATTCATTTGATTTTTTTTTTTTTGGCAATTAAAAACCTGTTAAAAGGGTCATATATCATGTAAAAAAGGATTTTTCTTCCTCTTTTGAAGTAGAAGAGTTTGATTTAAACATGCCCTAATCTCACAACATAAAACGAACCTCAAAACTACATTATTATTTTAGGATTATTTATATACAAATATAGTATTTATTACAATTTTGAATTAGAAATAATATATATATATATATATATTAGTGCTGGGCAATCAATTAATCGTGATTTATTGCATCCAAAATAAAAGTTTGTGTTTACATTATATATGTGTGTGTACTGTGTATAATTATTATGTATATATAAATACACACACATGCATGTATATATTTAAGAAAAATTTTATATTTATATATAAAATATTGATATTTATATATAAGATAAATTATATTTTTTGTCAGTTTTGTTGATTTTCATTCTTCAACTTAAACTTCTTTTATTTCAATTAGTTGCCAAGGAAACATTTATAATTTGCATTAAAAAATAGAATATATAAGATTATATTAAATATTTATTTTTTATTTTATTTATTTACTTTCAGCTTTACTCCATTTAACGAAAAATATTTTTAATATGTAACCTTTAGTATTTTTTAGATATGGCCATCTTAAAGGTACAGTCACAAATGTTGCCAATGTTTTTTTTTTAATCTAATATTTATATTTTCTCTTATTTCAGCTTTACTTCAATTAATGAAAATTAATTGAAGTAAATTTAATGAAAATTTTCGCTATTAATAGTTTCTTATTAGCATGCATATTACTAGGATATTGGCTGTTTATTAGTACTTATAAAGCACATATTAATGCCTTATTCTGCATGATCATATTCTACATCCATAATCCTACCCAACACCTAAACTTAACAACTACCTTACTAACTATTAATAAGCAGTAATTAGGAGTTTATTGAGGCAAAAGTCGTAGTTAATAGTAAATATGTGTTCCCCATACTAAAGTGTTACCATTTTAGCTTTAGTTAACAATAACAATACTGATTTAGTAATTTATTCCACTGTATTAAAGTACATATTTTATGCTTATGACATTTTCTATGAGCTCATTAACACATGACTGTCCACATTTACATATAAACACCTATTGAGTAACTTGGTTTGCTCTGATGAGGTCATTTTGATATGGACGTCTTAAAGATACAGTCTGTTAAATATAAATTATGAGTAATATAAGTGTTTGCAAAGGTGTAGAAAGTGGCTCCTTTAATGTGCTTGTTGTGTCGGTTTGGGGTCGGGTGGGTCCATATGGTCTCAGGTTCTGATGACTGCAGTGGGCCAATCAGAACTCAGCTGGATGTGAAATGTGGGATTGATGAGGAGTGTGGAGCAGAGGAGAGACGATAAGAGAGAAACCAGACAGAGACGGGAGAAATAGGACAGAGGCCTGACGCTAGACCGTCCTATCAGAGATCACAGGAAGCTTGATGCCACTGTTTACACATTCATTGACTGGGTAATGGAAGCTTCTGATGGAGAGATAAGCTCTGTTCCCAAACCAAGGGAGCTGCCTTAAAAGGCAACTTAAAGGGATAGTTCACCCACAAATGAAAATTCTGTCATCATTTACTCACAAACCTGTATGAATTTCTTTCTTCTGCTGAACACAGAATATATATATATATATATTTCTTTTTTTTGACCCCATTGACTTCCATAGTATGGAAAAAAAAATACTATGGAAGTCCATGGGGTCCATCAACTGATTACCAACATTCAACAGAAGAAAGAAACTCATACAGGTTTGGAACAACTTGAGGGTGAGTAAATGATGACAGAATTTTTGGGTGAACTATCCCTTTAAGGCAACTTAACTATGTTGTCTTCAGGGCTTGACATGAACTTTTTTGCTCACCAGCCACTGTGGCTAGTGCTTTTATAAAGTTACTAGCCACTCAGCATTTTCACTGGCCACAATTTTGACATCGATACCATGGGGACAACTGATATTTTTAATATCATCTCATAATTTAAGCAGGTTTATTAGGCTGTTGTCACTTTAAGACCTGATGCACGGATCCATTATACTGTTACACATGCGTTTTCTTTCTCAACTGTTAACGTTCACTTAAAACAGAACTGACTGTGTTTACGTGAATACTCGCCAAGACCGGCATTTAGACATTATTTTGTGTGTATTTGAATATTTCAGTTTCAATTTAGCACTGAGATGCGGCTTTATGTGCGTGCACTTCTGCGGGAATGTGTAAAATTATGTACAATACGCGCAATCCCACACCAAAATTCAAGCTCTGTAACAGCAACAATATTCATTGCTGAAAAGTAATGATTTCTCAGTGTGATTTTAACCACTATTTGTGTGTGCAGCATATTTCTATGCTTATTAAAGTATTGCAGCGTTGATGTGTGCAGTTGAAATGAGTTGTGTTTTGTGCTGTTTGGAGTTGCTGCCTATGTAGAGCGTTTCAAAACAGTCACCTTTGAGTCATCTAAAGAGACCCAGTGAATAACTCCATTTAACCTCGTCTGTGGCTTTTTTGGCTGCTTCATTTTGCACAGACATGTTCAGATTTGCTACAATGGGTGATGGTGACTAAACATGGTCAAAGTTTCTCCGCAAAGCCGCGGCCATCAGATGTCATTGGTCTCGTGTGATGCGATCGTAACCTGGTGCTTGACCTCCGTGCGATTCACTCTGACAACGAGCTACGTTTTCATCTGTATCGACCCCTGACGGATCTCGCCATCTGTGAGGGTGAGCCTGTTGTCTACAGCAACCTATTAATCTGTTCTTTCCTCTGGCTTTGAGCAAGGTCACCCCCCCCACCATCCCGGGGAATGAACCGTTCCAGGTGCCGTAAAGGACAGGAAACTAGCTCAGGTTCCAGAAACATTAACATGATTGTGGAGTTTTGTGCTCATAATCAGAGCATGAACACACACTGTCTTTACTTGTGCAGCAAAGTACCACAAATCAACAATTACCTGTTTTAAGGGTTAACCTTGAATTGCTGAAAAATAGTTTTATTTTTCAATAATAAAGTATCTAAAAAATCCATAAAGATGAATTGTGTCAGATAAGAGCAAGTTTTAGGGCTGGCGATAGGATGATATAAAATGATAATACAAATTATCCTCCGAATTTTAATATTTAGATGTAAACACATGTAACACATGGATGCAAAACATTCAAACTAGATTTGTACAGTTTCTACTGGAAATGCGTGATGTTGCCTCTGGATTTCTGGATGCTCTCTGTGTTTTTTTAACAGTTTTATTATAAATCATAAGTTTAAGGCAGGGGGGTGCAAAGGAGTGATGGGGTCCGTGGAAAAGTCTAGAGAAAAAACATGAAAAATGTAAATAAATAAATAAATGAATAAGATTAAAATAAATAAGTTATTAAATGTTAAATTAACATATGATAAAAAGTAAAAAAAATAAATAAAAAAAAATTAAATTAAAATAAGTAAATAATTAAATTTGCTTAATCTGTTATTTTTAAATTTAATTAATTTCTTATTTATAAATTTGCTTAAGTCTTGAGAAAAAATAAAATGAAAAAGTATATAAATAGATATAAATAAATAAATGTTTGAATGTTAAATTAACATATGGTAAAAATGTACAAAAAAAAAATTAAACTTAAATTAAAATAAATATATATGGAAAAGCCTAGAGTAGAACTGTAAAAATGTGAATATAATATTAATAAATTAGTAAAAAATTTGTAAATAAATGAATTAGCTTAAATAAACAAAAAGTTTTAAGTGCAAAAGTTTAAAGAAATACCATTTTATATAATATATAATATATATATATATAAAATACACCGATCAAGCATAACATTATGACCACCTTGCCTTGCCTTCTTCCCATAGTGCATCCTGGTGCCATGTGTTCCCCAGGTAAGCCAAGCACCCGCCCATCTACGTGATGTAAAAGAAAACGTGATTCATCAGACCAGGCCACCTTCTTCCATTGAACCGTGGTCCAGTTCTGATGCTCCCATGCCCACTGTTGGCGCTTTCGGCAGTGGACAGGGGTCAGCATTGGCACCTTGACTGGTCTGCGGCTATGCAGCCCCATACACAACAAACTGTGATGCACTGTGCATTCTGACATCTTTCTATCAGAACCAGCATTAACTTCTTGAGCAATTTGAGCTACAGTAGCTCGTCTGTTTGATCGGACCACACGGGCCAGCATTCGCTCTCCATGTGCATCAGTGAGCCTTGGCCGCCCATGACCCTGTCGCCGGTTCACCACTGTTCCTTCCTTGGAGCACTTTTGATAGATACTGACCACTGCATACCGGGAACACCCCACAAGAGCTGCAGTTTTGGAGATGCTCTGACCCAGTCGTCTAGCCATCACAATTTGGCCCTTGTCAAACTTGCTCAAATCCTTACGCTTGCCCATTTTTCCTGCTTCTAACACATCAACTTTGAGGACAGAATGTTCACTTGCTGCCTAATATATCCCACCCACTAACAGGTGCCGAGATGAAGAGATAATCAGTGTTATTCGGTGTATATCGGTGTGTATGTGTGCGTGTGTGTATGTATGTATATGTGTGTATATATATATATATATATATATATATATAAATTAACACATAATCAAATGTATAAACAAATAAATGATACAGTTAACAGTACATTATTATAGTAGTATAGAGTAGAAAGATATATAATAAAGTATCTTAATATAAACTAATGTTAGAGATATAATATAAATTTTTTGTGTATTAATTGGGTGTTTATAAAAGACAGATGTCTTTTAAATTTCAGGATGGGGGTCAGGATGTTCATATATGGGGGTCCGTGGCATCTTAAAGTTTGAAAAGCCCTGATTTAAGGCATAATTCATGCCACAATCAGTGTGTGATGAATTATGTGCTAAAGTTTAATATGTAGGGTTAGAGTTGCCCTGTAAAGTACCAGTAATAATATCACAGCCGAACATATTTTCATCCAGTCAAATCCTGATGGATTTTCTTTAGCAACTCAAACACGTTTTATGTGATTATGTCCATTATGACTCTATAGGCTGCTTCAGTTACTGTACCTGTAGTCTTTATTCACCAGATACTGTATTATGATTCTGTCCGTGACGTTCTCTTCAGATAAACACACAACGCCGGCCTGTCTGCTGTCTTTAATAAAGCGCTAGAGTCCTGCGACCGCTGCTTTAATGCGCCGCTTGTAAGGTATTGATAAAGTTAAGAAAAAACATGCTGTTCATCTGTTTATCTACAAAGAGTTGAGTTTGTCTTTTCACTCCAGGAGGAGGCGAAGGGAAAATGCTGATGCGTCCTTTACGGTCTACATGCTAATCGCTCTGTGTGTCTGATAGCAACACAAATCCGCCGGCGTGATGATGGCTCCCCGTTTCCACGCTCTTATGTTTTGCTCATTTTACTGTTTCGTCAGCAATTATTGAATCCCTGATTGTTCAGCTGTGTATAATTATGAAAAACAATTGTAAAACAGATGTGAGTGTTTCTTCAGCTATAGCACTTTTGCTCTGTGGATGCTTAGAAAATAAACTTGCACTTTCACTGGTTTATTTCAGTTGTCTACTAACAACAGCATCAAAGAAGAAATACGTTTGTCAATTTTTATTTTATTTTCATTTCCATTATTTCATCATTGGTCGAAATGGCAACTTTTTTGTCTTGCTAAGAGTAATTTAATAATTTTATGTATCCTAATATACACAATTAAATACTTTCATTTTCATTGCCTAATTGGAAATGATGCACAATAAAATATTCTGTTATAAATATGATCTCAAATATATAAATATAAAAATATAAATCTCGAATTATTTATTCTACCTTTGATGAAACATGACTAGGGTTAGTTAAAAAAAAAAAAATTATATATATATATATATATATATATATATATATATTTTTTTTTATATATATATATATATATATATATATATATTTCTATAAATATTTAAAACTAGTCAAACTATTTCTGTTAGTATTAATAAAAATCAACCTTCAGGGCATAAAAGTGCTGGAAGCTGACTGCATATGCGCCATATATATATTATATATATGTATATGTAGTTTGTGTGTGTGTGTGTGCGCACTTCTGTGTTAGTGTGTGGGTGTTTGAGTGTGAAAGAGAGAGTGTGTTTGTGTGTGTGAGAGTGTGTGTGTTTGTGTGTGTGTGCGCGTGCATGGTTGTGGGTGTTTGTGTAAGTGTGCGCATGCGTGTCTGTGTGTGGGTGTGAAAGAGAGTGTGTGTGTGTGTGCGCGCCCATGCGTGTGTGTTTGTGTGTGAAAGAGTGTGTGTATTTTGTGTGTGGTGTGTGTGTGTGCGTGCCTGCAAGCAAGAGTGTGTGCGTGTGAGAAAGTGTGTGTGTGTGAGAGAGAGTATGTGTGTGAGAGTGTGTGTGTGTGTGTGTGAGAGAGAGTGCGTGAGAGAGAGAGTGTGTGTGAGAGAGAGAGTATGTGTGTGTGTCTGTGTGTGTGTGAGAGAGAGTGTGTCTGTTTGTGCGTGTGTGTGTGTGAAAGAATGTTTGTGTGTGTGTGTGTGTGTGTGTGTGTTCACCAAAATAACATATTTTTGTCTACTTCGCATTAAACGCTATAGTTTTGTTATATCATAATTTTGTGTACAAAAAATATTTTCAATATTTATTGTGTGAATAATAATATTTTTTTCACACAATAAAAATGTAAAAAAATGTTTTTACAAATATTTTTAATAAATATTCATTTGATCATAGTTGTAATTAAAAAAAATTATCCAGAATGTTCATATTTTGGGATGGAGAGAATGTATCTGGGACAAAGGTAAAACAAGAAAATCAAAATATATAAGACATTTGAGTATTAAAAATAAAATGATAGTGGAATTCATATGACAAAAATAGTTATTTATTTCTGGTAGTGTTAATAAAAATCAACCTTCAGGCCATAAAAACGTTTGCAGTTGAAGAAACGTATGTTCCTGAGAGACATATGTATATATTGTCTTTGTGTGTGCGTGTGTTCACCAAAATAACATGTATTTTCCTTCCATAACCAAGTGAAACATTTTATTTCTTTGTCTGTTTCCACGTTTGGCAAGTTCCTCTGATCTGGCAGCTCTTACGTTTGGCACCGCGCGGCTCTTAAGGGAAGGTCTGTTGTCTGGTTTCTAAAAGCATCCGACTCGGAGCGCCTCTCCGTTCTCAGGTATCTCTGCTGGGAGGCTCGCGGCTCACCTGATGTTGTTAACAGGCCATCTGCTACACGTTCCCCATCCGTATCCCTTGCCCTGCAGTCGCTGCGAGAAGAATCATCAGAGCCTTCGCCGTAAATAACACACCTCTCGGTTATGTGTTTTTAGCGCCGTCGTATTCATGCCCCGCGGTCATATGGATGCTTTCCGTTTCTGCATCCGCTTACTGGAGGAAAAGCGGGTAAAGTCAAAGTTAGTCCCTCCAGAGGAGCGCCTGCATGTGCTGCGAGACAGCCTGTCACTCAAAGGCGTCTCTCTGTAGCCGTCTCACCTGGAGAGGGCTGTTGCCAGGGGCGTAGCCGTAAGACAGGCGCCGCGGGTGCTCGCTCTACCTCTGCCTGTGTTTTTGTACCCATAATCCCCCTGTGCCCCCCTCCACTCCTCTCCCTCCACCAGTACCCCTGAGGCAGTGTCTTGCTCTTTTCATGTCAGTCGAGAGCTCTGGATCTTCAGGAAATCGCTGCGTGTAGACCAAAACGAGCTCCGTTTGAGAGGACCGAACTTTAGCCGGCGCTCTGAAGACGCCTTTGTCATGAAAGACCCCGTCGACCTGCCGCTCACTCTAATGAATGCTAGTGCTACGGCGCTGGCTAGTGGTGACCAGCGGTACTGCGGCAGGTTACAATGAGTATGGAACTAGTCAGTTAAACTGATTATTCACTCATCTTCAAACCTGAAAGCCTGGTCGACTTCACACAGTGTTCATAAACGCATACACTTTCATTATACAGCACTGTCAGGCTCCAAATAGGACAAAAGAGCTCCTTTAAAGTGTTTTAAAAGTACGACTCGTGTGCTATATTCCAAGTTTTCTGGCGTCATTTGATGCTTTGTGCGAGAAACAGACCCAAATTTTAAAGGGATAGTTCACCCAAAAATGAAAAATTCTGTCATCATTTACTCACCCAGGATCTTGGTCCCCATTGACTACCATAGTGTTTTTTTTCCCTACTATAGTAGTCAATGGGGGCCGAGATCTGCTTGGTTACAAACATTCTCCCAAATATCTTCCTTTGTGCACAGCAGAACAAAGAAATGTATACAGGTTTGGAATAACTTGAGGGTGAGTAAATGATGACAGAATTTTGGGTGAACTGTCCCTTTAAGTCATGTTAAGTCATCGTTCACTTCAAACATGGGGTTAATGTCCCCATTTCGAATGAAGATATGAATTTGGAGAGCTGTGGATCAGTGAGTTATGCCTTAAATTTGGGCTTTTACTTTCATTTTACAGTACTTTCAGGCTCCAAAAAGCAGTATTCATCATTTATTGTATGACCAAAAAACTAAATATTTATATTTTCTATAAATATTCTAATATTTTATTTCATTATTTGATCATAGTTATAATTTAAAATCATGTTTGTATGTTTAAGTTAAAACTATAAAATCAATATATATAAGATATTTGAGAACCAAAAATAAAATGGCAGTGGCATTTATATGACAAAACTAGTTAGTTATTTCTGTTAGTATTAATAAAAATCGACCTTCAGGCCATAAAAGTGCTGGAAGTTGAAGAAACACCTGAGTCATATGCTATTGTGTGTGTGTGTGTGTGTGAGAGAGAGAGAGAGAGAGAGAGAGAGAGAGAGAGAGAGAGAGAGAGAGTGTGTTGTGTGTGTGTGTGTGTGTGTGTGTGTGTGTGTGTGTGTGTTTTCATATTTTAAGATTGAGAATGCGTCTGGAACAAAAGTGAAACAATAAAGTCAATATATAAAATACATCTGAGTATTAAAAATAAAAATCCCAGTGGCATAAATTCCTTAATGTGTTGCATTTGCTTATACCACTGATGTCAAACCTGGTGTTTATATGCACATTTTAAATGAAAATATGAATTTTGAGAGCTTCGAAACAGTGAATTACGTCTTAAATTTGGACTTTTAGTTTCATTTTACAGTGCTTCCAGGCTCCAAAAAAGCACCATTAAAATGTTATAAAAGTATTCAGCATTTATTGTGTGAAAAAAAAAATTCGAAATATTTATGTTTTCCATAAATATTCTAATATTTTATTTCATTATTTGATCATAGTTATAATTTAAAATCATGTTTGTATGCTGGATTTTCATATGTTAAGATTGAGAATGTATGTGGGACAGTGGGAGTTAAAACTTTAAAATCAATATATATAAGACATTTGAGTTCCAAAAATAAAATCACAGTGGCATTCATATGACAAAACTAGTTAGTTATTTCTGTTAGTATTAATAAAAATCAACCTTCAGGGCATAAAAGTGCTGGAAGTTGAAGAAAAACACCTGCATATGAGCCATATGCTATAGTGTGTGTGTGTGTGTGTGTGTGTGTGTGTGTGTGTGTGTGTGTGTGTGTGTGTGTGTGTGTGTGTGTGTGTGTGTGTGTGTGTGTGTGTGTGCGCGTGCGTGTGAGTGTTTGTGCGTGTGTGTGTGTGAGAGAGAGCAAGAGTGTTTGTGTGTGTGCATATAATAAAATCAATATATAAAATACATTTAAGTATTAAAAACAAAAATCCCAGGTACGTAAATGTCTCATTCCTTTATGTGTTGCATTTGCTTATATCATTGATGTCAAACCTGGTGTTTATGTGCGCATTTCGAATGAAAACATATTTCAGATCTGTGGATTATGGCTTAAATTTGATTCTGTTCTTCACACAAAGTTGGCATGTGATTTGGAATATAGTGCATGAATCATATTAACTCGTTTTGGTGCTTTTATGATGTTTTTTGCTCATTTTTGGAGCCTGACAGTGTGCATCCTCATTCAGCGTTGAACTATTGCTTTAACCATCCAAGAATTCAAAGTTCATGACAGTTTGAGATGTAATTTAGCATCTGTGTATTGAAACGCTTACAGCGTGATGTATTTCCACCCTGGTAGTTCCCTCACACATCTGTAAGCCTCTTTATGTCACTGTTTTCATGGAAGAGTGACAGTGTTTTGTGTAGTTCATTATTTTCCTCCAGATTGAAGGTGAAACTCACATGACCTACTGTAGTTTTGCACCCTTAAAAAAATAACATGCTTAGACGTACCTTTTCATCTAGGAAAAAAAAAAAGACAGATTGTATTCTGGTTGTTTATGGTCGTGAGGTCCTTCGGGACCGTGTCACATGTTTCATTAGTAGTTCACGCTCTGGGTGTCTTATTGTTGAAGATGTGACTCTTTCAGGGGAATTTTTCGTTAGAGAATTCACGTGTTTGTGTGTGTGTGTGTGTGTGTGTGTGTGTGTGTGTGTGAGAGAGAGAGATCTCTGTGGGCCGCTAGAGATTATGTACTGATGATTTGTAAGAGCAGTAATAAACACAAAGCCCAGGAGATGTTTGAGATGTTTAATAATGCATTATGTTCATAAAAGTGCTGCCCGGCCAATGAGTCCCTATAGAGAACAAGCCCACAGGGAGAAAACTGAAGTGTGTGTGTGTGTGTGTGTGTGTGTGTGTGAAGGTGAATATATAAGCTTCACGTGTCTCAGAGCATCTTACAGTACACTATATCCTCTTGACAGACCGTTATGGAAATAATTGCATTTTTTAATGCCTTGTCTGATGAAATAATAGTAAAATGTATTAAGGAACTGTAGAGTTTGTGTGCATGTAAATGTGACTAAATACAGTGCCTCAAAAAATATTTGGACACTTAAAAATGTCTTTGCATTAAATATCAAAGCAAGTGTCATTTACTCCAGTATATGGAGCAAAATTGTGTTGGATGGATAATGACGGATGGATGGATGGATGGATGGATGGATGGACAGAATGATAGATAGATAGATAGATAGATAGATAGATAGATAGATAGATAGATAGATAGATAGATAGATAGATAGATAGATAGATAGATGCACAGAATGATGGATGGATAGAATGATGGGATGGATGGATGGATGGATTGATTGATGGATGGATGGATGGACAGAATGATGGATGGATGGATGGATGGATGGATGGATGGATGGATGGACAGAATGATGGATGGATGGATGGATGGATGGATGGATGGATGGACTGATGGATGGATGGATGGATGGATGGACAGAAAGATAGATAGATAGATAGATAGATAGATAGATAGATAGATAGATAGATAGATAGATAGATAGATAGATAGATAGATAGATGGACAGAATGATGGATGGATAGAATGATGGGATGGATGGATGGATGGATGACTGGATGGATTGATTGATGGATGGATGGACAGAATGATGGATGGATGGATGGATGGAGGATGGATGGATGGATGGATGATGGATGGATGGATGGACATAATGACAGATGAATGGATGAATGGATGGACATGATGGATGGATGGATGGATGGATGGATGGATGGACATGATGACGGACGGATGGATGGATGGATGGATGGATGGACAGAATGATAGATAGATGGACAGAATGATGGATGGATGGATGGATGGATGGACAGATTGACGGATAGACAGACAGATAGATAGATAGATAGATAGATAGATAGATAGATAGATAGATGACAGAATGATGGATGGATAGAATGATGGGATGGATGGATGGATGGATGGACGGATGGATAGATGGATTGATTGATGGATGGATGGACAGAATGATAGATGGATGGATGGATGGATGGATGGATGGATGGACATAATGACAGATGGATGGATGGATGGATGGATGAATGGATGGACAGAATGACGGATGAATGGATGGACATGATGACGGACGGATGGATGGATGGATGGATGGACAGAATGATGGATGGATGGATGGATGGTAAGAATGATGGATGGACAGAATGATGGATGATGGATGAACATAATGACGGATGGATGGATGGATGGATGGATGGGCATAATGACGGATGGATGGATGGATGGATTGACAGATGGATGGATAATGATGGACATAATGATGGATGGACAGAATGATGGATGGATGGATGGATGGATGGACATAATGACGGATGGATGGATGGATGGATTGACAGATGGATGGATAATGATGGACATAATGATGGATGGACAGAATGATGGATGGATTGACAGATGGATGGATAATGATGGATGGACATAATGATGGATGGATGGATGGATGGATGGATGGATGGATGGATTGACAGATGGATGGATAATGATGGACATAATGATGGATGGACATAATGACGGATGGATGGATGAATGGAAAAGCGATTCAATTATTCGTTACATGCTCTAATACGCTCCAATAAAGCCATAGGTAAGCACATAATGCTGTTTGATTTTTTGATAAAGTTTTATTAATGCAGGTGTTTACTGTAATTGTATGTGTCCCAGTTCAGTTCGTAGCTCAACTCATAAAATAAAGACATTTAGGACCAAATCATAATTTGCATTTAAGCAATTATAAAATTCATTAACACCAGGTGGTTTTGGGTTCAATGAGTCGAGAAGCGCTCAGAACAGCCGAGTCCGATTTGTAAACGAATCTTTTAGTCCATTCGTTCAGACTGGATTTGATTCACTGAAAAGAGTCAAAATAACAACTTCGTATGCAATGCATGTTATAGACTTAATAATAAATTATATTTTGCAACAATTTTGTCTTGTTTTAAGGATGTCAAGCTAAAATGTTGTCAAATGTTTTGCTTATAAAGTGTGTAAATGCATCTTTGAAATCATTGACACGCTCTGATTTTCTGACATTCAGACATTTGAAGTGTCTTTTTTGAGGTTGCGTTCTCTCACAGACGGTGAATATGAATCACACACACCTTTTAAATGGATGTTTTGTGGCACATTTGTTCGTAAAGCCATGGTTCCTCATGACTCATGATCACTAGACGTCACCAGCATCTCCTGAAATCATCCTGGTGGCCTTCAGGTAATATTCCAGAGTTAACACAAATGCTTGGCCTCTCTCGGCCGATCCGTTGGCTTTCCTCTTGTTTGTATCCTTCATCTTTTATTGAGATCACTCGTCTCTAGCGGAGCCGTGCGCAGCTGCGCCTCTGCGCCGCTTTCAAGCGCACTTCACAGCTGATTCTTATTGATGTTTGTCCGACTGTGTCCTTCACAACGCCACTAAAACAAAAAGGCTTTGAGAGGGAAGTTTGTCTTTCAGCGCACGCAGTCGTAGGAAGAGACGCATCTCTCTCTTTACCTCGTTCTCTCTCCACTTTATTACTTTCTTCATCAAGGCTTTTGCAAAAGCATTTATTATTACTGCTTGAGTATGAAGGGCAAAGAAATGTTGAATGTTAAAATGAGAGGAATTTAAGTTTCAATGGTGTTTTTCATGGAACGTTTAAGATCAGGTCACACTGTTCCCATGATTGTACACAAACACAAATGGTAAAATATGCTACACTGATATACTACATATTTGTGTGTATGTGTACTGTGGTACTGAATGATTTCACACACACAAATACAGAGAGAGAGATGATTCATGATAGATAGATAGATAGATAGACAGATAGACGGATGGATGGATGGATGGATGGATGGATGGATGGACGGATGGATGGATGGACGGACAGAATGATGGATGGATGGATGGATGGATGGATGGACGGATGGATGGATGGATGGACGGACAGAATGATGGATGGATGGATGGATGGATGGATGGATGGACGGACAGAATGATGGATGGATGGATGGACGGATGGATGGACAGAATGACGGATGGATGGACAAATGGATGGACGGATGAATGGACAGAATGATGGATGGATGGATGGACGGACGGACGGACGGATGGACAGATAGATAGATGGATAAAATGACGTATAGATAGATAGACGGACGGACGGACAGAATGATAGATGGGTGGGTGGATGGATAAACGGATGGATGGACAGAATGACAGATGGATAGATGGATGGATGGATGGATGGACCGACAGACAGAATGATGGATGGATGGATGGATGGATGGATGGATAGATAGATAGACAGACAGACAGAAGGATAGACGGATGGATAGATAGATGGACGGACGGACGGACGGACGGACGGACAGACAGACAGACAGAATGATGGATGGATGGATGGATGGACGGATGGATGGATGGATCTTTGTGGTAGTGTGTTGTTAGTGTTGTATGAATGGATGAGTAGAATCTGTCACAGGATGTGAGGAAGCTGTAGTTATTCATAAATTTGTATTAATGTAATGTAATCCGCATCTAACTTCACTTTAATGTCTGTATTAATCTGACTGAAGTGTAAATCATGGGGAGTTTATGGGTTTTAAATCCAGTGTCTGCTGATGTTTGCAGTGTAATAGTTTTGCACTCTCTCTCCTTATATATATATTATACATATATATATATATATATATATATATATAGTTCTCTGAATATATACTTGGAATAAATTGCCACTTTTTGTTTAGTTTAAATAAAATGTTTACTTGTATTTCTCATTGATTTGTGGGAAACACTAGAGTTCATGCAGCTGAGTTAACTCGTCTGACGAGACGTTTTTGAACTTTGCACATCCACTTGATAGCCAAAAAAGACGTGACGCTTTTTGAGTGTGTATTTGAGAGGTACAAGGGGAAAAAAACCCTTAAAGCGCAGCCTTGTAAATTAATTTGTTCGTGTTGTACGATGGGCGCACAGCTGGTCTCATTAGCATGCACACAACAAATAATTATAGCAAAGCTTTTTTTGCAGTCGGCGCTAGGCTAATGGGCTTGCTGGGTTAATTATGTCAGAGCGTAATTACAGAGGGCCCAGAGAGACGCACGCTGCTCCCCGCTGCGCCCGCGCTGGCTAATGACGGTGTAGAGCTGACAGGGGCAAGACAGACCGCCCTGACACACCTGCTCACGTTGGCACCACGCGCCTGCCCGCCCGCCGCTACTGTAGGTGAGTCGCTGCGCAGTTTCAGCTGCTTTCTGTGTCTCGTCTGTGGGCCGCAGGAGAGAAATCGATGGTGCTTTTGTTGGATGGGTTGGGTCATCAGTTGGGAGGTGTTGCATCAGGCGCGGAGAGTTTAGCCCATCGTTTTATCAACTACGAGGGAAGAAAAACTTTCATGAAAAGCATCTTAATTAGAGTCGAAAGCAGAAGACGAATAGCGGGTTTTTGTGGAACACAGTTCAGAAAATATTTAATAAAGCATCAAAACATGAAGTTTCGACTAGATGTTGAAATCAACGTCACACCAATCAATGAGACACAAAAATCAGCAAAGTGCATCACTGTTTATTGAGAATCTGAAGTAGATCTTAGTGACTCAATATAAATAATGCATTTACAGTACCATTCAAATGCAGTACCATTCAAAATCAGATGGTAATACTATATTACTTTGAAATATACCATGGTACTGAAATTCATGCTCACTAAGGCTGCATTTATTTGATCAAAAATACAGTAAAATTAGTAATATTATGAAATATTATTACAATTTAAAAGAACCATTTTCCATGTGAATATGTTAAAATGTAATTTATTCCTGTGATCAAAGCTGAATTTTCAGCATCATTACTCCAGTCTTCAGTGTCACATGATCCTTCAGAAATCATTCTAATATGCTGATTTGCTGCTTTTGGCGTTCTTCTTCTTCTTCCGTTTCTTCTTCTTCTTCCTCTCTTGAGTCTTGGCAGCCCATAGAACAGTATGGTAAAAAGTTATGAAATTTGGCACACAGATAGAGGACAGTCTGAAATGTCACTATAACAAATTTGGAGTCTCTAGCTCAATCCCTCTAGCGCCACCAACTGTCCAAATTTGCACTCATGTTTATGCTAATAATTATTTTTTTCCTCTGATTCCTTGGCTCATGATGATTCGATTGCACCCTATGACATAATTTTCCGTCATGAAAAACCTACTTTTTCGAACTCTTTCTAGATGGTTTGTCCGATTTTCACAAAATTTTAACCACTTCATCTTCAGACCATGCAGACAAAAAGTGATGGAATTCAAGTTGATTCATCAAACCACTCTCGAATAACACACAAACTAATTTTATGTATCTCCGCAATGCTCTATCGTATTCAGACCAAAGTTGGTACATGTAATCACAAGCATGAGCTGAGGCTACATGCTGCATTTCGGCACAGCACCACCTACTGGTCTGGAGATACGAAAAATGGCTATTTTTGCTTATAACTTCTGAACGGTTTGCCCAAAAATCATAAAAGTGGTTAGATTCGGGGCTGCATGCCGAGTCGAATGATATCCGATTTTCCCATATCGGCCATTTTGGGCATTGGCCATTTTGAATTTTGTGGTAAAATGCTGTATGAACGCATTAGCGTATCATTACGAAACTTGGTATGGGTCATTGGCGCGATGCCCTGAAGGAGCCTGAGAAGTTTCGAGCCAGCGCCACCTAGTTGTAAAATCAAATATTCACGTGCTTATAACTTATTTTCACGGGAGTCACGTCCTTAGATTTCTGAATCCTTGCCGATTCCAAGGATACCAAACATGCTAGGTTTGCCTTATGGTTTGTGCAACGTTGTAATTTAGCATTTAAACAACTTTTGTGAATATCTTCGAAACCGTCCGAATTTACCGTAGGATAGTAAGTGGCAAAAAAATGCAATCAAAGTCGGGTGTGAGTCATTGTTTATGTGCTCATAAATGTCTATAACTCCTAAACGAAATGAGATATTTTCACCAAATTTGGCACGCATATGTATGGTGGCACTCTGAGGACACACAAAAAAAGTGGTGGGACTGCACCACTTGGTGGCACTATAATTAAACAAAACATGAAATTGGCTCTATACAACTTAATGTATTTATGGGTTTTCAACCTTTTTACTTAAAATTGTCTCCAAATGTCTTTACTCATTTTTGCAGTTGGTCTGCTGCTAGCTTCCTAGTTTGCTTCTGTTGTGCTTGGCCCCCGATAATTGCTGCTTGCATCTATATTTTTGGGAGTCTTTCAAGTTCAAAAGAACAGACATTGATTTGAAATAAAAAATCGTTTGAAACATTATAAATGTCTTTACTGTCACTTTTGGTCAATTTTATTCATCCTTGCTGAATTAAAGTATTGGTTTATTTAAAAAAAAAAAACTTACTGACCCCAAACTTTTGAACAGAAGTATACGTTTATACATTTGGCAGACGCTTTTATCCAAAGTGATTTACATTTTTTGTCACCATGCATTCCCTATGAATCGAATGCATGATATTGGTGTGCAAGAGCCATGCTGTTTGAGCGACAGGAACAAAGACTGTGTTCGCACACTGCTTAGTGCTTACTGCATGCTGTGCACTATACAGGCTACTTCTTTTTGAAATAGTGTATGAAACTAAATGCAGCATGCAGTGACATTGACAGTGACATTATTGTGCATGTTTAAATTAGCAGGTGGTTTTCAGTTGTCGTCTCAGAAATAAATACAGTATTGGCTGGCTTTACTTTCAGTAGTTCAATAAAGAAGGATTAGATTCTGTGCTCAGTACATCCCGCTGAAATAACGAGTAGTATGGTTATGTGTGGAATCACATACTTCCAGACATCCAGAAACATTCCCTAACTGCTTTACTCTCATATTAATGTTCTGTACGCATGTTGAAATTGATTGTTTTTTTTTTGTGTGTGTGGTTATGATTTATAACAGTCTTTGCCAGTATTAGTTAACATGACCTGAAGGCAAACATCCAATCAAGCATAATGAAGTTATGGAGAAATGAGAAAACGAGCAGTGTATGTACATGGACGGTAAAAGAACAGATTCATTAAAGATAATCGGCGGTCTGTGATGTCCAAACCCAGTGCGGGTTTGAATGAGACTCGTCCTCCTTTACCTGCCATTAACACTTAATTTAATCAGGGGATGATTGCATCTGATTTGATAGAATATGTTTGGCACTCTCTAATAGCCTCCTTAATCAACATGAATAAACTTTACAGCACAAAGCAAATTGGGCAGAATGAACCTGACAGCTATTTTAGTAATACAGCAACATCATTTTAAGGGGAAAACAAAAGAACATGAGATGAAAACTGATTTTCCAAAGTGTTTCCTTATCTAACTCGAGTCAAACCAAAATTTATTCAGACGCCTTCAACATTTTCTCACATTATCACAGTTTATTCGCTATAGTTTAGAAAATGGTAATAAAATATGACAAGAACTCAGTTAAACTGTGTCAGAACAAATTCATCTTGATAATGTCAGATAACTTTGATAGAAAGCAGTGTTGGGCAGTAGCGAGCTACAAGTAGCAACGCTACTAGCTTAACTACATTTTTCAGTAGCTTGTCAATAGCTCAGTTACTTTTAAAACAGTGTAGCTTTTCCAGTAGCTAACTACTTTATCCAGCAAGTAGCGGTGTAGCGCGACCAAAAGCTACATTCCGTTTTGGGTTCTGACGAGAACGAGCCTGTAATGAGCGAAGTGGAGCAGTGTGACGGACGCTCAGCTCAATAATCCGCTCTATGCAGACACGCTCCACTCATGATCCGCTCACCGGTAAAACAACGTTCGCTCAAATCCCGCTCAGAGATGAAATTTATCTGTACTGTAGCCTACTATACTTGTTGTAGCCATTAAACAATGTATTTTGTTTCATATTTATGTTTAAATATTATAATGTTATTTTTAAATTTCATCTAGGCTATATTGATTATGAAAAGAGCAAAGATGCGTAATATATGTCAAAGACATAGGGTCAGAAATGATTTTGACCACTTCATTAAGTTTTGTTTTGTAGAAAGCCTTTCTTTAAAGTGAATTTCGTTTTGTATAAATTGTATCTTAATTTTAATCAATGTTTCATCAGCCAATTGCCTGGATTTAATAAATAACAAGCAAATAGACTATAGCAGACAATAATCGTGACATGGAGGCGCCGGAGCGATCACTTGCATTGCACATGGAGCGCGTCTCATAAATAAACCGAAACTCAGCAGGCTACTTGCCTCACAGACATGAGAAATATGTGTATAGATAGCTTGAAATGTCCACTTTTAAACGAAACAATTCGAAACGGAAAAAAATAGTCAAGCAATGTGCACTGTTCACGCGAGCAGCTCATGACTCGCGTCTGAGCGTTTCTGTTCAAAATGCTGCGCTCCATCACTGCATGTGCTGTGAGTTTAACCTGCATTTTCAGACTATTTACGGAGTATTTAATTTAAAGTTGCATACATTTTGTTCTTGCACTGATGTTAAATTTGTAGCCATATTGCACTTTGACAGCCAGTTTGAGATATAGGCTATATTTGAATATTGTGTGTATGGGATAGTTTACAAAATCAAATGATTCTGACAGTTTTTGCCATTGAAATGACTAGGAAAAAGTGTCTGAATTCACCCTATACTCTTCGAAATCATAATTACATTACATTATGTTGCTTGAAACCCCAAATATTATAACATTCTTCTTTAACAAGTTATTTGTTACAATGTCATTGTAAAAAAAAAGAAAAAAAAAAAGTAGTTTCAGTGTAGCTAGCTACTTTTGGATAGTAACTTGTAGTGTAGCTAACTACTTTTTTTTAAAAGGGTAGCTTGAATGTAACTTAACTACTTTAACTTACAAGTAGCTTGTAAAGCTACAGTTTCAGAGTAGCTTGCCCAACACTGATAGAAAGGTATGTAATGGATTATAGTCAACCAATCAGCTGTCAGCTGTTAAATTTAAGTACACAATTAGATAATACCAATTTAGGTCAACCAATGACCAAGCAATGCTTCATTTAGTTCAGTCTGTGGTGTAAAAGATCGCATTAGCAATTAAAGAAAAAACACTTAAGCAAAACATGGTCAGGTCAAAGTGTCTGAATAATTTTGGTCCCAAATTTGTATCAATTTTACAGGTAGTCACTGTATGAAGAATTTTTGGGTATAATATGTCACAGTTTACTTTATTTTGCTATCCTCACTTACAGAAATGAACTATAGTGTCCTGCACACACTAGTTAAAAATTATATCTGGTGTCTGAATAATGTTTGGTTTGACTGTACATTTTATATATATAAAGGAATAATTATGTACATGATTAATTGTGTTAAATTATATAGATGAAAAATCTCATGGTAAATATTATTTGTGAATATATATATATATTATTATTATTATTATAATAATTAATAAATTATTCACAAGTAATTAAATTATGTGTGCTACTTGGACATTCCATAGATTTATAATACGTAATTAATCATGTGCATAATTATTCCTTTTGACTTCCATCAGTAAATGATGACAGAATCTTCATTTTTGGGTGGTGTATTATGTATGGTATACTATGGTATTTACATTTTACTCCAAGAATACCATGTTGTCATGGTATCATATGGTACAAATACAAGAATACCATGGCCCAAAAAGCATCATAGTACCACGGTACTTTTTAAAGACCTTGGAGTACTATATATGGTATATAAAATATTATGGTATATACCATGGTACTGAAATTCATGTACTGCAGGATTATTATCATGTAAATAACATGGTACATGAATTTCAGTTTCATGACATATTTAAAAGTGCCATCCAAAAATCAGATGGTAATACTATATTACTTTGAAATATACCATGGTACTGAAATTCATGCTCACTAAGGCTGCCTTTATTTGATCAAAAATAAAGTAAAATCAGAAATATTATTACAATTTCTAATAACTGTTTTCTTTGTGAATATATTGTAAAATGTAATTTATTCCTGTGATCAAAGCTGAATTTATCATCATTACTCCAGTCTTCAGTGTCACATGACCCTTCAGAAATCATTCTAATACTGTATGTTGATTTGCTGCTCAAGAAACATGTTGATTTTCAGTATTTACACAGAACTTCATGGTCTTTGATAGAATATCATCTCCTATGGTACCATGCCAGGAAAAATATACAGTATATAAATAA